>JACGDI010005475.1:3914904-3994422 GCA_014898725.1 Jacaranda copaia | reverse complement strand
GTTGAGGAGGAGGGGCCTCCTCTCAGAAATAACTCACCAAGTGTTAACCATTTTTCTTAATAACGGACTCAAGTTTCCACAGAAGGCACTAAAATGATAAGAGCATGAACTGTATTTAGGGAAATTGGGCTAAAGTCCAATCCAATCGACCAAGTGGGAGGTCGATAGAAGTGCTTATGATGTATTGGGGTTAAATCTTGCAACCAATAGCAAACTTTAAGTTTGCGTCGGGATCTCAACTAAGGTATTCCGAGTCTCAAGTCAGTATGCTATCAACTAGAATATAAAGTAGCAGAGTAAGGGCTTTGAATAATAATAAGGATACCTTGTTGATGGTTGGAAATAGGGTATTTATAGCCTTCCTGGTAGGTTGATCTGTCCATGATACCCCTATCATGCGAAAAGGGCCTTTATTCTTGTTTGAGGACCTTTAAGTCTTTTCCAGCCTACATCTATTCCAAGTGGCGCCATCTCTAGCTCCCTAGGACAAGGTGGTCCACTAGAGGCACGCACTAGCCAGGCATGGCAGAATAGTGGTACTGGTGGTGGTACATGCCATTAATGCGGAGGTATGCTGCCTGTTATAGCATTCAATGGAATAGGGATGTGGTTGGGTATGTTCAACCTCGCCAATCGAAATAAGTACTTGTCTACGAGACATTCGTGTAGACTCTGGTTGATAAAATGGCATTATGTTGTACTCGAATATCTCCTTAGCTTAGTGCTGAATAAATATCTTCAATCACGATCGACCATACTCTGGTCGACAAGGGCGAATGTTGATACTTGCGTTGGTGGGTAAGACGTAGTGAGGTTAGACTTGGTCAAAACATGGTCGGCTAATGATCAATTGGGCTGTCTCACATTGTGTCTTTTACATGGTCAAGAATTATTGGATTGGGTCTGTTAGGCTATCGCATATCAAAACTATTAAAAAATAAAAATAATAAATAAACAATAAGAATAATTATGTATTTTTTAATTTTCATAATAAAACTAAGTAGAAGCACATTGAGTTAGTCGACGCCTAATAAAAATATGCATATATCATTTAAAATATTAATTATACTTATATCTCTTTGAATTGTTAAAAATTATATACAAAATCAATTATTGAGGAGTCGTGGATTCTATCAATTACTTTTCAAATTAAATTTATAAAAAAGTACAATAAATGTATTCTGGCCTTATCACAAAAAAATTAACCATTTTAGTTGTGAAATATTTTATAATTTTTTAATAATATTTTATCAAAAAGTTTAAAAGAACTTGCAACGTTATAATTATGGAAAGAGAATTTACATTTTTCTGTAAACGTGTGCAGCATAATTGATAAGATATAAAATGCATATATTTGTTGATATAATTCGAATAACATTAAAAGTGATATTAAAACTATGGACTTACCCACTATTTAAAAAATTGGATCGGATCGATCTGTCGGATAGGTTGGGCCATCAATCGGCTGTCAAATTGATTTGATTTTCTCAAAAAATCAAAAAAGTAAAAAAAAATGCCATATTTTGTTGAAACCATTCAGACTGGCCGGTTGAATTGTTGAATTGATGAGCCGTTCATGGTTCAATTGAATTGGACCGATTTTTTTATTTAATTTTTAATAAAATTAATTTTAATTTTAATTTTTTTTTGTTTAAGTACAAAATTTGAAGGCTAAGGTACATTTTACAAGCTATTTAAAAGTTAAAACAAAAGTTTTAATTTAGAGTTTAAAATTGACTTATATACTCTCAATTTTAAATTTTACATTTGATATATTTAAATTATTGTGATCATTTATAATATAAATTGTGAAATTTGGATTGTAATGTTATACAATATTTTTTAAACTCTTTCTGTTTTATATTTTGGTATTTTATTAATTTTTAAGTAATATATAATATAAATATATATATTTCATAATTATGACATCACGATTCAATTGCCATTCAATTACGATTCGACCAATGGTAAAACTAGTGAATTGTGAACCAATAAGTTTTTTAATTCAATAAAAAGTCCGATTTTTCGAATAATGGACTTACCCCCTCAATTTTTTTAATAGTATAAAAAATTACTTATAAATATTTTTATTTTAATAATTTTTTTACAAAAGGGTGATTTGGTTATCTAAAAAATTTCATTCCATTCCTATCCAATCATAATTAATACCAATAATGAAAATAAAATCGAATAAGGAATGGCGATTCAATTCATTTTTTATTCCTAGTATATATAATTTTTTATATCAGAATCATTACTCTTCAATCTTTCATTCCATTCCCACATAATTTTATTACTACATACCAATCGCTATCATAATACCTTTCAGTAAATTGCCTTTCCGTGTTGATCTCTAGTTAGAGTAAAAATAATTATTGAAAAAAAATGATAAGGTGCCTATTTTGTTTCATTTTCAAACCTTATTTTCATATTTTTTATTATTTAAAAATTAAAATTTATCACTTTTTACATATTTTCACTCAATAATATTTTTATTTTTAAAATATATTTTCTAATAATTTATATATATATTTTTTATTTTATTATTTTTTTCTCTTGCACTTATAATTTATTAAAATTAGCATAATAATTATTTTTTTAAATAATTTATTTAAATTCAAATTTATTTTCTATCCATTTATACTAATTAATTTTTCAAATTTTAAAAATGATGCACCCCAAATCCCAATTGAAAACTGTACTTAAAGAGTAGATTTACGCAGGCGTCATCCCCAGAAAAAGGAGACCATGGGCTGCTGCGGCGATGACGATAACGAAGCATCGCCACCACTTCGGGTGGCGCCACCTTCAGGCCTCCTCGAGCCGCTTTATTCCCTTACTCACCAAACCTCACCCTCTGCCACCGACATCACAATCTCCCCGTTGAATTCTAACTTCTCGGCTCTCTTATGCAAGGACACACTCCGTACCATTCTAGAAAAGCTTTCCGTTGCCGACCTCGCCCGCGCTGCTTGCGTTTGCCGTCTCTGGCGATCAGTGACTTCCGATAGGGAGATGCAGATTCGTGCCTTCATGTCTCCGTGGAAGCTTCGAGAAGTCATCGGAAACCCTAGCACCAGTGGCTTCTGGAGAGACAATTCCCTCTCGAAATTCGCCGTTTCTCATCGCCTCTCCCGTGGCGACTCCATCGCTAGCCTCGCTGTTAAGTACTCCGTTCAGGTACTCTCACATGCCAAATCATTGGAGTTTATCATCACGTATTGGATTATGTTTAGTGGTTGATGCATATTTGTTGGAATTTATAGAGTGTATGTTATTTTAATTCAATTTAAATTGTTTATTGAAAAGTTTATTCTCCAATTTCTTAAACTTACATCGTGTTTTGTGGATCCATCGAATTTTTCCCTTAAAATTAGAGTCTATCAAGAATCTGTTTGAAGTTGATTTCTAAATGTAATTTAGGTTATCAGTTCCCAGATATCAACCAGTATCTTAAAGTTTCTGTAGAGCTGTTGTTTAGGTTAATGGTTGATGATGTGAGTGAGGGAAAGTTTCCTCTACTCTGAATTGCATCTTGGGTTGGGCATCGACAGCCGCTTGATCCTGAAACCAAAAACATGTCAGTGGCGGCTGGGCTATGCTGGGGGAGGTTTGGGGAAAACTTTCTATCCCTAAGCTAGTATAGGAATTTAAGGAGAATATTGCTGGGAATAAGTAAGGAAACTGGTATGGAAGTTGCATACTTGGAAAATACTTCATAAAAGCTGTTTATAGTGGTGCCTATAACAATGGGAAGACATGTGGCCTGATCTTAGCCTGTGTTAGCTCTTGATCTAAAGGCATACCATGCTTGGACCAACATGGGCTAATCAGGGCCCCGGAACAGGAGGACTCGGATCTTCGCTCATAATGTCTATCAATTAAGGGTATTTCTAGCATATTAGCTGATGCGTAAAAATTTTAATTTAATGTTATTAGCTTCTGATGGTAATACTATGAACTCAAGAAATTTCTTTCCTGATATGAGGTATGAATCTGGTCATATATGGTGTATATTTCAAGTTCTGAGAATTTTAATTTCATGGCTCAAGATTAGTTTGAACTCCTGAGAATTTGAGTTATGTTGCAAACAGATCAGATTGAGCAAATGTAAGATAGTTTTCTTTGGTATCTTCTTGTCAAAGTTGAGCCTAACCTTCCTGGCAATGATTGAAAATAGCTGTACAATGTCAAAATATATTTCAACCTTGTTGCAATGACAGCAAATAGCCGTGCGGTCTTCATATGCAATTTTTTAGTTCTTTTGAACAATGAAAATTTTCGTGTGATGCTCCTGTTATGTTTTTGTTAGTGAAATGAGAATTTCACTGAAATTTCAATCTCAATGTTTTGAGCAAATGTAGAGTATAGGAGCTTGATCGATGTGAATTCTGCCCCATTTTCTTTCGATAAATAGCCCAAATAAAGAAGCACTCAGACCTTTTTCTCCGTGGGTGTTCTCTCCAACATGTCTGACTCCATGTTCTCTACTTTTTCTCTCTCTTCCATTTCTTCTTTCTGATCTTTCACTTATGTTTTCATCTTCTCTTTGCTTCTTCTTTTGGTTTTTGTTACAACACCATTCTAAAACATATTTTCTCCCACACTTCGGTCTTCTATCTTCTCTCCTCTTCTCTTCTTTTCTTCACTCAGTTTTTATTTTGGTTTCTGTTATATGATCTTTCTTCAATTATACAACACCTTTGATTTTTCTTTCGGCTATTTAATATATTAATACTTAAGCTAATATTTAACATATTTAATTTAATATTAAATATTTTTCAAATTTTTATCTGTTATATGTTTTATATTTTTCCTTAATTTTCGCCTTGTTCACCTTTGATCATTTGCCTCTCAACTCGCCTCGTGACTTTAAAAAGTACCTCCTGATTGGCTTTCAGCTCTCACCTTTCGCCTCATGCATTTAATAACTAGTGGTTTATGGAAAGGTTGCCTACTGTTTCTTTTTCTTCCATGCTGCTGCTCTGGTTCCGTTTGGTGGTAGTGTTAATCTTTGTTTATTTTCTATGATTTCATTTGTTAATGAAAGTGAAAGTTGTTCTTGAAGTACTACTAATAAAGATGTTGATTATAATGGTAAGTTTGTCAATGGCTGTTGAGTCAGGCACGTATTAGTACATACAGGTGTGCCCTCGCCTTGGTTGAACTTCATGGGGTTGTTGAATTGATTTGGTTCCACAGTGCATCCTAAAAAAATGTTCCTTGAAGAGTATTCTTGTAATTATTTGAATACTCTTTGTTTGAGTTGTAAAGACATTACAAGCAATATGCATTTCCAATTTTGACAGGTTATGGACATAAAACGTTTAAATAACATGATGAGCGACCATGGTATATACTCCAGGGAGCGGCTGCTGATCCCTACACGTAATCCAGAAATTCTCATAAATTCCACATGTTACATAGAAGTGGATACCCATGCAAAAAGAGAGGTTGCAGTGCTGTATCTTGATGGTGGACCTGACAAAAATCTCAACACCCTTTTGGGTAGGCTAACCACAGAACGAGGCAAAAGAAGGGTGATAGACTCGTTGAAGAGGAGCATGCATGTCGATGATGGCACTGCTCAATATTACTTATCCATATCAAATGGTGATCCCCGAGCTGCTCTAACACAATTCTCTGAAGATCTAAGGTGGGAAAGGCAGGTTGGATTTGCACAGGGTGCTGTTTGATGCACAACCATGTCTTACTGCTTATTCTGTTTGAGCTATGCAAAGATTTTGTCTAACAAGGACTGGCTAATTTGGTTCATACCTCGGTCATTAGGGGTTAGGGGAGTCTTTTCCTTGCCTTGGCCCAACCAAGCTTGGGAAATTCCTCAAAGCTGTATGTATTTGTGTTGCTGCTGTTTCCTGTTACAAGTCATCTCGCTGTGATCTGTGAGTTGTACCTGAATAATTTTGTGTTGCGAGAAAGCAATTGTGTATTTTTATATCATGCTATTGTTTCAACTTTCATCTCTCTATCCTTGTCATCTTCAGCTATTTGTACAGACAGGCTTGGGTTCTTATATATATGTGCATAGTGAATTCAATGTGGGTTTTTTTTCTTTTTTTGCCTCCCTGCTTTTTCCCCCCCAAAAAATCTGATAGTGTCAGCGCCCATTTTTACTGAGCCAAGGAAGGGATTTAGGATTCTCAGAAAGAGATGAAATACTGGACTTACTACACAGTACACTTATCTCGTTGCAAGAAGATTTCTCGCGAAGCGATTCCTGGTTAGACCTCTGAAATTGCTATATAAGTATATATATGTGCGTGGGGGTGGGTGTGTTAGAGAGGGAGAGAGAGGGAGAGAGTACCTAATTTACATTTTATCTTTGATAAATCATTCTATAACAATAATTTTATTTGTAAGCCAGAATGATAAACTGACGTTAAATCTGAAGCTTCTATTTTATCAGATATTCAGAGTGCAGCACCTTAAATTAAAATTTTGCTTTTGTGCACCGTTAGAACAAGTGACCGTTAGAAATTTCCACGGATAAATCCTTGACATACCATTGTAGCAACAGAAGAACTCTATTTCTCGCGCCAATTTTTCGACTCCACTCTTTGCCTCAATTTCTACCATTTTCCTTACCTCAATTTCCACCCTTCTAGAGAAGAACCCTTTTGTTCTTCCTCTTCTCTGCCAATATGTAGGGATGAAAATAGGTTAGGTCAAACTAGATTTTGATTCAAATAGGTCCGACTTATTATCTATGATGGAGTAGCTTTTAAAGTTGGACCAATTCTTTTTAATAAATTCAAAGGTCTATTGGCGTGTGAGTTTATGTAAAAGCCTGTTTTCTATTAAGGTTCCAATTAGGCTTAAATATTATATGAGTCTAGGTTTTTAATATGTTCAAATTTATAATAGACCTTAATTTGTCTAGTTATTTGATATGTTTGAAAGTTATATAAATTATGAAAATGTATATAGACAATAGCCAAAAAAGATAAAAAATAGATACATAGTTACGAAAGTTAAAATTAAAGTATAAAATAGTTGGATATGAATAAAAGTTACATGGATAAGCCTCAAAGTAAACTGACTCACTTTCATCAAACGTTGATTAAATAGTAAAAGCTATTTTATATTAACTTGTTAATATATACAATAAATATATTATTTTATATTGTATAAAGAATGAGAAATGGGCTAGCTAGCCTATTTAATTAGAAAGGGTATTTTTTAAGCATTGATTTGATTTTTTTCTATTAAATAAGGTTAATTATGGAGACCTCTCATGAGGTTTGGTCTTATTACAAAAGTTACCCTTGAGATTTACGAAATTACAAATAACTCCCTTGGTGTTAACTGCCATTTAGAAAACGTGACGAAATTGATGAAATTACCGTCATTCCCTCACTTATTCAGAAAAATAAAAAACAATAAAGCCATTATAAAGAAAAAGAGATTTCTACCCCTCTGTGTATGAAGAACATAGAGGGGCTTATTTCCCTCCAATCACGTCTTTAGCCTCCCCCTCTCTCATCCAAAAGGTTTTATTCTTTGTTGTTGTTGGTGCATGTTTGTTTTTTGGCCACAAAACCAAAGGTTCTTGATTTCCTGCACATCAAGTGAAAAGGTCATAAAGTTTTCGGGGTATTTGATCTTTTTAGATGAAAAGGGTGCACAAAGGTATGCACAAGTTTTATTAGAGCTATTTTTTCTTATTTTTGTGTTAGATCAAATTAATTTGGTGAAATTATGGATTAGGGTTTACTATTTTTTGGACTTGAGAGTGTGGGTCTTGTGTATTTTCTCCAAAAATGTTGTTTTTTTTTTTTGCAATGTCACATTTTAGATTGTTTATTCCATGAATTTAAATTTGTATTTTGCCTGATTTGATGTTATTTAGAACACTTTCATTTAGGAAAATTTTCATAGGTTTGGATGCATTGAAGAAAGGATTCTTGAGTGGCTGCAGTCCTTTTTTAGGATTTGATGGGTGTCAACTCAAAGGGCTTTCTAGAGTTGTTTTGTTAGTTGTTGGATTGGATGCAAACAATGGACTGTTTCCTATGACCTTTGCAGTTGTAGAGACCACATGCAAAGAATCTTGGAGCTTTTATTCTCATGCTTGGAAGAGTTTCTTGGTGGCTTTACTCTAGACAGACCATGGACTTTCATAACAGATAGGCAAAAGGTATTGTTATGCTTCTAGGTTTTTAGTTTTCATATTTTGCTAGTGTATTTGTTATACTGAAATATGTTTGAGGTTTAATTTGAAATATGTATTAGAATCAAGGGTGTTAAATGTAATATTATAAACCTTGTAAGGGTGTTAAATGTAATGTTAATTATTGTCTTAAATTGTTCAAGGTTTAATTTATAATAAATAGAAATGCAAAGGGTGTTAGTTGTAATGTCTTAAACTTTGAAATTGTTCTGTTTTGTTCTGTTCTAGATAATCTGTAAGCGAAATTGTTTAAGGTTTGGTTTGCACCGAATATAAGTTGCAAGGGTGCTATTTGTAATGTTTAAAACTTTAAAAGGTTTATATTTGTTATGTTTACAACTTTATAAGTGTGTTAATCGTAATGTTTTAAATTATGTAAGTGTGTAATTTGAGTTTTGCTATTCCTTGTTCATAAGCGTCTATTGTTGCCCTTGAGAGAAATGAAGCACTTATTGTTACTGGCCATGGTCCTGCTGCTATTGGAGATGGCCTTATTTTTGCTGGAGATGCCTATGTTGCTGATGACAATATTGACTTCGGTGATGGATTTTATGCCAGAATTCATGAAATTGTAGAATTAATTGTGGCAAGTGCAAGTAATGTGGAGGTTGTGTAGATGGTGGAGTTGGAGGAGGTGGTGAAACTGGAACTGAAGGAGTTGATGAAGTTGGAAGAGGATTTGATGATGCTATTGGAAGACAATGATTAATGCACAATTGTTGTCATTTTAAATGACTGATTGATGGCTAATTAAACAACTTTTAGTTGATGTTTTTGTGCAGTTGGTTGATGTTTTGTACAATCCTTTGGAATTGTGCATGGCTTTATTATGTGAAGAAAATTTATGCAGGTCATGACATTTAAATAGCTGATTGATTGTTAAATATGAAGTTGCTTTTAGCTATATACTTTATATTTGGTTTCTGAAGCTCATTATTGCTAGAAGATTGGATTGTTATTGTTTTAATTTTATGAAGTTTAGCATTACTAGAAGTTTGTTTAAAGGAACCTTATTAAGTGTTATTAACTTGACGAAGGAAGATTAATATAATATAGGCTTGGTGCAAAAGGGGTCTATGTAACAATATGTTCATATGAGATTGTTATATGTAACTTGAAAGTTTACACTAAATATGCAAAAAATAAAAAAAATCATATTAAAATAATAACAATAAGTGAAAATATTAATTAATTTTAATTTTAAATAATAATTAATTATTTTAAATAATTATTTTACTTAGTTAATTTTCAACTGTTACAACTAATCATTAGTTAATTTTTTATAGTAACTCTCTTAATCTTTTCATAATTACAAATAGATCCACACATGCATGAAACACATAAGGGTATTTTAGTTCAATAAAATGGCCAATGGCCAAATCCAGTCAACTCAAGGGCAAAATTGAATTTTGCAAAAATTGTCAACATTGACATCACCCAAAATTGTTTGTTAGACTAATGGGAGGGTCTACCTGTTAGCTAGAAACAAACCACAAAAGAGATAGCCGTAACTATGCAAACCTCAAGGATATTTTTTGTACATATGTCAAACCTCAGGGGAGGTCCCTATAATTAACCCTCTTAAATGTACTACACTTAGCTAGGCCATACATATGCTTGGTCATAGCTACGTGATGGGCGGCCTGATTTATTCCCATCCTTATCGATACACTTCCCCAAATTATTTAATTGAGAATTAAATGCATTTGACATATATACGTTAAATTAAAATAAAAAATAATATAGAAATAAAATATAGGATGTAAAGTATTATTATACAATGTTTCAAATGAACTATAAACCCATCTAATTGGTTGAATACAATGTTTTAAATCAACTACAAACCCATCTAATTGGTTGAAAACTTGAAATTGCATACATTTCAACTCGTATAATGATCTTAACGATTTCCTAGGATGGTACTCGGATTGATTGATTTGGAATTAAGAATTTTTGATTTATATTATTAAATTCCTTACCTTTATTTAGACAATATTCTAGTCCTATAAATTAAATTCTTTAATAATTAATTTGAGTTGAAAAAGTTTGAAATTCATCCAACATAAAAGCCCTTTGTAATCCTTAATTCGAATTAGGGGTGCACACATGCTAACTCAACTGGATTCATCTGAAAATTTTTCATTTTAAATGTTTATTTAATACCAACAACTTGTGATATTAAAAAATTGGAATTTGCCTCATCAAACCGATATATGTACACACACATAAATATATATATATATATATATATATCACGTGCATATAATGAATTATATATTTGTTTTTCTAAATTTTTTATGAGTGCTCAAAAGCCTCACAATCTAATAAAGTATGAAAATTGTTATTTTTGTTTCATAACACGAACTTCTTCTCTTTCTCTCTCTTCTATTTTCCTTTTAATAATACCTATTTAAATTATAAGAATAAGTTGTTTAATAGTTTACTTATTATCATGTATTTGAACTGTAATTATCAATAAATTGATGAATTATGATGAAATATTATTAAAGGATTAAATAAATTGAACACAACCGACCCAAATCATTTAGTTAGCAAAGATAACGGTATAATTAAAATTTAATATTTTAGGTAAAAATATAAATTTAGTGTTAAAATTATATTCTATTGACAAATTAGGACTTTATTTGGTGGGTTTTACATAGATACACCAACTCTTGAAATTGGGCAATTTGAGAATTGATTGGGTCCTAATTACATTAATCATTGGCCTATTTCAATATGGCAAATGAAGTGGTGCTACTCGGTGCCTCATCATAAAATATCTCTCCTCACCACCTAGATACTTATGTGGAATCTCACCAGCCACGTCAATAAAATAAATACACATGTAGAAGAGAACAAAAAAAAAAAAAAGGAGAGTAATTTTCTAACCAATATGATAAATTAAGTCCTCAAGGGTAAAAAAGTAAAAATAAACTAAAAAGGCCTAATTGATTAAATGAATGAATGAATAAAAAAGCCAAAAGCCCAGTTAACTAAACCCACCAAGAAAGGCATCAAAACCAAGTGGGGTAAACCCATTAAGAAAAAGACTATAAATACTAAGCTTCAAATAGAAATTGGGCATGAAAAATTATTTGCAAAAACTTCAAGAATTATGAACCTCTACACCACGTTTCAGAGAAAAAGAACTAAAAAAGTCCTTGAATATTGGAAAAGGACTTTAGCTTCATTTCCAAGTAGCATTATCTTACTATTATTTGTGGGAACTCAGAACGAAGAATAAGGAACCTGAGAATGCACACGAAATCTAGATCTCAAGACTTTAACAAATGTTGGAGAACATGAAGAACCACCAGCCTAAGGTGCAGTCACATATGATGTGGAAACTTGCCCTAAAAGTGCAATCATGAGGAGATTCTTGAATAGCCAAAGCCACCTCTTAGAGAACTAGTTTTACAGATAACCTATGAGGCATTAAGGATCTTATTGCAGAACGCTATTGCTCAAGCTTTGGTCAAAGCAAAGCACTTACCCAATAAGTTGAGAAATGCCACCTTGGAGTAACAACAATCTTTTCTTTGGAGATGGGGGCTTCATTATTCCGAAGAAGACAGAGCATTGAACTAACTCAAAGCAAGACATATCTCCTCATTCTTTACCTCCACAAGTGGATATGCACTTATCTCTCCATGCAAGCCTTCCTAATGACTACCTACTACTACCAGAGTCCATAATGATTTACTAGTGCCTCAACTATTAAGAGGAGTAGGGAGCTTGCACCTTCCTTTAGCCATTGGTCTCCTGAGATGTAGTCCTTTTTGTAAGTTATATTGGTGGAAGCGCTCTTTCATAGAACATATATAGCCAACTTGCCAAAAAATGATAAAACTAAAAGACTAATCCGTAAAGGACACCTTAAGAAGCATGTGGTGTGAAGGCAAAGTAATACCAAAAGGGGTCTAAAAGTTGGAGGAAGTGAGGACTGTTCGAAGCCTATGGATCAATAACATCAATCAACCTAAAAAACATGCCTATGGTTAGCATTACTTAGGTGATTTTAAGAGAACTAGCTGGAGAGGACTTTTCAAATGCAAAGAAGGCTTTTATGTGAGCAAAAAGGCAAAACTAATCTTTTGTAGTTGATCCTATATACGGAGTCTATGAAGTGCATCCCTCGATGCCCAGCATCACCTTTCGAGAAGAGGACATGGAGCCTAGATGATGAGAAGACAATAGTGCATTGGGGATCTCCGCATCTCCTGCCAACTTTTGAATGAAGAAGATATTTATGATTGTGGTAGCTCGATTGACATGCTTTTCCACGATGTATTCCTCTAGCTTGGAGTAGATAACACCTAGTTGTAGAAGATCAACATTCATCGAATAGGGTTTATTAGTGAAGCTGTAGAAGCACTAGAAGAAGTTATTCTACCTCTTTTCTAGGTACTCATCCTTAGCAGTTACGAAGATGGTGAGTGAAAAAAAAAGAGGTGCAAGGATCCAAAAATAATTACAAAAATTAGGCAAAAATTAACTTGCAAATCCTCAATTGAAGAATTTTATTTCATGCCCTAATTAAGGATTTTAGAGCTAGAGAAGTTACATTGAAAGAGCACTTCGAAGGCAAATAGGAAGATCTTTCTCTAGAATGCTTTCTAAGCAAGATGTACCTTCTTTTTTCTCTTGGAACTACTTCTTCACACCAACAATCAACAAGGTCAGAAATTTTTGCTCACTTTATTACCACCAAAATGGCATAAAACAGTAGTTAATCTCATGTAGGAAGCACCAAGGTCGTTGTCCAAGTTCTACTTTCAAACAATCAACTTGAATTGATGGAATGAGTTTGCCAACACTTGAGCACCACACTTATTGTGCCTTTAAAGATGATCCACACACGTAGATGCACTCTTAATTGTTACTCAATAGGCTAGAATATAGAGATGGAAGAAGATGGAAGAACGGAGAATAAGTATGAGAATGTTGGAGTGAGAGAAGATTGTTAGAGAGAACTTAGTGAGGTGGTTTCTCTCAACATGTGAGATCACCACCATTGGAGGGAAAATGGGTAGCAAAAGCTTTAATGGCCAGCTAATGTGGGTATTTATAGTGTGATTAGAAAACTTTTAGAAGCTTCCATTACACTCTACTCAAATTACCAATTTGCATGCTAATTGGCTAGTATAGTTGGATTTTAATTTCTAAAATTAAAATGCCAACTCATCAAGTTTAAAATGGATTCTTCCATTTTAATTTACCCTTCAAAATTATATTCTCTCACTAATTAAATTAACACGTTAACTTAGTTAGATTAAGTCAACTCCCTAAGTTGACTTTAACTAATTATATTACCACATGGCACCAATTAAATTAATTTCTTAATTTAATTGGCATAATTTAATTTTTTAAATTAGTTTTGATTAATTTAACATTTAAATTAATCAAGCCAAAGTGACCAACTCTTAATTAGTCAAGTTGGTCTCTCTTCCAACCTTGACCACTCTAATTATCTAACCTTTTAGATAATTTTCTCCAATCTAATAAGAGTGTTCTATAAGATTTTATATTTGACCCTTTTGCTTCATCAATTAATTAAAAATGAGCTCACAACTCTTTGTGATTTATTGAATATTGAATATTTTGATTAGTTCTAAAGTCTTTTATACTAATCACTCTTTCAATTAATATCTATTAATTGAAGAGTTCCCAATTTCCATAATTGATGTCTAGCACAAGTCTATGGAGCCCAACTAATTGGATGAATTAATTTGAGGGTGAACCATCATCGCTTATGATTGTAGTGCAAATATGATCCATCCATTTTCTATCTACAGAAATAGGCATAAGGCAAGATATTTGTTGGTTTTCTAATAGCCTCGATAACTATATATCTATTCTTGATGTTCAATTCTCAATTATGACCTCAAATATGGAAAAATCATTTTTCAGATTGTTTTACTACCTTGTGCAATGATTTCTTAGAATTGATCATCCTAGAATACATAGGAGATCAATATGATCTTCATGAATGGGCACAATGGATCCTATCTTGGAACTCACCAACTTACATACTTAGATGGGTTGTGTGAACCTAAGCCCTAGGTGACCTACCACTTGGTTGGATCAAAATCAAAGAACAATGACCTAAATACAAGTTTATTGTGGAATCTCAAGTTAAAGGACTAATTAAATATGCACTATTGTAAGCCAGAAAATTTCCTATTACTAATGTACCACTATAGCTACCTTGTGGATTCTCTAGGCGAGTCTTTAGCGAACTTATTTTTTAACAAGCACCTACTAACATGCATTCATGTTTAACTTAGATTGCCTATGAAATGTGACAATATCTAACTCCTTGGAGTTTGCATCGTTAATGTAAGCCTATCTAAATTTTAGATGTCTTGTCTCATAAGATTCTATAACTTGGAATATTTAAAATCATGGCCATAGCAACTTGTTTCATAATCACCATCATATGCTTGACCATGTTCTGTAGTTTAGTATGATTTAGGGGCTTTAACCAAATGCATGTGATAAAAATCATAAATGCATAAGATGAAGATGGCCATTTTATAAAATATCATTCAATCAAAACTGTTATATAGAGTAGTTAAACATGCTAATTTAATTAGCTTGTGTGGCACTATTCCAACAATCTCTTAATTTCCCTAACGCCAATTCCCCATAGTCTTTGAGCCCTTTTTCATAAGATATCTTACAGACCTTTTTAGTTTTTGGGGTTTAAATAGTAGATTTGCTATATTCTTTTTTGAAGCAACTTTATCTACTCGAATGTTGTCTCTATCAATGATATTAGGATCAAATGATAATTTATTTATTTATGTTTGGATAACTGATGAGATCTTGGATCTATTGCTTATACAACGGTTTCATTGTTGTCACAATAGAGAACTATTAGCTCTTCTGCAATACTTAGCACTAAATCCAACTCTTAGATGAAGCTTTTCATCCAAACACTTTCTTATGTGGTGTTTGATGTTGCAATATATTTCACCTTAGTGGTAGAATCGACCATGGTTTCTCGTTTGGAACTTTTCCAACTTACCGCGTAGTAATTGAGGTAAAATATAAATCCAGAAGTAGTTTGAGGTCATCTTCACTGTATTGGAAACTAAAATTTGAAACTCCTCAAGTTTCAATTTTGCATTGATGTATTCTAGAAACAAATCATTAGTTCTTCTTAAGTCCTTAAGGATTGTTTTCACGACCTTTTAGAGACTTTCAGCGGGATTAGATTGATAACAACTAGTAACATTTAGCTACAACTAATCTTGTGCATTAAATGGCATACATTATGCTTCTAATAGTGAATAAATAAGGTATGTGGGACATTTTTTTTCTTTCCTCCTTAATCTTAGGGGCCATAGACTTGGAGAGACAAATGCCAGTCCTATAAGGAGGTATCCTCTCTTGGATTCCAACATTTTAATATCTTGTCAATGTATGTTGATTGGGATAGCCCCAACATTTTCTTTGATTTATGTCTATAGATCTGTATTCCCAATAGGTAGGGTGCTTCTCTCAAATCCTTCATGGAGAATTATGAAGATAATCATGTTTTAATACACTATACATCTCTTTCTCATTCCCAATGAGAAAGATGTTATTAACATAAAGCACAATAAATTGAATTAATTTATGACTGACCTTTTATAAACACAAGATTTATACACATTTTTGATGAAGCCAAATGATTTAATTATTTTATCAAAATATATCTTCCAACTTTAGATGCTTTAGTCTATAAATGGACTTTTAGAGTTTTCAAACCTTTTGTTGACTCGTTGTGGATGTAAAACTTTGTGATTGCTTTATGTAAATTTCTTTATCAATGTTTCCATTGAAAGAGGTAATCTTTACATCCATTTGCCAACTTAGTAAGCAGCTATAGCAAGCATAATCCTTATGGATTTAGGTATAGAGATTAGTGAAAAGGTTTCCTCAAAGTCAATACTGGGTCTTTGAGTAAAACCTTTTGCCACTAGTCTAGCGTTAAAGATCATAAACTTTCCATCGACTCCAATCTTTTATTTATAGATCCACTTGCAACCAATAGGTATTATCCCATCCAGTGGATGTACCAAAGTTTATACTTTGTTGGAGTACATGGAAGCCATTTTGAATTTTATAGCTTCGAGCTAATGAATCGAATCTATGTTCGATAAAGATTCTTCATAGGTCCTTGGATCACTATCCATTTGGCCAATTGCATGAAGAAATTCAAACATTTTGGATTGCTTCTTGATTCAGTCTAACCTTCTAGGAAGTTGTGTGCTAGGCTTAGAATGCTTTTCTATTTCTCTCGCTTATAAGATTATATGATCATCTTGAACTTCATCAAGTTCAACAACAATGCATTTTCTATCTAATAGAAACTCCTTTTCTAAAAAGGTGGCGTTTCTCAAAACAAACACTTTTTGTTTTAAGGGATCATAAAAGTAATAACCTAAAAAATGTTTTGGCTATCCCACAAACTTGCACAAGGTGGATCTCACATCTAACTTATATCCCACTTGTCTCTTGACATAAGTGGGAGACCCCCAAGCTCGTAAATAAGAAAAAGAGGGTATTTTGTCAAATCACATCTCATGTGGTGTCTTTGGCACCAATTTTAAGGAAACTACATTTAGTAGCCTTACCACTATCTCAAGGGTGTATCCCCAAAAGGAGATAGGGACATTGGTGAAGCTCATCATAGACCATACCATGTCTAACAATGTATGATTTCTCCTCTTAGCTACTCCATTATGTTGGGATATGTCGAATGGGGTCCATTGTGAGTGAATCCCATTCTCATTTAGATTACCTAAGAATTCGGTACTTAGGTATTCATCTCTTCAATTCAATTAAAGAGTTTTGATACTAAGTACTAATATTTTTCCTACTTCATTTCTATACATTTTGAACTTTTTGAACTTTTTGAAGGCCTTGAACTTGTACTTTATAAGTGATATGGGATAGCCCAATAGACCCAACCCACCAATACTAAAAAAGGTAAAGGATATAATAAGAGATAAGTCAATTGGCTATCAGGCCCAGCCCATTAAAAATTAACTAGGCCCAAGCTCTCATTAGGCCATTTTGCTAGCATGCATATTGTCACAAAGCTCGATCGACCAGAGTGTGGTTGATTAGCTTAAGAATAACCATTTAGTCTTCAATCAGGAAGATATTTAAATCCAATAAAGTTTCATTACCTTGATAGAGGGTGCACAAATGACTTCCAGATGAGGATATATCTCGACCTTAAGAGGTTGATTGGAGCAGTTTATAGTAGCTCCACGCCACTAGTTACAGTTACATTGAATGCAATGAGCTATCTTTTTGCCGCATTAATTGCTTTGAATGGTGGTGTGTCTTCGCATTAATAGTATGTGCTGCCTCTTGTACCATCTTTCTATAGCCCCAGAGTAGTGTGTATCTCTTGTGTACTACCATGTCCTATAGATCTGGAGAAAGCACCAATTGGAATAGTACACAAAAGAAAGAAGACCTAAAGGTCCTCAGGTAAGGACAAAAGCTTTCTCTATACGAGCAAGGACATTATTAACATATCAATCTCTCTAGAAAGGCTATAAATACCCTATTACCACCCTTCAGCAAAGAATGTTCATTATTACTTAAGCCCTCACTCTATCGTTATATTATCTAGTTGATTAAGCACTGATTTAAGCATTAAAGTGCTTTAGCCAAAGTTACCTTCGCTAGCCTGACGTGTGTTGTTGGTTGCCGAACTTGACTTAACTTCACATAAACACTTTTTTTTAACCTCTTTTATGATCAATTACATTAGATCAAAGCCTAGCTCATCACCAAGTAGATTGTTCCATCATCAATAAGATACACATTTTCAAATGTGGTCATCGATAAAAGTAATGAAGTAATAATAACTTTCTCTTGCACTAATTTTTAGTGGACTACAAATATTTGTATGGATGAAATCCAAAAAACTAGTGAATTTCTCTATTTATTCTACAAAAAGAGCCTTGGTCATTTTTTCTTTTGAACAAGATGCATAAGTAGGTAGATCTTCTAGTCCACTAACATTTAGTGATTGAGGGCTTATAGTGTGTTTATCCTATTCTTGGCAATATGTCCAAGTCTAGCATGCTAAAGGTATGCATTTTCTTAGTTATCTATCTTTGTTTCATTGCTTTATTGAATGCACATTAGTGATGGCTGAGAATCTAGAATAAGCATAATCTTTCATACATTGCACTAACTGCACTAGGATATATTGTAATAAGGATTTAGCACAAAACTTAGAATCTCTTAAGTCCAACTTAACTTACGCCTCTAACTTTAGCTGTAAGTCTTTGCTCCATTGTCAAGATAGAGGATCATATTCCCATCACTTAGATTTATTATTCATTCCATCCTTTGCAATAATTTACAAAGATACGAACTACATATGACATCATATACCCATGAGGAAGAATATATCTTTAAGTGAACTTCAATAAACAACTTATCCTTCTCTAAGGATACAAGGCATCCCTTGTAATTGAGCTTCTAATAACTTAAATTGCCACAATAGAAAAAAGTTGTATCTTTTTATCTTTTATTATCTTCTTGACTTCATCGGATGTCTTAAATGTTTATTTTCTCTTGGAAAAAAACCTTTCTTCTTCTTGCACCCATTTTACTTACCTTTTGGTTTTTTAGAGTGCGTGGAGAAAGCAATCATTAGAGGTTTGCACTTTTCATGGTTGTCTCCACCTTGGCCAACTTTTTGTTAAAATAAACTCGGCATGGATTGGAGGATCAAATCCTTATATCAATCATTGTCCATCACCATGTCCAAGTTCAAGAGCTTCTCATCAAGCCTAATCATCTTTAGACCATAGTTGAAAACATGTGACCCCTTAAGCGTCTTATCTTGAAAAATCTTCTTTGACTACGTAAACCTCTCATACCTAACATGCTAACAATTCTTGCAAGCAATTGACCAAGGTATGTTTCATGTGTTCATGAGACTTTTAAGTTCATAAATGCCATTAAGAGACTATGGGTTAGGAGGTGATCCTTAACCTAATTTGTGAATATTTCACGTGTCCCTTGATTCACATTAATCCCTATGAGATTCAGAGCAACTTGACGTAGAACATATGTCCATTTCTCAGAATTTAGAATGATTTTAAGGTGTATGAGCTAATTGTGGTAATTTATCCCGCTTAGTTTATTCATTTCCATAAAAATATTTATTGGATTTTAAATATTCTTGAGATTTCACAAATCTACATTGAGCTAAGAAGGGAATATAAGCATTTGATTGAATTTTGATATTGAAAACATGATTATGGTTTTTCAAGCATGTTTTGCTTCCACTATTTTATCAAATTCCTAACCCTCATGAAAAATTTAGGAAATCATGTTTCTCAGTAAGAATCAAGGTCCAAAGGCATCACTCATGGATCCACAACTTGTGAGATATCCACTTATGACCCTAAGGTAGGTAACTTTTATCAATTGTATCGCTATACAACATTGATGTATTTTGTCTCACTTTTTCATATAGACCTATGACTCATGTGATATCTACATTACAAAGTGTTAAGTTGGACCTACCAATCTATCTTTAATTGTATAATCAATTATGAACATTCCACAACTCATGAGATAAATCATAGCAAATTCACATTAAAGTGATCTTAAGCTAAGGTAGTGATCATAACCTTCCACCAAAAATGTGTCCCGCTACTCATCTGCCAACACATAATTATGGTAGCATGTCATGTCATACACCTATAGGTAGAATGAATAGATTATTAAACCCGTTTAATTTTATTCATGTTAACTTAATATTGATTGAACTTAGACTCTTCTAAGTGAGGGTATTTTGCTTGAAAGATCTCATCATTTTTGTCTTTACTTATTTAGGTTCTCAACTCTAAACATGCATCACCATACATTAATAGATAAAGAAAGCATAAATAAGTAAATAAACCTAGCATGCACATAAGGTGGGATGAACATGAGCCTTAATTAAGTAGTGCACTTAAAGCCATAGGTGTACTAGTTAGTTGATTTAGGTGAGTTGATTAAATTAATATATCTTATCTCTTACGTAAATAAGCTTTCTTGATCCTCTTAGCCTCCTTGATCTTCTTGCAACAACTACAAGAAATAAAGAAAATCTCACCAGCCAAGAGTTCTACTCTCACAACAATTACAAGGTAGAAAATCAAGAGACATGCATGCCCCATTTATTACAACGCATTCAATAAACATTGAATTTTATTAAACCATATTAAAGGCTCATGTTCATCCCCATACATCCATTATCCATTCAACAATTAAAAGAATAATAGTTAGAATTGACATTAAATTCAACAATTAAAAGTTTATCACATAAACAATTAATTAGAAACAAAATTAAGCATAACTCTTATGTATCCCAATTTTGCGCAAACTTGAAGTGCATTCTTAAATTTGATCTTAAAAGCAAGCAAAGATGTCCAGTATTAATTTGAGTACTTACACAACACTTTTGCATCATAATTTTATGAAATAATCAAGTTTAAGATAGCAAAAACGCACAGAATAGTAAACTAGTCACACCTAGGCAGCTTTGCACAACCGGCCGCCTAGGTAGGCTACACGGGCTCTCATTGAGCCTCTATTACTTAGCCAATGGCCAACCAACCAGTAGGGGCCCTGCTACATAGTGCCTAGGTCACCATTTTCCCCCATTTTTGCTCTTTCTAAATTAAAGTGCTCAAAGTGCTTAAAACATCAATCTAAGGAAGAATCATTATTCTTCAAACAACATAAAGAAACTTGAATTGAATTAGATCTAAAAATTTCCAAAACTCTTTTTAGCAATAATTAACATTATAAATCACTATTTAAAATCATGCAATGCTAAATAAACATTTAGCATAATCGGATTGAATTAAAATTCATGCCAACAAATGAAGTTCACAATTAAGCACATATTGACATATATCAATTCAACACAATTAAGCATCAACTCCAAAACCTTAAATATATCAATTAAATCAAGTAATTGAAGTCCTAGAATCAATTCATTACATGAATTAATTCAACAAATCCAAAATTAGGCATAAAATTGGCTTCGATACCACTTGAAGGAAGAAAAGGTGCAAGGATCCAAAAATAATTACAAAAGCTAGGAAAAAATTAACTTGCAAATTCTAAATCCAAGGATCTTATTTCATGCCATAATTAAGGATTTTAGAGCTAAAGAAGTTACCTTGAAAGAGAACTTTGAAGGCAACTAGGAAGATCTTCCTCCAGAATGCTTTCAAAGTAAGATCTATCTCCTGTTTCTCTTGGATCTACTTCTCCATAACAACAATCAAGAAGGTAAGAAACTTTTGATCACTTTATCAGTACCAAAATGGCACAAAATAGCAGCTAATTTTGTGCATGAAGCACCATGGCCATTAGTCAAGTTCTTTATTCAAAACACTAACTAGAATTGAAGGAATGAGTTCACCAACACTTGAGCACCCTACTTGTTGTGCCTCTAAAGATGATCCAAACACCTAGATGCAATCTTAATTTTCACTCAATAGGCTAGAGTATAGAGGAGGAAGATGATGGAATAAGGGAGAAAAGGTATGAGGAAGTTGGAGGAGAGAGAAAACTGTTAGAAAGAAGATTGTGAGGTTTTCTCAACTCATGAGATCACTACTATTGGAGGGAAAAATGGGCAGAAAAAGCTTTAATGGCCAGGTAATGTGGGTATTTATAGTGTGACTAGGAAGCTCTTCGAAGCTTTCATCACACTCTCTTCACATTGCCAAGTTTCATGCTTATTAGCTAGCATAGTTGGATTTTAATTTCTAAAATTAAAATGCTAACTCATCAAGTTTAAAATGGAATCTTCCATTTTAATTTTTCCTTCAAAATTAGATTCTCGTGCTAATTAAATTAAAACCTTAATTTAATTAGATTAACTTAACTCTTTAAGTTAATTAAATTCACTTATCTACTTAAGTTTATTTTGACTAATTAAATTGCCACATGGCACTAATGAAATTAACTTCTTAATTTAATTGGTCTAATTTAACTCTTTAAATTATTTTTGATTAATTAAACACTTAAATTAATGAAGCCAAAGTGACCAACTCTTAATTAGTTAAGCTGGTCTCTTTTCCAATCTTGACCACTCTAATTATCTAACTCAGATAATTTTCTCTAATCTAATACGAATGTTCTAGACTTTTGTGTGTGACCCTTTAGGTTTACCAATTAAATAGACATGGGATTGCAGTTCTTTGTAATTTATTGAATATCAAATATTTTGATTAGCCTAAATTCTTTTAAACTAATCACTCTTTCAATTAATCTCTATTAACTAAAGAGTAACCAATCTCCATAGTTGATGTCTAGCACAAGTCTATGGGGCCCAACCAATTGGATGAATTATTTTGAGGGCGAACCATTATCATTTATGATTGTTGTGTAAATACAGTTCTTCTATTTTGTATCTCCCAAAAAAGGTCTAGTGCAAGATATTTATCAGTTTTCTAATAGCCTCAATAACTATATATCTATTCTTGATGTTCGATTCTCAATTATGACCTCAACTTTGAAAAACTTCTTTTCCAAATTATTATACTACCTTGCGCAAGGATTTCTTGGAATCGACCATCCTAGAGTACATAGGAGATTAATCCAATCTTCACAAATGAGCAAAATGGGTCCCATCTTGGAACTCATCAACCTCCGTACTTCGGCAGCTTGTGCCCCACCTAAGCCCCGAGCGACCTGCTATGAGGTTGGAGTAAAATCAAATTACAAGGACATAAATACAAGGTTACTGTGGAACCTCAAGTCAAAGGCCTAATGGTTACAACAAAATCAAAGTACAAGGACCTCAATATAAGGTTTATGTGGAACCTCAAGTCAAAGGACTAATTATATGCACTATTGTAAGTAGTGAATTTCCTATTACCAATGTGCAACTACAGCTACCTTGTGGAATCTCTAAGCCAGTCTTTAGTAAACTTATTCTCTAATAACCACCCACTAACATGTAACTATATCTAACATAGATCACTCATGAAATGAAATAATATCCAACTTCTTGGAGTATGCATCATTAGTGTAAGCCTATTAAAATCTCAAATATCCTATCTCATAAGATTCTATGATTTGGAATATTTAAAATTATAATCATGGTAACTTGTTGCAGGATCACCATCATATGTATTACCAAGTTTTGTTGTCTGGTATGATTTAGGGGCATTAACCAAATGCATGCGATAAAAATCATAAATGCATAAGATGAAGATGGCTATTTAATAGAATATCATTCAATCAAAACTGTTACTTAGAGTAGTTAAACACACCAATCTAATTGGTTTGCGGGGTACTATTCTAACAATGAGTTTCTGGTGGTCAAGACCACGTTGGCTTGTCATATCATCTTAGGGAAGCCTACCTTGACCTTTTTTCAAGTATTGGTGTTGAAATACCATATTAAGCTGAAGTTGTCCACGCCAAGTGAAAGCTGTTGCAACTAATGTGTTGCGAAGGAGTGTTATGCTAGTATCTTGAAGAATATAAAGACTTCTGTCGGGAATGATAAGGCAAATGAATTATAGAATATCAGGAAAAAGGACAAGGATGAAGGTTTGGTCCATGATGCTAATGTTATGGTCATACTTGCACAAGGAGACACCCATAGCATTACTGAGGGCGCCACTATCGGTGTCGTCTGCTTTCATATTTTCCTTAGTTGATTTATGATAAATAGTTAGGATTTTCTTTCGAATTAGATGTTATTTCAGTTATAGTTAAATAAAGCTAACCCACATGGGAATGATTCTTCACATTTATTCTTTGACGATTTTAATACATTTTGATTTATTTCACTCTTGACTTGCATCGTTTTGGTATAAATACAATACAAGGCTCCTCTAGGAGTATATGGCAGCCAAGGGTAAGTCCACCATAAATTCTCTCTGAAGGTTAGTGGTAGTACCTCAAATTGAATGGTTTTAGCATAAATCCATTGCATGGCTCTTGGAGGTATGTGGTGGCCAATTGCCAACCTATTGTAAATCCTCCTGCAGGTTAGTGGAAGCACCTCCAATTGAATTTTTTAGTAGAAACCCACTATACATCTCCCTTGGGGTTATATGGTAGTAGGAATACTTCAACTTTTTTCTAATTCACTTCATCTCCAAAATAACCAACAAATGTAACAAAAAAATATCATATAATTTAGATAACTCTGAAAAAAATAGAAAGTGTTGATGCACAATGCTGGGAATAAATATAAAAAATAAATAAAAAGTAAAATCTTACTCAACTAATGTTTTGTGTATTGCTTGCCATATGAAAAATTTTATGCTGGCCAAATAGAGACAATGAGCAAAGTATAATTAGAAAAAAAATTATAAATTATATCATGTATATACATTAGAAGAATAATTTTATTTATAATATAAATAGATATTACTACAAGAAATATCAAATGCAATAATTTGAAGGTCTCATCATTTGTCAATTTGCCTCGCTCGTATATACTATTTGCTCCTATTTAGAGTTAAATGTCTTCAACTACTCACTACACATTATCACCCACTATTGCCAAAAAATTAAATCTATATGCATGAATACAATAAAGGTGGTAGAAATGTGGGTTGACAGTTAAGGTAGATATGCAAATTAGGTTTCTTGAATTTATTTTTCTAAAAAACAAATTGAACTAATAAATTATTCATATTTCAAAAGCCCAAATTCTTTTTAATAATTTTGTAAGTGGTGGTATAATTGGCATTAGGCCTTTTTTTCCCACTTCAACATGTAGTGAGGTAAAAACAAAGCAATATTCTAGTATATACTGGATTTGTGTTAGCAGCTCAAATAAAGTCATAAAACTATCTTAAATATAAAATCTTTTTATTTGTCCTAACACAATTGCTTGAATTATTACAATTAGACATTTGGATTTATATTTAAAAAAATAAAAATAAAATGAAGCTCACTAGAAAAAAGGGAGAATAAATGAATGGGCTCATGTTTCAGCAATTATATTTCAAAATCCACCTTAGCAATCAAATAATGGGCTCTATTTCAGTTGCTAAATCCCTCATTTTCAAAATTTTAATTTTTGCAGTAACCGCTCATTCATCACAACATCAAATAAGAGGCATGTTATTCAAACTCTTTATATTTTGTTTATTTTTGAATTTTATCTAATAGTTTTCCTTAATCATTCTATGTAGCTTAAAATTTATTTTACTCTATCTTCATATATACATAATAAATGACAAACAGATTGAAAGAAATCTAAACTTATTGTTATATGTCATTGTTTTATAAGATGAATGACTATATTATACAATTGCATGGAGATTTAAGATTTCTACTTTAAGTGTTTTTGTTCATTGTGACTATTGTCCAAAAGTTTAGTGAATATTTTCTCTACAAGCATTTTTGTGAATTTTCAATTTGTCTAAAGGCATCTCTATTCGTTATTTGAAATAAATGTATATATAGAATATATAAATTGGTATATGTAAAACTAAACTTTGTATAGTTTCCATGTTTGTGCATAATAAAATTTGACTTTTTATAATACAAGTACATGTTAAGTGTTAAATTATATAAATCCAGACAATTTATTATGAAAAATTTTTAATAGATTGAAATAGAAGAACTATGAGATACACTTTTTAAGGATATAATTATAGTGCAACAAAATAACTTGTTGAGTGAGATTAAAAAATTAAATTATTAAAGAGTACAAATGGTGATATGGTTTTGGCAGTGGTTGGTTCAGTGTGAACTATGTATCACTATACTTTTTTTCTATAAATATTGATTAGATTAACTACTTTGCTCACTAGGGGAATATTTTGTTTTCAGTTTCTGTAGACACAAATACTAGCATGGATGAAATTGCATGTAATTATGCATATTTGATAGTAAGGCTACCTTGAAACCTTAAACTTTGTTTCAACAATAAATAGCTTTAGTTAGCAAACACTAACTTTTTACTTAATCCTTTATATAGGGATGAACTTGTACTTTTTGTATAAAAAAAAAGTTTTATTTGGTTTATGTATTCGATTTTTTTTATTTCAAGTTTACATGCATAAGAGTGATTTGCAAAAAATTGTACAGACAACATTATACATTTTAATATCAGATTTACCATTATGATTAACCATATCGTTCACAAAAATTTATGGACAGGTCTACCTGAAATCAAGCTTGGTCACTTTGGATAAGACATGGAAGAATTCTTGGAGGCTGAAATGAATTTTTTAGGGATCACAAACTTCAAAATCAATACCGTATGCTTGTCCAACATACAAGATTTAATGTAATAAGAATTTTCAACAACAGACAAAGAGAGATTCAAATCCCTTGGATTGCTGTAATCACAAATGTTAACAACACCCAATACAAATACTTCCTTGATCAGCAAAAATATCCAAAGCCCACACTAATAATACCTTAAAAGGCTCTTTATCGTTATCATGATAGCTTTCCTTGATTGACAATAATTGGTAACGTATATGTATATCAAATAGAATAATTATTATTTTCATATAATTCATATTTTATTTTTCATTTCAATTAGCTTAAGCAGCCCTATTATGGATGTTTTGGGAACAACCAAATAGAGAAAAGTTAAAGACTTTTAGAAAATGAACTTCCTTTGGGAAACTACACAATCAAGAGTTGGTATAAGATATGCTACAATTTGTAGCAAACCTAAATAATTTTCTTGTGTCACTTTTTGTCAAACTTACAACTATCAAACTTAATTCTCAAATACCTATAGAGCTTAAGAGAAAATTCCAAAATATGACACATAAGAGTTTAGAAATCAAATTTGTCTGGGGATCTTTTTGAAGACAACATTGGTTGGAAAGATTGAGTCTTTTTTAGAAGGCATTGATAAATAAAAGAACAGCAAAAAGGGTACTTTAAGTTGAAGTGGACTCCGAAAAATACAAAGTGCATATATTTGCCCCACGTTATGTTGAATTAGATTTTAAGTGTTGTCCTATTTCTACATGGCATTGCCCTAATAGATTGATTAAGGGATTGCTGTTATTTCTTGCAATTGTTGATGCACTGAATTATTATTATTAAACAATTTGTGTTATTTTTATTTATCTCCTCTTGCCATTTTCAAAACTATAAACTAGATTGTATAACAACTATTTTAGTTTCTTTTTTTCTTAATATATGCTGTATTATGCATGAAATTTAAAACGAAGTAATGCATATTATTTGTGTGAATCAATTTTGGTTCACTATAATCTTTTATCTTTTAACTTTCAACATTTTACTGTTCTAAGAACAATGCAATTGTTGTTCTTTTAGTTTTAAATTTTAAGAAATGCTATTGCACCAAACTAAATTTTATATATACTGATTTTTTCTTTTTATCTAATATTTATTGCATGTTATTTGCAGATCATACTAATATTTTCATTGTATTAATATTTGCTTCTTTCATGTATGAATTTTGCTTTTCTTCATTAGTGTAGGCATACTTTTTGAAACCCATTTTAACAAAAAGGCATTGTTTGTGAAAATTATGCACAATAATTTTTAAGATTACAAAACATATGAACTACCTAGGATCACAAATTATAGCCTTAGCATAAACTTGTTCTAAAGACTTTATGGTGTCATTTTGGAGGACCAAAGATTCTATAAATCTTTGAGATTCAGGATTGTTCATAGTTTTACAAAGGGAATTGAACTTTGCAACACTGTAGAGAAAAACACAAGTTAATTATTATGATTACACAAAAAAATATCGTAAAGAGTAAACAAAAATTCACCTATGGATGCGTAAGACTTGTGATTCTTGAAATTGATTCAACCGAGAAATCATATATACTGTAATAAAAAATTGGTTAAAATTGACTCTTTGTGTTTTTAATTTAATAGTTGAATCCAATGCTCATCATACAACTTGACGCTTTTAAGAAAAAATAATGTATTAGATATACCTTGATTCAGATTAAAAAGGTTAAAGATAGAATGCAATCTTCCTTGATTGATGTTTCATATATTGCTTGGCATTCCAAAACCATTGGAGCTAAGTAATTATGAGCTAATTGTCTTCCATGATATGGCAAAAATAATTCCAAAAATTATAAAAAAAATTGCAAATAATATTGCTTGCAATAAAAATGGCAAACTAAAATATGTAGAATTAGAAGATAGAAATTGGGTGTATTTTATTCAATTTTATGTAGTGATTGCAATTAATTCCAATTAAATGGTTTAGCTAACACTTGTACTATTTCATATACTACTATCAAGAAATAATTTCTATTTACAATACTCATTTAAGTGACAAGAGTGGTAGTTGACTATTAGCTATTAATATGAGTAGGAAAAAAATAAGTAATTGCTATTCTTAATAATGATTGTAGTCTTACAGTTATAATTTCATAGGCTACAAGTTTATATATAGAAACTCAAGCCCACTTAGTAATAGTAAATGTTTAGGGCCTTCACGCTTTTACCATTGTGCTTCGGGTTTGTATTTTTATAAAATTTTTATAGCTGAAACAACTAGCAATGATTTCTATTGATCTCAATTTCCTATTACAGATTCAGTCCATGCAATTTAAAATAAAATATTTTTTTTCCAAATACATATCAATAGATTTTTTTAAAAATGAATCAATAACTAAAATGATCAATCTTTGAAATCAATAATTAGTCCTATAAATTGTAACATACAGATATAAAGTATTGTAGCACAATAAGTGTTGGCTTTCAATCTAATAAATTTGTTCTCTAAAATAAAAGCCCAAACATTTTGAATTGCCAATTTCATGTTATATTTGTGAGTATATATGCTACTTAATTTAAAAATAAAGGTTTACTATATTATATATGTTACAACTCAATTTTAAATCATATATTTGAAATGCTAACACAAAACTGCTTACCAAATATTGGGCTTATAGACAAAAATTTGCATAATTTTCTTATTCAAAACAAAATATCTAAGTAAATAGGCTTGATAGTTAAAGAAGAAGAAGAGGAGGAGGAGGAGGAGGAGGAAGGCAATGTGGACTTATATGTGGCTCGCCAATCACATAGTCACCATAAAACTTTTTGGGCTATATTCTCATTAATTTTTAGCAAAACAAAAAAGCAAGCAAATTTAGTCCAAGAAAATATAGGCTGTGTATTATGCCTAATTTGAAACAAGAAATCCCTTTAAGCAGGAAAAAGAATAAAAAAGAGAGGTACAACAAATTGTTGCAACAATTAATAACAAAACCAAAATGCCAAGGTTTTCTTCTTAAATTCTTTCACTTCCACAGATGGTATGGTCAAAATCGCATCTTTTAAGGTTTTCTCTTATGTCCTTGTCTAATAATACAATATTCGGGATAATAGTGAATGGTTTTTATAATATCTTTGTTTATGTTATTTTTATGTGTCAATCGCAATGAACAAATTAGGATTTACTTTTTGATCTTCCTTTTGAAAGATGTCTAAACAATAAACTTTCATAAGTGCATGAAGATTCAAAAGATTTAAGACAAAGTTCTTATTCTTTTTTTATTTTTATCAAACACAAACTTTATTAAATGCATAGTTGATAAAATCTTATTTTTGTTTGTAAATTTAATGTTGAATATTATAGTTATTTACAAAAGATAAATGTCCAATTTTTCATAATTTCTAGATTATTAACAAATGCCGAAATTTCATTGATAATTCATGCTATGCACGCTAGTAAATCTTATATGTTTCTTGACTATTTATGTGGGTCATAAAATTTTAATTTTCATGTTCATTGAATTTTCCTTTCCATTATTATTTCTTTTTATACATAAATAATATATTATCAACAATACAAAATGTAGCCTTGTTTGCTTAATCTACCAATGCGCGTAGTTAATTTACATAAATTGTTGGTGTCCATAGTTAAATAATACACTAAACTATATTAACTAAAATATGTAACAGCTAGTGCCTACTAAACTAAACTCGTTATAGGGATTAGCACTCCACATCACTGCATCTTTACAATAGAGCCTTTGAAGTGATCTACAAACATACATACAAGTTTGATGATTTTGAATCATGGAAAAAGATGAAGTATGTGGAGGATTGGTTAGATTCACATTTTCTGTATAGATTACCAGCAGGTAAGTATGTTATAAACAATTAATACTGTATCTATATTGCTCATAGTAATTTAATTTAGTCATGTATTATTTGTTTTTAATGGACATTATTTTCAATTATATTTTGTACGAAAATATATAATTCAAAGAAACCAAAGAAAGTCCTTTAGATATTGATAAAGATAACTCTTGTAAGTAGTACAATTGTACAAATTATAATCTATCTCCAGTATTTGTATTTATTTTAATTTTTCATAACTTTCTCTTATTTATTTTTGTCTAGAATTGGCTGATAGCATGGGTGAAATTATAGGTAAATATTTAATTTTTTATAGTCAAATTTTTGAAGTCAAAACTTTTGATAATATTACGTGCTCTATAGTAAAAAATGCTGTTTTACTTAATTAAATTATATTTTTGGGATGAGCTTCTACTTACTATGTTAACAAAATATATTTTATATGGTGAGTTAAAGTATACTTTTTGTTAGACTCTCCTCTTTGATTGATTTTGATTATGCCTATTTTGCTTAAGTTATTTTATTAAACCTACCAATATAATTGATTGATTTATATTTTTAGAATAAAAGGAAAGTAGCCGTTAGAAAGTTGACATAAAATTTACCTTAATTTTTCATATTCTAATTATGGAAAATTATTGTGGGGAAGCAACGTCTACTCAGAGCAAGGAAAGTTGACTGTCTGCAGTGAAATTCCAACAAGAAGTCAGGCAACTTTCATTTGGGAAGAATTCTTAGTCCTTGCATTATTTTAACCAAAACTTGCTACATTATAGATAAGCAAGTGTCCTTGCTCAATAAGCTTTACTGATAAATCTGTTCTCTCAAAATTAGTTTCCCCTCAAATTGTTATTATTGACTAGCCAAGTGGGTATTATTACTAGTGAGGTGTTGAAGAATCAATCCTGATTATTGCATTTTTGCATTAATTCCTTTTTTGAGTAAAGTGCCGGTTAAAATCCTAAGTCTTGTGGCTTAGCTAGTAGAAACGGCTTGCTAAACTACAATAAATCCATTATCTCATTTACTATATTATTTTCTGTTTCTGTTACAATTGGAACTTCATTATAGTTGGAAGTTCAGATTCATTGCTTTTCTGATATATCTTGCCATAAGTTATTAGATCCTTTGAATCAATTTCCTATTTAGGATCTTATATTCTTTTAATGGTACCAGAACCAAGGGCTCATATTTATAAGTTTGAACAAACTTGAGTTAAAAGATCTTAATGGCTTCTTCTATCTTTGATGTGTGTATAAAAGATCAATCCTATACTCATCCTCCTCTATTTGATGGGACCAACTCTTCAACATGGAAGAATAGGATTGAAGAGTTTTTTATAGTGTTGGATTATGACCTATAAGTATTGCTATTGATGGAATTGTTACTCCAACTAATAATGGCATGTCTCTAACAAGAGGGATTGGAACTCACCACTAAAGATAAGAAAATGCTCTCAATGAATGCAAAAATGAAACATATCTTTTCTTGTGCACTAGTTAAAGAGGAGCACAATTGAGTTAGCACATGTACTTTTGTGAAAGATAAGTGAGACATGCTCCAAGTCACCCATGAAGGGACCTCCTAAGAAAAATTAGGGAAAACTTTCTTTGATTACTTACCAATATAAATATTTTCTATGAGAATAGGTGAAACAATCAACCAAATGTACGCTCACTTCATGGAAATAGTGAGTCTTATGTTTGTGCTGTAGAAACCAGTGTTTGAAAGTGAACAGGTGCGAAAGATCCTATGATCTTTACCTAAGGAATGGATCTCTAATGTCACTACAATTCATGAGGCCAAATCTTAAGAAGATGACCATGGGAGAATTGATTGGCTCAATTACCCTCTCACTAGATGACTTTCCTTAGCACAGAAGAAAACTCCAATAGCAAATATAAGAAAAACATTACTTTTAATGTAGAATAGAGAGATTGGAACGAGGATCCTAGTGATTTAGATAAAGATCAATGAAGAAATAGCCATGATCACCAAGTAACTATGACAACTCACCCATGCCAGAAATCATTTTAGAAAAAACTCCAAATAAAGTTCCAAAAAAAACAATGGAGAGGTTCCAAGAATTAAGCAGATTATATAGCATGAATGCCATGAAGTTGGACATAATAGACCACAGTGTCCAAAATTAAAAAGGAGTTCGAAAGCTAAAAGAAATTCTAAACAAAAAGCTATAATCATTACTCAGGACAATTCTGATTTTGATTAGTTTGACAGTGAAGAAAACTATCTCATGGGAGATAGATAGGTAGCTTTACAATTTGAATTAAGTTCTAGAAATTTTGAATTTGATCATGATTTTGATAGAGAGCTTGATAATCACATAGAACGCCATAACCAACTCACTAAACTTTTGGTAGAAATAAATCTTCTTAAAGAGTTACTAGAGATTACTCCAAATGAAAAAGAAGAAATAGTTCATTACTATGATAAGGTCATAAAGAAAAACTCGGAAGAAAGAAATAGGCTAATGGAGAAAAATCAATATCTAGAAAAAAATTCAAAATTAACCAAACAATAACTATAATCTGAAAAGAACACTTAAGGGAAAGAACAAAATAGAGTTTAGAAGTAAAGAAATAAAAACATTTGACAAGAGAACTTGTCATTATTGCAATAAAACTGGTCATATAGTTATAAATGTCCTATAAAAAAAGAAATTCAAATCAAATATGTATGGATACCAAAATCTAACATTTCAAAACCCAACAAAAAATGATTACCTAAAATCACAATACCTTGTGTTGCAGGAACCAATAAAAAAAATAGTTCAAATGAACCTATGGTATTTGGATAGTGGATGTTCTAGATACATGACAAGAAACAAATCATTCCTTTCTATACTATAAGAGTATAATGGAGGAAATGTACTGTTCACAGATAATACGAAAGGTAAAATAATTGGCAAAGGAACAACAGGTAACAAAGATGAGACTTCCACTGAAAACATTTAGGTTGGTAGATGAATTGAAATACAATCTTCTTAGCATAAGTCAATTATGTGACAATTGATACTAGGTATATTTTCAACCTTCTCAATGTGTGATGACTAAGCAAGAGGAAACTATTTTCACTACGATTAGAGATAGAAACATATACTACGTAAATTTAGAATATCTATCCAAACAAAATGTTGAATGTTTAGTAGCCATTGATAGGTCTTGTTGGACATGGCATACGCATCGCCATCATGGTAACATAAAACTTCTAAATCACTTAGTTAAAAAGGACTTAGTTAAGGGTATCCCTAAAGTTAAATACACAAAAATAGAATATGTGATGTATGCATGAAAGGTAAACAAATAAAAACATCCTTTAAACCAATAAATGGCATTGCATCTTTTAGACCTCTGGATCTTCTCTATCTTGATCTATTGGGACCCATGAAAACACTATCACTAGGAGAAAATAGTTATGTGTTTGTGATAGTAGATGACTTCTCTTGCTTCACTTGGGTTTGATTTCTCTCACATAAAAATGATGCCTTAAGTCACTTCATTACCCTTACCAAAAAGCTTCAAAACTAAAAGGGCTATATGAATAAAGCCATCAAAACTGACCATGATGAAATTTGAAGACCATAGTTTTGCTACTTTTTGTAATGAATTTGGTTACACTCATAATTTTTCTACTCTAAAAACACCCCAACAAAATAGGGTAGTTGAAAGAAAAAATAAAGTTCTATAGGAAATGGCTCGTACATTGCTAAATGAATATGACCTTCCCAAATTTCTTTGGGGGAAAGCAATAAACAAAACTTGTGTTATTATCAACAGAGTCTTCTTAAGGCCATTTTATTAAAAGACTCCTTACGAACTCTAGAAAGGTAAGATTCCCAATATCTCTTATTTTTATGTATTTGGATGCAAATGTCACATTTTAAATGATAGGAAGCACCTTGTCAAGTTTGATTCCAAATCTGGTGAAGACATATTTGTTGGTTACTCTATAAGTAGGAAAGTTTATAGAGTTTTCAATAAAAGAAAAAAGGACAATACAAGAATCATACATGTAGTATTTAATGAAACTAACCTTTGCTGGCCAAGGACACCTTAAGCATAGAAACTGAAAGTTTTGACTAGGTTCTAAAAGTACTACAATAAGAAAAAGAAATAGAGATGACAAAAACTCAAAATATTGCCAAACTGATTTAAATTACTGACAGAACTTTCAAAAAAGATAAAATAGAATAAGTTAGAAAATTCAAACATGCTTCGAGTCATCTAATAATAATATTATTGGAGATTTAGCAGAAGAAACAACTACAAGGTCCAAATCCAAGAATAATGATTCTTAAAACTCTGACCATGTATTTTTGTCCTATGTAGAGCCTAAAAATATAAATGAGGCTCTAAATGAGGAATCTTGGGTAAATACAATGGAAGAAGAGTTTCAGTAGTTTGAGAAAAATTTGGTATGGACCTTAGTCAGAAACCTGATGATCATCCTATAATTGGAACTAGATAGGTCTTCAGAAATAAATAGATGAACAAGGTAACGTTGTTCAAAACAAAGAAAGGCTGGTAGCCAAATCGTACTCTCAATAAGAGGGTATCAACTATGATGAGACATATGCACTTGTTGCACGCCTTGAATCAATGTGCATGTTATTAGCATATGCATCACATAAAAAATTTACCTTGTTTTAGATGGACGTCAATAGTGCCTTTTTAAATGGTTATTAAAAGAAGTTTTTGTAGAACAACCCCTAGGTTTTAAAAACTCAAAAATTTCAAACTATGTTTTCAAATTATTAAAAGCTCTTTATGGTTTAAAATTAGCACCCAGAGCATGGTATGAATGTTTGAGAATTTTTTTGATGTCTAAAGGTTTTTTCATGGGTATAGTGGACACCACACATTTTAAAAAAACTTCAAATATTCACTTACTACTTGTTCAAGTATATTTCGATGACATAAGTTTTGGGGGAACTCTAAAAGAATTATGATGAATTTGCTTTATGCATGAAAAATGAGTTTGAAATGAGTCTTCTGGGAGGTTGAATTTTTTCCCTAGATTGCAAATTATACAAAACTCAAAGGGGACATTCATAACATAAGAAAAAATATACCAAAAAATTGCTAAAGAAATATAGGATGGAAGATTGTAAAGAATCTGGTGTTCCTGTGGCATTCTCTACTAAGTTGGAACTCAACTTTAAGGGAAACAATGTTGATGAATTAATATATCGAGGCACAATTGGAAGCCTACTATGTTGAACTTTCTGTTGACTAGATATACTTTTCGCAACTAACTAGTCTATGTGCACGATTTTAAAGATAGCCTAAGGAATCTCATCTCAAGGCTGTTAAATAGATTCTTTGCTATCTCAAAGGAAGAGTTAGCTACGATATTCAATATCCTTACTCTAAAACCATTAACTTGATCAATTTTTCTGTTGCCAACTATGCAGGGTATAAAATGGATTAAAAAAAAAAAAACAATTGGAACTTGTCAACTCCTTAGAACTTGCCTTTTGAGTTGGTGTAGCAAAAAATAAAGTGTAGTCGTTATGTCAACCACCAAGGCTGAATACATGATGTTATGTAATTGTTGCTTACAGGTATTATGGATGAAACAAACTTTTAGTAATTTTGGATTAAATGTTTTTTGCATTCCCATTCATTGTGACAATACAAGTGCCATTAATATAACAAAAAATCCAGTATATCACTCACACACGAAGCATATAGATATTAGGCATCACTTTATAGAAGACCATGTTCAAAAGGATAATGTGTGCATAAATTTTGTTGAATCAAAAAATCAATTGGTAGATATCTTCACCAAACCTCTTTCTGAGGATGGATTTTGCTCTATTAAACATAAAGTAGGCATAGTCTCATTGAACATCTAGATACTCATGCAACATTGATAAGTATATCCTTGTTGATGACACAAAATAAGGTAATGTTTGATTTTCTTTCCTTAATTCTGATGCACTCAATTCAGTAATTACTAAACTTAAAATTAAAAAAAAATATTCCTATTTATTGCACATTGTTGCAGCTGGAGACTTTTTGATGATGAGGGGAGAGACATAGTAGACTGTCAAAAAGTTTGCCATTTTTTCTTATTATGAAATATTGCTTCAGTTAAACAGTTATCTTTTGATAACTAAGTATTATTATTAGCAAAAGTAGATCTTTGTTTTGATGCTTGTATTTTTGAGTCACGTTATGTCTTATGGCATGTTGCATTGATATTTTTAATCTCTCATGCTTGATAAACAAAAGTTGCTAAAACTCTTTGATAGAGGGAGAATCTTCATGCTCATTTGCACGGGGAGTACAACAAAATAAGGCATCACCAAAAAGGGGGATACCGTTAAAATCTCCTTTTTGATTGGTTTTAATTATGCATATTTTGCTTAAGTTATTTTATTAAATTTGCTAATATAATTGATTGATATATATCTTCAGAACAAAGGAAAATAGCTATTAGAAAGTTGGCATAGAACGTATCCTGATTATATAGATTTTGTTTAAGGGAAATTACTGTTGGGAAGCAACATCTACTAAGAGCAAGGAAAGTTGATTGTTTGTATGAAAATTCTAGCAACAAGTTAAGCAACTTTTGTTTGGGAAAATTTCATAACCCTTGCATTATTTAAACCAAGACTTGTTATGTTATAGATAAGCAAGTGTCTTTGCTCAATAAACCTTACTGATAAATCTATTCTCTCAAAATAAGTCTCTCTTCAAATTATTGTTATTGACTAGCCAAGTGGTTATTGTTGCTAGTGAGGTGTTGGAGGATCAATCTTGAGTATTGTACTTTTGTACTAATTCCTTCTTTGAGAAAAGTGCAGATTAAGATCCTAAGTCTTTGTGGCTTAGGTAGTGAAATATGCTTGCCAAACCACTATGAATCAATTATCTCATTTACTATATTATTTTCTATTTTTATTATCTTTGAAGCTTTGGTTATAGCTAAAAATACCGGTCCATCATTTTTTGATATATTTTGCTATAAGTTATTGGACTCCTTAGAGTCAATTTCCCTTTTGGGATCCTATATTCTCTCATTTTTTAACTTTACATTTTGATTAATTAATAAAAATAATGGGATGCTTACAGTTATTATATCAACATTTAAATGTAGGATATACCATTAGGGTTGATAATATCTTTAACAAATACTATCGACAATGAGGTCTTTATATGCTTTGGAAATAAAGCATGACCTATTTAGATGATAAATGGCAAATCCAAAATGGTTGGAATGAATTTGTTGATAATAGAGTGTTGTTGACCTTTGGATCGACCTGAGTGCATCGTACATGGGGTCAAGAAGATCCTTTTGCCTAAGTGTCTGAATAGCCAAGTCAACCTTAGGGCATAAAGGCCTCTGACTGGGAATAGGTCGACGATATTAAATGTTACTGTGAAACATTATATCCTTCATGTATTCCTATTAATAATAGGCCACGTTACTCAAAATCTAGAAAAAAGCTGTCAAGTGCTAGAGAATAGTGCATATCTTTGTCTATCAAATTGGCTTGCCATAGATCCTCTTTCTTAAGAAAAGACCATTGTGTCTTCGATATGGATGAGGCCTTTGCAAAGCTCCTTTATGGCATCTTGGTCAAGATACTATGTTGTCTCTTTATAAATACTCTATTTACCTTCTCCAAATTCTACCTAGTTGAATTAATTTTCACCTAAGCTCCCTTAATTAATAAATAAACATTAAAGGATCATAGTGGAGGCCAGCTCGACAAGCTTAATGGAGCTTTTGGGGTTATAAGTCCAATCTCTGATTTGTGGAACCAATATTCGATCTTATATGCTTCACCATATCTTACCTTGAACTTTCCATTCGAACGCTTGAAAAACCACAAAATCATTTGGGTGTCGATTGCATGAATGGAACTTGCAACTAAAAATGATTAATACTTGGTGAACAGTATTAGTAAATTGAAACCAAACTCCTAAACCCTCCACCTAAATAGATAATATACTAGTTAACAAAGTCAGCACTAATGGCTAAGGTTTGCTTAGACTAGGCATCCAACTAACAGACGTAGTCATGCTGCCCTTGGAGTAGCTTTAGCTCATTGGAATAGAAGTCAATGTAGTAGCTTTAAAGTATTTGGAACTTCTATAGCAGCAAAGGAACGCATTAGCATCAAGCACAATTCCTTCATTGCTAGCGGCCAAGTAGCACTACACGAAAATACGCATTTTGTGGTGGTTCATGATGGTGGTTATAACTGCCACGGAATGCTTTAAGTGGCAATTTATGAACTGCTGCTTGGTTAAGCGGCAGGAGTGTATTTTGTAGCAGTTGAAACAAATCACCAAAATGACCACCGTGTTAATTATTATGGCGATTTTAAGAGGTTTAGTGGCTGTTCTAAAATGCCGTTATAGTTTTATTTTTTTGCTTAATATTTTTTACAACAGTTATGAAAATGCCGTAGAATTTTATTCATTTTTTTCCTTTGTATTTTGCGGAGTTTGGAAATCGCTACTATAGTTTATGTTTTCTAAACTTATTATTATTATTATTATTATTATTATTATTATGGTGGTTGGTGGCCGCCAAAAATTTTTCTTATTTTTTATTTTTATAATTATGGCGGTTTTATGACCACCATAAAATTTGTTCTTATTTTTTTAATTTCTTATATTTACAGCTATTTTTAATACACCTTCCACATTTTTTAGTGTACCTACTGCAATCATACAATTTCTTAATTTTTTTCTATACCTTCTTTACCTATAAATAACATATCTACTGACAATTGTAAGCACTAAAATAGAATAGAATAAATAACACCAATATAAACATCAAGGATTAGTTTAATAATCACAAAATATCAAAATAACATTTCTTGTAGTTCAACCTAAGAAATATCATCAAGTATATATCAAGTTCAATCCATGTTATATGATTCAACTATTACAAAATAACTTCACTAATATCAAAATAACATATCAACTAAGCACGAGATGATGGGTCTTAGCTTTGTGGGTCATGACTACCTGAGGATGAGCGCCTTATAGGTGCTCATGAGTCCAAATCTCTATCCTGCAATTAAAATTAATATAAAATATCAATATAGATAAGGGCTCATATATAAATAACAAAATAGATAACCAACAACTAATATGGCATAATTGCAAGTTTAATTAGTTCTTACATTTCAAAATGAAAAACTAGATAAGATTATTTTAATTTGAACAGCTGCCATGATTCGAGATAATTTTTATATATGTCTTATCCAATCTCTCTAGTCTATACACATCAAACAATCTCATTCAAAAACAAAACCCAAGATATCTTAAATATATAAACTATATGCATTACCAAAATCCTATAGACAAAAATCCAACATCCATATGACACTGAAATCAAATCCATAACAAGCAAGCAAAATATAAATAGTTTTGATTGATATTGGGAAAAGCAATTAGCAATTGACCTGTAAAGTGTTGAATTAGAAAAGACATTGTTGAGTTGAATGCATCTTTTAATGTCGTAATCTCATTCTCCAGACATTTGACTTTAACATATAATAATGTTGAATGGCTAGATGAACATCCTTGAGAACTACCAGTTGATCTACAAAATTTTGGATAGGCAAACATCAAATCCCATACCTTGAACACAGCTTGGATGCTTTTTCCCAAAGATATTCACGAACGCATCACTTTCAGAATTTGTCTACACATGTAATTCTTCATGCACATTACATTAAATATTGTGTAAACAATTTAAATATTATAATATACAACATTTTAATAATATACACAACATATTGTGCTTATAGCTTTTCAACTAGCATCATCATTGACCAAAAAACCATCTTTTTTATTGTGGGCTATAGCACACAACTTTGTTCTATTGCATGGTCGCCCAATTTGAGTTTCCTAATATTTTATATGTAGTCATTAACGTTTTAAGTTAATCAATTTAGTATTTACAGGTAAAAGGAGTAGATAAGTTCATACTATTTCATCCCTCTTTTTGGGTAGTGTCTTTGACCAAAGAGTGTGAGTAATTGCTTGTTGGAATCGACTCAAAATATTTCTAGCACACATCTCCTACATAATTAGAAAAAATAACAATATCAACAAATAATAAATATTATTTTAGAATTTATAATGAATGCTTATTATCTTTGTTGAGTCACTCAATCTATAATTTAGAAAGAGGTCCACTGATCTCTACAGATGTCTTCTGGATGCCTCTCAAAATTAGCTTCCCAACCAAGTGATGGATCATAATGTTCTTGAAACAACTTCACACGATTATCTCTCCATTTCTTTCCCAAACTTCCCATATGCATCTTTGTTTATCCCATCATTGACTACAATTTTTTCCTAAAATGAAAAAAAAAAACATTTTAAAGTATTAAATAGTAAACAATAAAAAACCAATCTCATTGAAAAAAATATAATTTGTACCTTTATTAAATTACTTCACACATGTTCTTTGTAGCTTGAAGGAACCTTCGGCCACTTCTCATAACTAATTGAAAAGTTATTAAAATTAGTAGCTACATGTCCCAAAAATACCCCAAGTAGTGCTCCTAAGTCTTTAATAGGTTGGCCTAGTTCATTCTAGTATAAAACTATCTTTTTATTAGGACGAAGCACAAACACATCTTGCACCTTAAGACGTGTCTCTTTAACTTCACCATTGTCATCTAACAAGTTAAACCGAAAAAGTATCATTTAGCGAAAATATAACGTACTTAAACATATTCAAACAAAACTAGTAGTAAGTTAGTAAATCACACACCTATCAAACCGAAATACTAGTACTTATGTGATTTTTTATTTTGAGAAAGTTGATCTGGCTCGTCACATGTGTTGGGCTGAGTGGATGGGTCAAGACGATCATGTGAACTAGCTGATTATATGGGTTTGCTTGATTAGATGGTCTAGCTTAGCTACTGGCTCACTATGAGTACCAATATCACATGGGCTCTTAGATTGAGAATGAACCTGTATAGGTGTAAATTGACACCTAGATGCATATTTCTTTTGCCTAGATATATCTGCAAAATAGTAAGGTTCATAAGCACCCATTACGACTTTGATTTGTGTTGTTAATTTGAGCAGCCAAAAATGAGTCTGTGTAAGCTCATTGAGTATGAAAACATGCTGGTACAAGAGCAAGAAAATGCAGAGAGAGTTCAATTAGCTAACAGGTATTTAAAGGAGGTCAATATTGCCATATTGCTGCTGCTGGAGGTAAAAAAAATTGTTGCTATTGCTGCTACAAGTAAAACTTCGCCTAAATTAAAACTATATTGTTGTTCAACTATGCTTGTTGAATAAAAACAAAAACAGTTAAAAAAATCTCAGTCAAAAATAAAGGAGTTGGACGAGCAGACCTTCACAAAAATGCAAATAAAAAGAAGAACAAGTCATTTACACAACGCTTCAGCTGTAATTAGACAGTGCAGCACAATGGGAAATGAATTGCATACATGACGAAAAACTCTAAAGAAAAGTCCATTTGAGAAACTCGCCGTTTTAAGCTTCGACAAGCATTTAGAGAAACTAGAAACTATGTCATGTAAAACACTCAAATCTTTGATACCAGCAAGAGAAACACCATTCAAACAACACATGCTCCTCAAACACTCGTCATCTTTTAAATGTCTCACATGAACAAAGACGCTGAAGTTACATATCTAGAATACAAGTCTTTTGGAAATTTCTCCATCTGATATATCTGTTTTTCCCGTGTATGAAACTTGACAATGCACTTTAGGCTGTTCCATTTACTGCTTCAACTTGTTCATATTTCCTAGTTGGCTGAAATTACCTTTTTGCTTGAAGAGTTGGGTGTGATAATGCCATATATTTTGGTTGGTAATTGATATATTTATTGATGATAAATATTTATGATGTAACTGATTTAAAAAAAAATAATTCCAAAAAGTCATGCAAACAATGATCTCACTGATCAAATTTTTCATAATTAATTTTGAATAACTATAAAGTTAGTACAAATCTTAAGTAGTCTACATAGCTTGTAAAACCGCAGACTAATTTTTCATTGCAATTAGGAATGCTCTAAAAAAAATACTAACGTCAGAATCTTAGATAACACTTGTAATTGTCCGATTCATAGGTCCCCAAATTGCTCTATTGATTCTTCCCTGTGGACCCTTAAGGATAAGAACTGATTCACCAGTCTCTGAAATTCCAAACCAAAATAATTTAGCCAGCTGACAATAAAGTGATTTGGAAAGACAACTACAAATTACAGCATTGGATTCAGAATGAAACTGATGTATTGCCACCTTACGCATCTAAATATAATAGTCATTTGCTCTACAACACTTAATCAGCATTGCCTTTCGTTAGTCTAGAATTAAACGTATTAGGCAAAGTAGAAACAACGATTTCCAATTCTGACCAAATCAATGGTAAAGAAATTCTTCTCACTTAGTCTACATACAAAAAAGGGCAACTAGTTTTGACACCCATCTCTTCATACAAAATTAATTCTGAATTGTATCAACAACAATTTCATGGAGTATTTCTTGCCTTCTTAAGTTTATTTGTACCTAGCTGAAATTTCTACCTAAAAATCTGCAATTCTTTCTAAGAAAATAGGATTGCAGTACAAAGGGCTTCTTGAATCTCAGATTAAATTTCAGAAATTACAATTGCTTTTATTAGTTTGAGCAATTTCAAATATAAACTTTGAACTTCACAGGTTATAGTTCAGTCTGTAACCTGCATTTTGCCATAAATAAGTTCAAATAAAAATGCTATTTTATCAATAATAATAATAATTAGTATAATAAAACAAAACAAATTTAAATTTTATAGATAACACAAAACAATAATGATAATAAGATGACAATAGACATAAAGAATAATTATTCAAAATAACCAAAAAACAATATTAAGATTAATTTAAATATTTTTCAAAAAAGCTCGATAGTTTGATCATTGTGACTTGAGCTTAAACAGAGACTTAGTTTTACAATGCCCCCTAAACTCAAGCTCCTTTAAATATTTTCAAATTCAAAATCTAACTAAAAGATTTTTCAAAACTCAATTCATTTGCACCCTATGGTTGTAAAGCTCTCCTCTGAAGATGAAAAATCTCCAAACTGACAGTAGATAACATAAGTTCCCAAAGGATTTACAAACTTTACCATCATAGAAACTTGAGCAACTTTCCACATGTAGAAGTGAAAACATCTATGAGAAAGTAGACTTTTCATGCACTAATAAGGAAAGATTCCACTGGAAAACTAATCTCATAGATACCAATTATTGAGGAAATTTAGCAGCAGATGTCAATTTGTCCCGTGCAGACTTAGGTTATACTTCTTCCACAAAAGCAAACTAAATACATAATTGATATGGGATAGCTTAACAGGTTCACTAAGCCTAACGTCAGTTCCATTCAGCCCAACAAGCCTGGTAAGCCCAATATCAATTTTGGAGCTAACTTATTTGACAACACCTATCTGGTCTAGTAAACTATAATCGACCGTGCTCGACGGGACGCTTCGGCTATTCTAGCCTGTTCCGCCATGGGCCAGGTTGGTCAGTTAAATGGTCAATAGCTATGTCCGATCAACTGTTGTTAACCTTAGATCTCCTTTTCCAATGCTGACTCACATCCACGCTACATTTATTATTCTTACAGGTAGCATGCCTCTGCATTAATGACACATGACAGCCGGTACAGTTGCTGCCACCAACTCTACCACCAGCCTTGTCACCGCCTTTGGTAGAGAGACATTTACCAGAGGTACTGTTCACCCTGAAAAATAGGAGATTGTGCCAACTGGAACAGTATCGAGATTTGAAATGACCATTTATCCCCTGGCAAGGACTAAAACCTATTTCACTTGGGAGAGGCACCATCGACAAATCACACCTAGAGAAGGCTATAAATACTTGATATCTAACCACGCTCCAGGTAATGGCAAATACACTATAATCTTTCCATATTCTATTCAATTATCTCATCTCGACCAGAACTAATTTGAGCGTTGGAGTGCCTTAGCCAGGGGCACCTGGACTAGTTTGACGTGTGTTGCTTGTTGTAGATCTCAGACCTTAAGAAGAACATAAGTTGATTTCCTCAACCCCCTGGTCAAAAATACCCAAACAGTACTTCTTTTATTATATACAACTTTCAACCTCATCATTTTTGGCGCCGTCTGTGGGAACTCTTGAGATTGCAACAAAAAAAAATGGTAAAGACATGCAAAGCCACATCTAGAAAGGAGGTGAATAGAAGGCCCACCTCTCCACCTCCCTATCCACCCCTGTAAGGTGCACATGCTCCAGGCCCTAATGCCTTTTAGGGGCAAGTGGTGACGTTAACCATGCCCCAGTTAATGTGGTTGATAAGTAAACAAATCTCTATTCAGATTATAGCCCAGCTGTCTGCCACATTAAATAGGCACACCACGGTGCCCGTCCTTGCTGCCAGTGTTACCTCTCAGCCGCTTCCTCCAGAAGATAGGTCTCTCTAAAATAGCCGCGACTGCCAACCTATTGTGAACTTAGTTCGAGGCGCCATCAGGAGGAAAGGAGGCAGCTAGAATTATGGAAAGATTGCAAACTCGATAAATCATGTTTGACATGATCGAGCCTAACAGCGCGATGGGTCAAACGCTCCAAGCATGATTACCGCGATGATATGGGAGAATCTATAGACCTCATCGCTCGACCTATTTGAGCCCTACAACGTAATAGGGCCGAGTGAGCTAGGCCATGCCTTGACTGAAGTGCTACCCAGGCAAATCGAGAGGAATGGGAGAAAATATCCCTTCAAGTCTAATAGTTGAATAAGTGCCTCAACGAGATCTCAAGGAGAAATTCTAAAAAGCACCTAATTTAGAGGGCCCTCAGAGATCTTGATGCAAGAGAAGATCTCCATTTATCCAGGACATAATCAACGAGGGCATTGTAATGGACGCTAAAATCCTAACCAATCTAGCTCGTCATACCCCAACGAGCACTTGATGCAATTAGAACACATGATGCAGTCACACGGGCACAATGGATACATTTATGCCAAAATGTTGGTGACCACCTTCCAAGGCATGGCACTCGACTAGTTTGTGAAGCTTGAGTCATTGTTAATCTATTCTTATGATTAGTTGTGCAACAAGTTTCTGCATTAGTTCGCTAGTAAGAAGAAGGCAAAACTCCCCCACACCAATCTCCATACCACAAAGCAGAGCGAAGGGGAGTCCCTCTGGGATTTCTTCACCAGATTCAACACAGAAGTTCTAAGGATTGATAACCTTAGGATTGAGTTCTTGATTGACGTACTTTTCTTGGGGCTCAGACACAACGAGTGCGCTACCGTTTTAATATGAAAATGGCCCTGGTCGATGGAGGAGTTGCTCGACCTTGCCGAGAGATATATGACACAGAAAGATATGAATAGGCTCAAATTTGGATCCTCCAAAGTCAACAAGAAGAAAAAAGAAAGAGACGACCAAAAACACAAAGAGAAAAGTCGATCTCCCATAAAGCGATTCCACAACTATATGCCCCTGAACATCCTAAGAAGGAAGGTCCTATATGCCGTACAGCATGATAACCTCCTCAAGAAACCTAGAAATTTGATGGAGACTGAGGCAATGAAAAAATCTAAGAAATATTGCCACTTTCACAAGTAAAAGGGGCACGATACCGATGAATGCTTTAATCTTCAAGATGAGATTGAGAGGCTAATTAGGCAGAGACACCTCAAGAAGTATATAGCCATGGACTCCCAGGTCGAAGGGGGTAAAATCAATCGAACGACCCATAGAGAAAGGTTGGTTAGCCCTAAAAGAGAAGAAAAAGGAAAAAACCCACCCATGAGGATCACTCATCCATCCGATGAGCCATTGATATGATTGTGGGAGGTCCCACTGGGAGGGACTCAAAATTGGTTCGATGACAAACCTAGAGGAGACTCAAGTTGGCTAAAACCTCTTATGTTGAGACAACATTCCATCTTACTACGAGTGCAGAACCTATCTCATTTACTGATGCCGACTTGGCACACCTCGAAGGCAGAAATGTTGACCATAAAATAGACTATCCAATGGTAGTCTTTGTGGAGATTGCTAACTTTGAAGTACGCAAGGTCTTGGTTGACAATGGCAACTCGGCCAACATAATCTTCCTTTCTACCTTAAAAAGAATTTATATAGGCCAGCTAAATTTGAATCTGTGCATACACCACTGCTTGGATTTGGGGGATCGGAGATCATATTAGAGGGGTCGATCAACCTGTCAACATCATTTGGAATGGCTCCTAGAAGGATGACTTTGATGGTAAATTATCTTGTGGTCGATGCCCCATTCATTTATAATGTCAACATAGGTTGACTCACCCTCAATGACTTCTGTGCAATTGTATCCACCGATTACCTAAAGGTTAAGTTTCCAACCCCAGTGGTACGAGGGAACTTTTATGCAACATGAAAGAGGCTTGGAGATGTTACAACATCTAGGTTGAGTACAACAAGCAAAAATTTTGACCCTAACTGAAGACTTTGGGGGACGCCTGTATAGCTAAACTCGAAGACTCCCAGGTCAACAAGAAGTAAAAGTTTGAAGTCACTAAGGTGGAGCCCGTTGAGGACTTTAAGATTGTTGAGCTCGAATAGGAAAACCCTAACAAGATAACTTATATTGGAACTAACCTGGGCCTCCACTTGGAGTGTCTCATGGTCAATTTTCTGAGAGAGAATATTAACATCTTTACATGGAAGGCATCCGACCTTCAGGAAATTGACCTTAGTGTTATTGTGCACCACCTTAATGTAGACCCCTCGTACAAACCAGTCAGGTAGAAGATGAGGATATTCAATGCAGAGAAGACACAAATCATCAAGGAGGAGGCTAGGAAACTCTTAGATGCTAGTTATATTGTTAACGTTTAGTATCCCTCTTGGCTTTGTAATGTTGTCCTAGTCCCAAAAAATGAGGGGCAATGGCGAATGTGTAATGATTTTACAGATTTAAATAAAGCATGTCCTAAGGATCCTTACCCTTTACCTCGCATAGATTTATTAGTTGAATCGATTGTTGGGTGTGAGTTATTGAGCATGATAGATGCATTTCAAGATTATCATCAGATTTTCATGGCTCTCGAGGATAGGGATAAGACCTCATTTATAGTTCCAAATAGGTTGTACTATTTCTTGGTCATGCCTTTTGGGTTAAAGAATGCCGGAGCAACTTACAAGCAGCTCGTCAATTTTATGTTCAAAGAAAAAATTGGTAAATCAATAGAGGTTTATGTCGACGACATGATTATCAGAACTAAAAAAGCTTAGGATCACTTACTCAACCTCAGCCACACTTTTGTGATCTTGAGAGCTTTTGGTTAAAAATTAAACCTAAATAAGTGTACGTTTGGAGTCCACAGAGGAAAATTTTTAGGCTACATGGCAACCAGAGAGGCATTGAGGCCAATCTGCAAAAAATCCAAGTAGTTCTTGATGTCACCCCTCCTAGAACATTTCGTAATGTTTAGAGGTTGGTTGAAAAGATCATAGCCTTGGATAGGGTCATCATAAGATTGGCTGACAAGAGTTTACCCTTTTTCAAAATTCTTAGAAATGCTAAGGAATTGGGCTTCCAATATACTGCGCAATGTGATCAGGCATTGGTTAAATTGAAACAGTACTTGGTCTTGCCCCCTATGTTGGTAAAACTTGAGTTGGGCAAAGTACTTTGCGTATATTTAGTGGTCTCCATGGCATCGATCAGCTTAGTACTGATCTCAACCCAAGATAGCACTCATGGATTGATCTATTATTACAACAAGTCACTTTACAGGTCGAAGCATAATTATTTGGAGATTGAGAAGTTTGCTTTAGCATTAGTGACTGTATTCTAATCTTATTCTATTATAGTGCTGACCAACCAGCTATTGAAACAAGTACTGACGAAGCTAGATACATCTGAAAGATTGACAAAATGAGCAATCAAATTGGGAAAGTTCAATATTACTTTCTAACTTCGAACAGCCATTAAAGTACAAGTCCGGGCTGACTTTATTGCCGAGCGAATCGATCTGCTCAAGATGAGTCTTGAGGTTCCTCTCGTTTGGATAATGTAGGTTGATGGATCGTCGACCACATTTGGTGGAAAAGTAGATGTTGCTCTTTGCTCCCCAAATGTAGAAGAATATAATTTTGTAATAAAGTTAGATTATGCAGTCACAAATAACGAGAGAGAATATGAGGCCTTTCTCATGGGAATGAGAATGGCGCTTGAACGAGGGTTGAGCACCTGGTCACAATCACAGACTCTCAGCTAGTGGCTGAGTAGGTCAGTGGAAGTTTTAAAGGAAAGGGCGTGATAATGAGCCGTACTTGGCTGAAGTGAAGCATTTACAGCAATCATTCAAAAGGTTCACTATTAGCCAAGTTCCTCGATCTGAGAACGAATGGGTAGATGCTCTTTCAAAATTTGCCAGCTCCACCAAGGGGATGAGGGATAAGAAGATCACATTTTTTGTCTCTGATAAACAGTCAATTGGGTCCCATGAGAAAAGTTTGATAACAAGCATTAAAGGAATGATAGTTTCTTGGCAGACTCCGATCAAATTATATCTAAGCTAAGGCATCATCCCTGAGGATAGGAATAGGCTTGACGCCTTTGGGGTTAGGCTTTCAAATTTTCTCTCGATGAGCATAGACAGTTATATAAGAGGTTAATCTCGAGCCCCCATTTGAGGTGTCTTGACCACGATCAATCTTTAGAGGTGTTATAAGATATTCATACAAGTATATGTGGTAATCATTCTGAAGGATGATCCCTAACCCACAAAGTGATAAGGCACGGATACATTTGGCCAACTTTATTGAAAGACTCAGTGGATTATTCACATAAATGTGCTTCATGTCAAGTCTACTCAAATTTACCACACCAACCTATAGCATCGATGGTTAATGTTCAAATTTCTTAGCCTTTTGATCAGTGGGGGATTGATATTTTGAGTTGGCTGCCAAAATCGATGGGACAACAAAAATTCATAATCATCACAGTTAAGTATTTTACTAAATAGGTTGAGGCAGAGGTGGTTCCAAAGATAACGGATGCGGCCATTAAGAGTTTCATATGAAAAAGCATTATATGCCATTTTGGTTTATCCAAAGTCCTAATTTCTGATAACAGCACTCAATTCTAAAGTAAGAGCACCATGGGCTGGTGCAAGGCTTTGGAGATTGCACAGCACTTCACTTCGGTGGGCAATCCCCAAGCAAACGGCCAGATAAAGGTAACCAATAGAATGATCCTCGACCATCTGAAAGCTAGGATACAAGATACTAGCTCGAATTGGGCAGACAACCTCTTTGGCATGTTATGGGTGTATAGAACCACTCCTTAAATAGCTATAGGACATACCTTTTATAGTCTAGTTTATGGGTCCAAAGTAGTAATTCCCTTGGAGCTAATTTAACACATAGCTCGAGTTATCCACTTCTATCCACTGAGGAACACATTGAAGAGGAAGCTCGACCTCGAGACCATTGATGAACGTTGCCAAGAAGCTTACAACACCATACAGCGTTGTAGGTCCAAGATGGCAGAGAACTACAACAAAGGAGTCAAATTGTGCTTTTTTAAGGTCAAAGATCTTATCTTCAAAAAAGTAAAAGTCTCCAAGAATGTCGGTAAGCTCGACCCCAAATAGGATGGAATATACACTGTTGTCAAAGTATCAAAGCATAATGCTTATAGAATAGCCAATATGCAAGGAGAAGAACTCCCTCGCTCGTGGAATGCAATCAACCTTATGAAATTTTACATTTGAGATCATGTTGTATTTACCTTATTGAAGTTTTTCAGCTTGAATAAAGTTCTAACAGTGTTGATATAATTTAGAGTGATAGTCATATTCAAATGGCTTCATGTTGCTGCAGTTAACAAACAAGCTGCTTATGCTGCCACAACCCAAGTCAACCCTACAGTTGACAAACAAGCAGCTTCTGCTGCCACTTAAGCAGCTTCATGCTGCCACAACCTAAGTTGACCCTATAGTCAATGAATAAATAGCTCATGCAGCCACTCAATCGGCTTTGTGATACCATAACTGAAGTCGACCCTATAGTCGACACATGAACAATCTCATGCTGCCACTCCATGCTTCTATGCTTGGTGTCGACCCTTCCAGTCGATGAAGAAATAAGCCAGCTATAGCGCCAAAGTCAACCAACCTACGTCGATCATGTCGACCCCAGAGTTGGAAATCCAGGCATTGACTCCATAGTTGACTAACAAGTGCTAAAAGTTGAAGAAACTATTCAATGGACGTGTAATAGACAAGGTTAAAACAAGTTGACTCAATTAACTATAATCTTGTTTTATTTCACTATGAGGGCGACAGCTAGGTTATTCATCAGTTACTCTTCACATTGTTACGATAATTTAATTTGATGAGAACATACTCAATTACTATCTTTAACACAAAAAAATTAAAGGAAAAGCAGTCTTTACTCATCAAGTGATCGATCACTGTTACATAAAAAAAAGAAAAAAAAAGGGGGACATTGGATTAGTTCTGGCTAGTCCCACTCGGATTGCCTACAAGTTATTTAGAGTCTAGGTCAAGTAGTGCATAGGCGAGTGGCGAGACTGCTTGAGGAGGTTTAGAAGGCCTGGCCACATTGGTCATAAAGTTGGTTGAGTGTGGCACGTACTGCGCCATGTCGACCTTTTCCTCCCTTAGTTGCTCCACCAGCTCCTTCGCAAATGCAAACTCCTTAGCCAATTGCTCCAACCTAGCATTGACCTTAGCCTTCTTCTTTTGGACCTCAGTTAAGGGCTCATTAAGCATAGTGGTTACAGCCTTTGTCCCTAGGGCTTGCTTAGCTTCACCCTCTTTAGGGTTAAGACAGGCTTTTAATTTTTTGTTTAGGACCTAGCTTATTTTACTCTTATCTTTAGGACAGAAAGTGTATCCTAGATGCTCAAGCTGCTTTGCAGACATATGAAAGGCTTTTTGAGCATTGTCGAGGGAGACAATCGTGCTCGCATCCTAAAAAGCATTGCTAATGATGAATTGTTCAACTGCTTCGCACCGCATCTCCAGATGATAGTGGTTGAAGGCCTTTCTGGCTTCATCGGTTGCCTCAGCACGGCCTTGAGATCAACCAAAATTGTAGCTCACTTGCAGGTTTAGGTGAGCCTTTTTTATTATATTATCCATATGGCTCCACTCCTCGACTGCCTGGACTAGTTGTTGATTCTTAAAGTTGAGTTGCTCTTGTAGTTCGGCCACTATTTTATTCAGCTGCTTCACCTGGAGTTATGAGGACTCGAGCTACACTTTGATGGTTTCCATGTCCTCTCTTCCTTGCAACCTTTCTCATTCAGCCAACACTAGCTTAGATCATCGGAAAATGTTATAGCCTAATTATCCCACCTGAAATACAAAGATGACGTTACTGCGTAATACCGTTATGAAATAGAAATTTGATTACAAATTATTATCGATTGCATACTTACCATTTTGTAGTGGTAGGATAGTGCTCAGATGACCCCGGCCTGGCTGAGATTCATCAGTTTCCACTGATTGGATACGAATAGCCTTGATGAGAGCCATTTCAGAGCGTTACCGCCTATCATTCCCCCTTAGATGATGGAGGTTGAATCATTCACCTCCTCCATTTGGTCAGTGGCAAATCAAGAAGTAGGCAACTATGGAAGTTGAAATAGGGCATCGTCGCCTGGCTTCCTAAATAAATCATAGCCTGTAGCTGCTTTTTATTTTTCCTTTCATGCTGTGATCTTTTTGGGAGTTGGGCCCCTTTATTCGACCATAGACCTTTGTCCTGATCCACAGGGCTACGCAGGATGGGATCTTCCCAATGAACATATTGAGATTCTATCGCTTATTCGGCCTGTACGGGCATCGAAGCTGACATCGATCGAGTGGAATCTGCTGGTTCCGTTGGAGCTCTTTCCCATCACGCAACAGTTGCTCAGGGATACTCCTTATTTATCAGAGCTCAAACTTGGGATTCAAATTGACTCCGTGCTATTACTTCTTCTTGATCTGTAGGCACAGATAATGTAAGTAAATATCAGAGTTGAACAAAAAGATATAGTACCTATAATTACAATATTCGATGAGAACCATTACCTAGCTGATTTCCCTCAGACAGGTTGAGTTAGGCCGGGGACAAGTTAGCTAATACTAAACACCTTTCCTCAATCAAAATCGAGGCCTCCATATACCTAAATCTAACTAAGTCCCTGATGAATGTGTTGGGCTAGCTAGGCATTTGGTTCCCAGGCATCTTCATGGGCCCCCTCCACCAAACCTGGGGAATAGCGAGAACCTATGGCCCCCAAATATAGAAAAAGTGTTTTTTTTATTCTTGGCCATAAGACGAGGTAGGGGATACTAAGAATTTGCAGTAGGGTTGAGCAGTCAAGTAGTAGAAGCCAGACTTCTTGGTACTACCTGACTTTCATGACATAAGCAGATAAAATAGATTGAAAAAAATGGCAAATGAGGCTGGTTGATTATATAAGTGCATCATCACGGCAAAACTATACAAGGTGGTGAAGCAGTTTGGCAACTGTTGGGTTATACACACTTTCAAGTCTATAAGTAGATCGACTATCACTTGCGTGATGGGAAACCTAAGCCTGTATTTTAACCCTTCCTCAAACACAGTGATACACCCTCAGGGAGGTCAATGCATTTTACCCCAAGTTCCTGGAACTAACAGCTCGTACTCCTTAGGGATTTGCTGCATCGCCCTAATTAGTATCAGGTTAGTAGGGGTTATTTTAGATGTTATCTCAGTATAATAGTCCAGGATGAACAATTGACCCTAGGTTGCAGGAACTTCGAGTGGGCCAGCCTCACCTTCAGAAATTGCCCTCACATCGCTTGAGCTACTGGAACTGCTCGAACTCGAGCTATCACTAGAAAAACTACTTGGACTACTATCATGGGATATTTTAGATGCACTCTCACCCTCAGCCCTCTGATAGGCCACATTCTCGGACCTAGTATCCTCGCTATCGGAGCTGATAGATATTTTTCGTAGAAGAAAAGAGAAAAAAGAAGCAAATGGTAGAGTAACTTAACCATACAAAGTTGGAGAACTTCAAAGGCAATGATTCAACTAGATATAGATTCAACAAAAATATAAATGAAGGTATATATCCCCATTATTTATAGGTGTTTGTGTGCAAGAACCTAAACATTAATTATGATTACACTCTACCTCTGTACGCTTCATATTTTGCGAAGTAACTAGCATAATAAATGCAGCGAAACTGCCACAAACCCTGGTCGACAATTTAAAAACGCAGGTCAAAGATTTAAAAACCCTAATTGAATATGGCTAACCGTCGTAGCTACCTCTTAACTTTCTATTCCTTCTCATCGGCTAGCTCAATCAGGACCACGAGTTGGGAGGACTCATGATATAGGATAGCCCAGCAGGCTCACTAAGCCCAACATCAGTTCCATTTAGCCCAACAGGCCCGCTAAGCCCAACATCAATTTTGGAGCTAACCTATTTGAAAATACCTATCTAGTCGAGTAAAATATAATCGACCATGCTCAATGAGATGCATTGGCTATTATAGCCTATTTCGCCATGGGCCAGGTCGATCAGTTAAATGGTAGACCAGCTATGTCCGATCGACTGTTGTTAACCTCAGGTTTCTTTCTTTGGTGCTAACTTAGATCTACACTGCATTTATTATTTCGACAGGCAGCATGCCTCTACATTAATGACATGTGACAGCCAGTATAGTCGCTGCCACTAGCCCTGTCACTGCCTTTGGAAGAGAGGTGCGTACCACAAGTACTGTTCATATTGGAAAATAGGAGATTATGTCAACTGGAATAGTATTGAGATCTAGAATGACCATATACCCTTTGGCAAGGACTAAAACTCACTTTACTTGGGAAGGGTACGATCAAAAAATCACACTTAGAGAAGGCTATAAATACTTGATATCTAACCATGCTCCAGGTAATGTCAAATACACTATAATCTTTCTATATTCTGTTAGATTATCTCATCTCGACCAGAACTAACTTGAGCGTCAGAGTACCTTAGCCAAGGGCACCTCAGCTAGTTTGATATGTGTTGATTGTTGTAGATCTCAGACCTCGAGAAGAACATAAGTTGATTTCCTCGACCTCCCTAGTCGAAAATACCTAAATAGTACCCCTTTTACTATATACAGCTTTCAACTTCATCAATAATATTCCTAGAAACACTAAACAAGCTACCCAGAATTTTATAGTTCATATTAGTATGTACCTTTTATGATGCTTAACTCGTAGTTGAAATTAGAGGATGTAACATCTTAGAACTATCACCTTTTATTCAATCGAACCATTCTCGTTGCCTGTAAGAAAACACAGACTCTGGTAGCCAGATTACCTTTATATTTTTCTAACTATGTTTCTGTGATTAAGGTTTAATAATTCACACTATGTTTTAAATTCCCCATACACTTTAATCTAAGAAGACGCATATAGAATTCTTGATTCAAAGCCTTTTCTGTAAATTCTCCATGCTAAGAAAATCACCAAATATGCAGTTAACAATAGGAAATCAAAATTGAGGAAGTAGAAATCAGGAATTTCTGTGAAGTTCAAATTGTATAAGATGACAGACCTTCTGGAAGCTGAGTCAATTAAACTAAGTGTTGGAATAGTACCCCACAAACCAATAAGATTGGCATGAAAAACTATTTCACTTGTGATACAATCTTGATTGAATGATATTCTTTATAAATTGCCATCTTCATCATATGTTTATATTACTTCACCAGCATATGGTTGATGCCCATAGATCACATAAGGCTATAGGACTTGATCATGCACTTGGTGGTGATCATGGAATGAGTGTTACACGGTCGTGATCTAAAATATCGTAAGTCATAGATTTTATGAGACAAGGCATCTAAGATTTAGATAAGCTTGCACTAATGATAAATAATCCAAGGGTTGGATGTTGCTCTATTCCATGAGCAAATCTTATGTGATATAGGTGCATGTTAGTGGGTGTTTGTTAGAGAACAAGGTATTGGAGACTCGCCCATAGAATCCACTAGATAGTCGTAGTTTCAAATTGGTAGTGGCTAGTTCTTCACCTTACGCTAGTATATATAATTAGAGCTAGAATGGTTCACCAAAAGTATCATTTAGCTAATTGTTGGGTTCCATGGGCTTGAGATTGAACATCAACTATAGAAATTGGGTACTCTTCAATTAATAGAGATTAATTGAATTGAGTCAGTTAGTTTAAAGGAGTTTAAACTAACGTGAATATATGGTATTCTAAAGTCATAAAGGTAATTCCATGGTGGCTGAAAATTTAGAGAATTAGTTTACATAATTTTACTCATCTCGGCTTGATCAATTTAATTGTTAAATTAATCCAATTAATTTAAGAAGTTAAATTAAGATCAATTAAATTAACTGTTAATTTAATTTGGTGCCTCATGACTATCAATTGATCAAGTTAACTTAAAGAGCTAAGTTAACAAAATTTAGCTAAAAGAGTTAAGCTAGTTGACTTAAATGTTAGGTCAAAGTTTAATTAAATTAAAGTGTTTAATTTAATTAAAATGAATAATTGATTTTGGGGGGAGAATTCAAATGAAATTTTCATTTGGTGCTGAATTGGAATTTAATTAGGTAGACATTTCATGAGATAATATGTAAATTCCAAATTAAATTCAAATTCAACATAAATTAAAATACAACTTGCAAGATGCTTGCAAGTGGGCATCTTTAGGTGGCACCCCCACATTGAGGAGGGTGTGATGCCACCTTAGAATCACACCATCTCCACTCTATATATAGATATAGAGGTGGGGGCATCCAACACTAAGAAATACACACATTTTGTGCATCTAGAAGTTAGATCCAAAATTTCCTCCAAAAGTGATTCTCTCATGAGTTGAGGCTTCACTCTATTATTCACCTCCCTCACCATTTTTGGCCCCCTACCAGCTCTATTTATCCTTTATTTTTACAGCTAAATTTAGGATAAAAGGATTGTTAATTGGTGTGTGAACTTTGACATTAAAGGCAAGACGAATTTCGGATTGCTTGCTTTGGTGTTCCTTTGTTCCAACAGTGAGTTTCTAGATTCTGTTCGGAGTCTTTCTGAAGGATTTTGGTGATGAAATTTTTACTGGACATTCTACATAGAGTTGGTGAAATTTTGGTCCAAATTTGGTTTAATTCTGAGGTGATTTTCCTAATCAAAAGTTGATCACACTCTACTGCACTAGAAGCAGTCTGCCTTCGGGAAATGAAGCCCTACTTTGGGTTTTTGGTCGGATTTTGCTTAAGAGGTAACAATATGACCTTAATACATTATATAGGAATGATTTATATCCTTATATTGGTGTAATATAAGTTAGATGTCAGGTTTTAAATGTATTAAATTGGATCCTTAGTATTACACCTCTTTCAAGATTTTTATACCTAGCATCATGGTCGTGGTTGTGTCCTATATATTGCAATTAAACCCAAGCTATTAAACCATGGAGATGCAAGATCCTTAGCATTGTTGTCATTGTCGTGGTCGACAAAAAAATATGGGGAATTTGGCTGAAGAAAAGAGAGAAAAAGGTAGGTGTGGGAAATTTGGGAAGATAAGAGAGAAAAGGAGGGAACTGAAAAGAGAAACTCTGCAAGAGGAAAGAATTTGAGAATTGGAAAGCGATTTTTATTAGAAATAATTATATAATTTTAAAAATACAATATATATATATATATGTGTGTGTGTGTGTGTGTAAAGAAAAAATTCTTTAGTAATTGAAAATAAAAATTATGAAAGTAACAAAAAGGTCTTTTATTTCTTCATAGAGGTTTAAATGAGTTGAGTTGAGCCCAAAAATAGTGAGTTCAAGCTTGACTCATTGAATGCATGAAGGTTTTTATCGAGCCTTATCGAGCTAAACTCAACAAGGCTTATAACAAGTTTGTAGAAGAATTTGATTCATATATATAAGTTTAGATGAATTTGAGCTTGCATAGGTTTGGATTAATTGGAGTTCATTTGGACTCAAAAATAAAATCCATAATTATAAATTTTTCAAAAAAAATTGTTATTTTCTTAAGAATAACAAACAAAATATTATTATTAGTATTTTCTTATCTTTGTGGACTTTATTATATATAACTATATATACAAAATATAAAAAAAGCTCATTTAGGCTCATGAGCTTTTCGAACTGAATATTATTGAGTTTGGTTTGGCTTATTTAACTCAGAAGTTCGATGAAGGCAAGAGTAGCACTAGCATCCAATAATTAAAATTTCAAAAGTTAAGATTAACTAGGATACTCAAGCTAATAAGAATCTAAACATGCCATGGATTCAAATTTGGTAAGAGGAATACCTTGATGAGCAAATTTTCAAGGAGAAAATGGTGAACTCTCCACTAATCCACATACCTCAAAGAATACCTTGATGAGCAAATTTCCAAATTGCCTGATTTCAAGATCTCCAAAATTCACAAAATTAAATATGAATATTCTCCAGTCAATTATGAAGATTCTATGAAATATTTGGAGCAAAAATCAATCTGGATCTCTTCATAAAATTTCAACAAAATTATTGCATTGCAAAGTGGATTTCTAAAGGCAAGCAAATCAAATCTTTTGCCTCTATTGTAATGATCCACACATTAATTGAACTTCCAATTTATCCTCACTTTTAGTTGGAGAAATAAAGAAGAAAAGCTATGGTGGAGGGTGATTTTGAGGTAGGAGAAGAATAGAAGCAAAGCTTTAGCATATGATGTAATGCTGAGAGAGAGAGAGAGAGAGAGAGAGAGAGAGAGAGAGTTTTGGGGGGAAATGTGAAAGATTCTAATCTTCACAAATGGTGTAAATAGCTGAATTCCCTCACCTCTATATCTATATATGGAGGTAGGATGGTGTGATGCCAACTTGGCATCACACCTTCCTTAAGGGAAGGGGCAGCCACTTGCTTGCCAAGGTGGCAAGTTTGAATTTCAAATCATATTTGAATTTTATGTGCATTTCAATTTAATTTGGATTCTAATTTTAAATTAATTAAAATTTTAATTCAAATGAACTCTTTATTTGAATTTTTCCTCTAAAATATGTTCTTTTTATTAATTAAATTAAACACTTTAATTTAATTAATTAACCTTTCACTTAACTCTTAAGTTGACAAACTTAACTCTTAAGCTTAATTTTGTTAACTTGACTCTTTTAGTTAACTATGATCAATTGGAGATCAAATGACATCAAATAATTAACTATTTAAATATTGATCTAATTTAATTCTTTAAATTAATTGATTAATTTAACACGTAAATTAATCAAGCCAAAATTGATCCTTAAATTGATTAGCTCAAAATCGGTTCACTAGGAGAGAATATTCAAACACTTAGAAAAATTCCTCTATCAATTAGGAAGTTAATTAGATTTGTATGTGACCGAACAGGTTCTACATTCATTGGAAATGAGCTTATAACTTCTTGTGACCTTTGAATATCTTACATTCATTTTAGTTTAAAACACTTTTAAACTAATTGGTTCGATTTAATTAATCTTACTAATTGAAGAGTACCCAATCTCCATGGTTGATGTCCAACATCATGTCCATCGAGCCGAATTAATTAACTGAAATGAATACTTTTGGAAAACTATTATAGCTCTACACATACCATGCAAATATGGTCCTTCCATCTCTCATCTCTCGAATGAGGCCTAGGGCAAGATATTTTTGTGAATCTCAACCCGAATGGCTCGCTAAGTAACCAAGGAAGAGTTAAAATACGAGGATCAGACACAAGGTTACTATGAATCCCCAGGTCATAGGACTAATAACGTGCATTAATGTAAGCTAGAGAACTTGCTAGTACTAACTTGCCACTGCGGCTATCTAGTAAATTCTTTGAGCAAGTCTTCAATGTCTTGTTTTCTAACAAGCATCCACTAACATGTACCCATATCTCATATAACCTTGCTCATGGAACAGAGCAATTTCCAACTCTTGGATTTATGTATCATTAGTGCAAGTCTATCTGAATCTTAGATACCATGTCTTATAAGATCTTATGATTTGAAAGATTTAAGATCACGACCGTGTAAGACTTATTCTATGATCACCACCCAGTGCATGACCAAGCTTTATAGTCTTGTGTGATTCACTAGTTTCATCCATATGCTAGTGAAGTAATAATGAGTATAAGATAAAAATGGCCATATTAGGAATATTATTCAATTAAGATTATATAGCAAGTAAAATAGTTTACACGGCCAATCTAATTGGCTTGCGGGGCACTATTTCAACACTCAAAGTGTTCGTGAATTGTTTCGTCTCATTTATACCCCTAGTTCTTAATGGAAATGAAATAAAATTATAAAAAAAAATATTATTCAGAAGAGTAAAAGGTGTGAATTTGTTTGCACTATTAAAAAAAAAGTTTTGAAAATCAATGATATGACATGATTTTATAAGAATATTTTAGAATCATATAATTATTTTTAAAATAAAATAATAATTGTGCTTTGAATAAATAAAATAAGAGTATCAAATAGTAAACTAAAAGAAATAAACAGAAAATGTAGGATAATTATATAACATAGCTGCATAAAGTAAAGAAATTTTATTACATACATGTATATAAAAAATTGTTAGGAGAAGGAGTAATATTTTTGCATTGTGAGTTTCGAGCAGAGAAAATGCTATAATAATTCAGTTCATTAATAAAAATATATAATATTAACAAACAAGTAAAAATGTAGACTAAGTAGATGTTTGGCAAAGTTTTTAGTAAAAAGATATTATAAGAATTTTTTAAACTTATAAAATATCAAATTTTGTCTTTTAAAATAAGCTTTGTAGTGTATGAATAAAATAGAAACTTAAAATTCATATGGCCTAAATTATTACAAGAGTATGTTCAAATTTTAAAAACAAGTGAATACCTTTTTACATTTTATAGAAGAGCTTATAATATAAAATATTTTATTTTAAAAATTTATAAAAAAATATTTATCAAAAATAATTGGTACTACATGTTTATCTAGGGATTACATATATATATATATCTATATATTAAAAAAATTTGGACCAAAACCTTTGAAAGTAAAAAAAAGGTAAATAAACAGTATTATTAATTGCAGCGGTTAGCATAACCATGGCCATATATCTTAAACCGCTGCTAAAGGTAATAACCTTGTGGCAGTTTTCTCAACCACCATGAACTATTGTCAAAATAATATTTTGCGGTGGTTGTGGCAAACCGACGCAAAAAAATGCTGTAATTAACCCATTTTTTTGTAGTGTAACCACCATAAAAAGAACAAGATAGCATACCTGATGAAAGGATAGAATCCCTGGTGCAAGCCCTCGGCTAAAAAAAATAGCAGACTTGGTGCTGAAAATCTCTAGACCTTTGTATGCATTACCTCTGCTACAATTCAATAGAGAGAATGGCCAACATAACTAGAGCTTTTAGTCGGCAAACCTCCATGACTAGTAGGAGGTCTCCAACAAGGTCCAATAATTGAAGTGAGTACACCTAGGCAACAAATCCTAATGGGGTTGCCCAGGTACAATAGATTTGTAGACCCCTCCAAGCATTTAGTATAGTTCAAACACATCATGCAACTACATGGACATAGACATAATATCTATTTCAAGTTGTTTGTCACCATTTTCTAGAGGATAACACTAGACTATTTTGTGAAGTTGCGACCATGATCTATCTATTACTATGACCAGTTGTGCTACAAGTTTCTTCACCAGTTCGCCTGCAAGTAAAAATCTAAGTTGTCACACAACTAGCTACACTCTATCAAGTAGAATGAAGGGAAGTCACTCAGAGACTTTTTCACTTATTTTAACAATGAAGTTTTGAAGATTGATAACCCTTAAGTAGATTTTCTTGTTGGGATTTTATTTTTAGGGCTTCAACATAAGGATTGCACAAATGCCCTAGTTACGGATGGCCCCAAACTATAAGCTCCTCTTCAACTTGGCCAACAAATACATAGCCCAAAAGAGATTAATAGAATGAAGTTTGGAGGGTTGAGCACTGACAAAAATCAAAGGCCAAGGATGATAAGGACGATTAAGGTTAAAAGGATAGGGCATATTGACCAATAAAAAGGTTTCACTATTACACATCATTAAACACCACCAGAAAGATGGTGCTAATAGCTGATGAGGATATAATATCCTTAAGAGACTAAGAAAACTATTGGAAAGGCTAAAAAATAAGAATTCAAAGAAATACTGTTATTTCAACTAGTAGAAGGAGCACTATACCAAGGATTGTTTTTAATTGAATGATGGGATTGAACGTCTCATCTAGCAAGGGCATCTTAAGAAGTTACATTGCAAGCCGACAAGATACCAAAGATAATAGCTAACTCTATCATTGAGAAAGGTCGCATAGCTTGAGGCGTGACAACAAGAATAGAAATACTTTAGTGTTCCATGGTATTATAGACATCATTGCGAGCAGGCTAGGAAAATGATGCAGAAATAATTTGACAATAGGAACTGTAAGTAGGAAACCATCTTCCATATGTCAACTAGTTCGGATCTTATCATCTTTAAGAATGATGATCTAAAATATGTACCTAGACCTCATTATGAGATATAGCGTAACTACCTATGGTGGTCATGTTAGAGATCATAAACTAGTCTGTCCATAAGATCCAGGTTGATAATGGAAGCTTGCCAACATACGTTTTTTCCCTATCCTAAATAAAATAGACACTCCAAGTGCTATGGTTAGTGTAGTTGAGTTTTTTGAAAATATTTTTTCTAGATGTATCTCATAATTTTGAGAATGTTTCAATAAAGATTTACTCGTAGTAAGTCTCATTTAAGTCACAAACAGAGAATATGTTAAGACGAGAGCAATAGGATAGTAGCCATGCACTCTAATTGCTATGGGTTATTTTTTGAGTGTTGATTATAGGGCATTGGCTATCAAGCTTTCTAAAACTATATGTTTAGGGTGTATCTTGTAAGTTTGGGGATATCTCATCCAAATTTCATCTACAATAGGTCCTTTTTGAGTAGGAAATGAAGAAGATGTTTAAAGAGTAGTGGGGCAGTAACCATGCACTCTAGGTATTATGGGTTTTATAAGGACATATAGCTAGTTAATACCCTATTAGTCAAGGTTAGGGGGTCTCACATTATACCCATCAGGTCGATACAACTAACTACCTCATTGGGTACCGTACTAAAGAAAAGAACTTTGATGGTACAATATTTGGTGATCAATGCTCCATTTGTATATAATATAATTCGAGGTTGATTTGCACTTAATGGCTTCAAGGTTGTTATCTCAACATACCATTGGAAGATTAAGTTTCCAACCTTAGTAAGTATAAGGAAACTAGTCCGCAATATAGATGAAGCTTGGAAATTTTATGCTTTATCGGATGACTTTAAATGTTTCAAGCCCTTACCAACTTCAATCACATAGTTAAAAGGCCTGGCCGACTAAGAGAGTGTAGCCAAAAGGAGAAAGTTGTAGGATGCAGGTGGGAGCAAATTGGGATAACAATCAAGGAGGAACAACTTGCTTGAAGATGAATGAAACTGCATCATCCAAGGGAAGTTGATCTGCTAGTAAAAAGTTAACTATCTTGTTTATGGCAACATCATCTTTTCTTCCTATCTTTTTCTTTTCCTTTAATATTAGTATTATTTAATTACTTTTTCCATGATTATGGTAGTGGAACTTACATTTGACTATATAATTATATAGATATCTTTTACTTGCAAAGCCAACAGAATAAAAATTTGCGCAACTGGACATACTACAATGAGCATCCCGAGCATCACTATAATTGAAAACAATGAAAAATGGATAGGAAGGTTGCAATTTATCCAACTTGAATTAATGATTTGAACACTTTAAAAATGCCACCATGTCAGCAACAAACAATTATTTAGGATTGTCCCTACCATTTTTCTAAGTAGACATGTGCTTTTTGAAGAGAATGGTCAACACAACCCAGACTTAGGCTCCCAATGAGAGAGGCTACTAGTGAAATATAATAAATAGACCAACAACATCAACTTGCCATCCAAAATATATTCTTATACCAGACCTCTTGATAAGGTGGTTAATATAACCCAGATTGAGATTCCCTGATAAGAAAGGGTATAAGTTAAACATATTTATGTGGATTAAAGGCTTTGGATTATCATTTAAAATATATTCATCTACTAGACTGCCTAATAAGAAATATAAGCACCTAACTATAAAACGCAATGAAGACTACATCAATTGTCACATTATTTCTAGTCAAGCCTTCCTCTACGACCTCAAAAATTGACAAGGAATAATAGGAAAGAGGGGAAGAGGTAGAGAGATAAGCATAGGTAGCAAAAAAAAAAGGAAGTAAAAATGCAACCATTAATAGAAATCTAAGTAAGTCGGCACACAATAAATAATCATAACATTTAAATAATTTAAAAGGACGATCGATTACATGCTAAAAGAAAAAATGAACAATGACAGCCAGCATATGCATGTCAAAAGCTTTAGGGCCCCTTAATAAGGGATAGGGTAGGATGACTATTGACGGGATTAGCCCCAAAGGTCGAAGGGACCCTATTTTTCTTCTTAGCAGCACGGGCAACCACTTTGGCCACCTACTCTGCAAGATCTTGTCTACAAGGTCCAAAAAAAACTTGTATTCTTCTAGAGTCTCCATCTTATCATCCCTCTCTGAGTCAGAGACTAGCTGAATATTATTGCCAAGTAAGGAGTATAATAGTATTTTGTCAAAGTTGACTCCTAATGTGTAGAGTTGCCTTAAGGCCTGATTGAAGCCTTTTGATTAATCTTCACCTCCTACCTCAAGAAAACCTCATCGAAGGCTTGTGAATTCATGAGGCCAGCAATAATGAACTTTTTCTCCTCATAAATATGGGAGTTGAAAGTTGACTAAGCCTTCACAATCATAGACTTCTCCCAATGTTTGAAGCCTTGTGCCATAGCAATCTTCGCCCTTTTCTAAAGCTAAACTACCTTTTTGTTTAGCTCAATCTCTATTGTCATTAAGTGGGTTTTTACCTCCTGGACTTCTTGATAAACCTCTAGAGTTAGCCTAATTGAGAGTGTGACTATCAGCTTGTCTACTCTTGAGTGGAGCAACTCTGTCATTAGTACTTTCTCCCAAAGGGAATTGGTTGATCCACCATTGAACTCCTTCACCAAGGAGAAACTCTTACTAGAGAACTAACAAAGTGAGTAGGGGAAGCACCATGCCTTGGGTACCAATTGACAGCTTGGATATAGTAAAGATAGAATAATACAGCTAACTTGGATACCGACTTTACTAATATCTTGTTGCGGCACTACTTTTCAATAAATAAAAATTATATGTTACCAAGCCTGGTAGCTATAAGAAATAAAATACAAAGGGATAACATCCAAAGTAATAAAGTAAATAAATAGAGGGTACTATCCACCCGTGGTTTCAAAATGCTACAAACAACTAGTTTCTCATTCTTAATAAAATGCTTAGATTTAAGGTTTTGCTTGGAAAGGACCACTATCAAGTCAGACCTCGAACATAAGCTACCCTCCGAAGGTGAAAGTCACTTTAACCAACCTCTATTATGTCACGAAGTTGAATAAGGCCCTTAGGGGAGGTCAAACATATGCAACTCATTGCTTCAATCCCTTTTCAAAGGTTAAAGTAAGAGGCTCAACAATCTTTCACCCTAAATAGGTAGTGAGGTAATAGAAACCATGCTCAACGAGTACCTACACTTTCACGAAGTCAAATAGTGAAATAGCTAATAGAAATCTACAAAAGTGGCAGGATGATTGAATGCTCTCATGATAACTATGAAAGAATAAATTAAAGAGTATGAGTTGGGAAAAATTTAGGTAGGGCAGACATTGATCCCCTTCATTATCTTTTCCACCATAGAGGTAATAGGGAAGCAAAACTTGCAAAGTTTTAACAGAATAAGAATTGCCAAAGACCTAATAGGAGGCTTGTCCATGCAATCGTCAGGACTTAGGGCTATAAGCTCATATTCATCCATGACATGGAAAGCCTCTCTGAGGTTTGATAGTTCCTATTTTGCCATGCTATTCTTAATCATGCAAAAATGGTCAAAGTTATAAAGGTGGTGCCTAGAACTTGATGTCCTAGACTTTTTCACCCAAGAAACGTTTCCTAGCTTTTGCATCCTAATGAGCACGCTCTCACCGAAAAAATTAATCTAACATTCATTCTTGTAGAAACTCATCTCCTCTTCTAATATATTGTGGAAAGAACTAGAAGACTTTGTGGGGGAATGACACTGAGTTTTAGAAGAAAAAGTAACTGTGGAAAATGAGAACAGGAGTAGGTAAAAGTAGAGATGCAAACGAACTGAGCCAACTTATGAGCCTAATGAGTTGGCTCAAAAAAAGTTTGAGCTCAAGTTTGAGCTAAACAATTCTTGTTCACAAGCTCGCGAGTCTATATTTTTTGTTTAAAAAAATATAACAAAATATACTAATTTTAAAATTTTTTATAGCTTGATTATGAATTGAGCCTAAGTATAGACTCAAAGGATAGGTAAAGCTCGGCTCGGCTTGACTCATTGCATCTTTAGGTAAAAGGACTTATTTGTTGTACATGGGAAAAAACTATGCTTGCGATTAGAACCTTTGGACGATGTGAAAAGGATTTTTAGAGTAAGAGAGGAATATATTTGAATTCTATTTCAAAAAACAAAATGCATGATGAAGGTCTTCTTAGGATTTTCATTACAGGACAAATATGCCTAACCTCTGCCAGACACATGTTTGAGCCATACACTAATAAATATTATATAGCATAAAGTGACTTTTACATCATTATAGCACCTTGGGTTCAACTTAAAGGATTTAATGTGATGGCGGGGAGGTTAAATTGCCTCCAAGCTATTAGGTTGGCGAGGCAAACCTAAGAAGACTTCACAAGCCAAATACAGCTAAACCATTGGGCAGCATGCATTGGGCCAAAACGTAAGGGTTAATGATAATAGAGTGTTGTAACGTTATTGGGTTTGACTTGAGTGTATCTCTCACGGAGTTGGGATAATTATTTTGCCTAAATACATAAACTACCAAATCAAACTTAGGTTAGGGGAGCCTTTGATCGAGAATAGGACAGTTACATTCAATGTTATTGTGATGGTAATGCCCCTAACCCAAGGTGGGTGCTTCCAGCTAGGGCGTTAATATTCTAATAAACACTATATAAATTGTGTACATGAAAGACTGCAAATATTTTAAAGGGGAAAGTTCCTCATGTGCATTATTTATCAGTAATTCATCCCTATACAGCACTATTACAAACAAAAAGATGCCTTCAATGTGTATTATTTCACAAAAGGTCCTAACAGTTTAATGCTATCTGATCACATTAACTAAAACTATACACAACATGTATGGCTATGTCTATCCCCTCGAAGCTTTTACGTCCTATTTGGGGAAAAGAACAAAACAAACAATACAAATCATAAATCTGAATGACTTAGTCAGTTGTGATTGCACAAACAACACAATTACCCAAAGTGGCAATAAGATCTAATAATAGTGATTGAACAAATACTAATTAGAATTTTCTTAGTGTACACATTGCATGGGAGTATAGAATAAGCATAGCCACAACCCTCAAACTAACTGGAGACAACAATAGTCATGGTAAGTAATTTAATACAAAGTACAAGTAAGGGAATACAGTGGCAAGATCAACTAATCATAGAGATTAGATTAATAGTACTTTTCTAAAACATGTTGTTGGTGGTTCTCTTACCTTGTCACTCCATTTTCAAAAATATAAAAATTCTTATTCCTTTGGTTTGAGTGATCGGCTCAAAAAATAATAAATAAAAGATAAGGCTAGCCATATGCCTCATCTCCCCAAATGTGGCCAGCTATCTTCGGCTAACTATGAGGTTGGCTATATTTAATGGGGTATTGGCTGAGCATTGGTCGCAGTTGGTTTATTCTGCCCGGTCCACCCATAAGCATTTCCAGGGTTTACCCTCAAGGGTACTAATCATATTCATAGATATCACAAAATATGTCCAACAGTATTTCATATACATAGCAAGTTGCCATGTTGACATGCAAATAATTTAGCGTCAGAGCAGTACTCAAATAAGATATGGCGATATTTTAAAAACATTTCAAGTTTTTCAACATAATTACCAATTTTTTATGAAGTCCAATAAATCAGCATGAAAGATTGTTCAGTGAGAAGAGGAGATGTGGGGTACTATTTTCACAAACAATTTATTTGTTAAAACTCGTGTACACATCTAGAATTCAACAATTTCAATCAAATAAGAGTCTCAAGTGGGTATGGTTTAGAAACTACTGAAAAAGAAGCAAGATGTGCTATCAAGAGTACCACAACAATCAAGGAGTAGATAAATATTATAGAACAACAATAGCAATGATTGGGTTACACTATAAACAAGATCAGGTAATAGGGACATAATAGCAATTCTCTATGTTCATTCCCCAAAAATAAAAGCTAATGTAAGCTCACCTAATAGTTCTCGTCAGACAACTCCTTCCTAATCATCAGTAGTATTTGCATTCTCTTCACCTAATTCATTAGACATGGTATTAAAATTTGATTATAATATTATCACATTACTTTTTAAGTTATAACATGTTGCTATTCCTAAGAAAGTTCATGCATGTCCTATTTATGAATAGTTGACTTACCAAGGATGAGGTTACCTTTAGCTATATGTGACTTTATTATAGCTTCTAGCATTAGTACGATCAAATAACTTAACTTTCACAATTAAGTCCAAAAGTTAGTATGCTAACTTTAATTTTCTCAATAATGTCTATGTAATCCAATTTATTTTACTTGGGTTCATTCCCAAACAAAATCTAGGTTTGAGTTTACAATTGAAGGTTTAATAATTCAAAATCACGCTTATACTATTTGGGTTAAAGTCTAATTCCAAGCTCAAGTCAATTCAAATTTAAATTTAATCAATTTAAGATAAATTAGTCCGATGAAAATCAAAATTTACACAATTGAACCAAGTCTAGTCTAATTCAAGGTCTAATTCCTGCTTAAATGCGTCCGAAATTAGAGCTAATGCTTCTATTCCTGGGCTGCCGTAGCGTTGCCATTGGTTGTTACTAGAGTTCAACTTTCACCACCTGGGGATGAGCTTTGCCAAGCTTTACCCTAACTTAATTTAATTAGGAAGAATGAATTTTAGATGGAAGGCTCAAATGAGATTTGAGATGGCATCTTAATTAATTTGAAATAAGATTCCAAATGTAATTAAGATATAAATAAAGTTCAAATGAAATTTGGATTCAAATTTTGCCACCTAAGCACCCCAATTGGCATCACACTATTCCACATCTATATATAGATATAGAGAGTTGGTTGACCAGATCAATGCTTATTTCTGCGAAGAATTAGATATTTCATTTCCCACTAAAAATATTTGCAAGCAAGCATTTCATGTATTGAAAGCTAAGCTTCTTTCTTCATTTTCCTATCCCAAATTTGGCCTCCACCATTAGCAAATCTCTGTTCTTGCTCCAACTCATAGACTAGATATTTAGGAAGATCTTATTGATGTGTGGATCTTTACAATAGAGGCAAGGTGTGTGACTTGCTCATTTCTAGAGATTTGCCTACTCGAGATCTGACTTTGCAATTTTCTCCATGAGTTTTAAATCGCCAATTGATCTAAAATTTTATCTGAAAGTTTTCTAAGGTGCTGTCTAGCTTTGAATAATTTTTCATAATTTTGGAGGTAATTTTATAGGGTGATCGTCACAACTTTCTTGTTGTGCCACTAGCAAGCAGATTCTGGAACTGGTGAAGTGTTCACTTGATACTCCTTGGATTGGCTCATCAAGGTAATCCTCTATGTAAATCTGAATCACAGACATGATTAGATCTTTAATTTTTTTGTAGGTACTAGTTACTTTGATGTTTTGAAGTTTTTATATTAGATTCTAGTGCCATACTAACCTTCAGATCACACATCCTTTTTGCATCAATACACACCCAAGTTCTATTTTTAACACCTCAGTGTATACTGCAAATCCTTCTAATCCTTTAGGAAGAGCCAAAATTGGAGCTGAAGTTAATCATCCTTTTAACTCTTGGAAAGTTTATTCACACACCTCGTTTCACTCAAACTATTGATCTTTTTAGGTAAGTTTGGTCAATGAATTTGCCAATTTGAAAAAATCTTGCACGAATCTTCGATAATATACTACAAGTCCTAAGAAACTTCATACTTCTGTTACATTCTCTAGTTGCTTCCAGTTGACTATTGCCTTAATCTTTGTAAGATCAATTTCTATCTTGGCTTCAAATATGATGTGCCCTAAGAAAGTTACTCATTATAACTAGAACTCACATTTGTTGAACTTGGCATACAACTAATGTTTTTGAAGTATTTCTATGACTAAGTGCAAGTGGAGAGCATGTTTTTCCTCTGTCTTAGAATACACCAAGATGTCATCGATAAAGATCACCATGAATTAGTCTAAGTATGGATGAAAAATTTGATGCATCATGTCCATAAAGGCTACTGGGGCATTAGTCAATCCAAATGGTATTACTTCGAACTCATAGTGATCATATCAAGAATTAAATGCCGTCTTTGAAATGTTTTCCTCTTGAATCTTCAATTGGTAGTAACCTTATTTTAAATCTAGCTTTGAGAAGACTGTGGACCCCTGTAGTAAGTCAAATATTTCTTCTATATAGGGAAGGGGTACTTGTTTTTTATGGTGATCTTGTTTAACTCCTGATAGTCGATGCATATTCTTTGTGTTTCATCATTCTTTTTAACAAAAAGTATCGGTGTTCCTCAAAAAGAGATGCTTGGTTGAATAAATTTCTTTTCTAATAGTTCTTGCAATTGCTTCTTCAATTTTTTCAACTCTGCAGGTGTCATATGATACAGGGCCTTAGAGTATGGTTTTACCTTATGGAGCGTATGAATGATAAATTCTATTTCTCAATTAGGAGGTAAGGACTATAATTCTTCTAGAAATATGTCAGGGAACTTACTTATCACCATCACTTTCCTTAACTCTGCTTGATCTAGAGGTTTATTTATAAGATAAGCTAGAAATCTGGGACCTCTTTCTCTTAAAATTCATTTTGCCTCTACTACTAATATAAGTAGTAAGGATGGAGTAAGGTCATTAGATCGACATGTTAAAATTAGTACTGCTTCTCCAAGTCTAATTTGCTTGGCGTAGCAATTTACTTGTGCTTGGTGATGATATAACCAATCTATCCCCATCAAATCATAATTTTAGATTGGCATTTCTACTAGATCAGCCACATATTCCCTATATTCAATTTTAATTGGACAAGCCCTATACACAGTATTAGTTATCATTCCTACGCCTATAGGTGTGTGTACTTCTAATTGGTACATCATGTTCTCCGAGGGTAATCTCAATTTAGATGGAAAGTGTGTAGATATGAAGGAGTGAGTAGCACCAAGGTCATAAAGATCTTTACCAATAATATTATAAATAGAAATTGTACTTTCCACTACATCACTTAATTAGGCCTATCCTCGCCAATAAAAGCATATACCTAAGCTTGGACCTTTAGTTTGGCATTAGAGCCTATAACTTTCTTACCTTTACCTTTTCCAATTCTAGTAGGTATATTGTTGGGACGAGGATAATTCCAAGCCATGTGCTGATTACTACCATAGCATACACACCTTCTTTGCTTTATCTAGCGATTTGATTCCATGTGGCCTGGCATTCCACAAAATTTGCAATTCTGCTTATCTACATTTTGGTTAGGGTACAATGTATTTGTAATTTCATAGAGGTGAGGCTAGCCCTCTAACTTGGGGTCGACTTTGTTTCCTTCCTAAATTATCTCTACTAGTACCGAAAGCTTGGTATCCAAAAGCTTTTCCCCGCCTGACTCTTTCTTCAATTTTATGCATTTCTCTAAACTCGGATTCTATTAGTAGGGTTTTGTATACTGCTTTATCATAATTTGGTAAATCACATAGGACTAGTGCTCGTCTAATTTAGATTCGAAGTCCTTCAATGAACTTCTGAATTCTTTCTTCCTCATCACTAAGCACATGAGGTGCATATTGGATCAGTTTATTATATTTTGCCCTATATTGCCCCACCGACATTTTACGTTGGATTAAGTCCATAAATTCTTGCTCCTGCGTGTTCTTTACCACATATTGCACAAATTTGTTCATGAATTCTCGATTGAAATTTTCCCATGTCTAGGGGTTTTTCTCCCTTTCCTTATGTCAATCTACTATCTTTCACCACTAATAAGCTACTTCTTCCAACAGAAAAGTGGCGTACCTAACCTTTTGTTCTTTAGAGCAGTGAAGTGCTTTGTAAATTTTCTTAATACTCATAGTCTATACCTTCACTTTCAAATCATCTAGTTCACCTATGAATTTAGAGGGGTGGAAGCGAAGGAACCATTCCAAAGCCTAGTCCTCTATCTACTTTTTGTTAACTTTATTCTAAAGAGATTGACCCTGTTGCTAGCAAAGCTGTATAAGTTGCTGCCATATGACATGTAGTTGTTCTAACAATTGTCCTTATGTAAGAGGAATGATAGGTGGGTTCTAAATCACTTTTGTCTCTGGTCGGGGTGGTTCTTGGTCTAATGCATTTCTCTCTTGACTACTGCGGCCACTTGTTTTACTGCCTGGGGGTTGTCCTCTATGACCTGCAGATGCTAGAGGGGCATACTTGTGACTCTTTATGTAATGCCATCCCATAATTTATATTCTCTTTAAGATTGTGGAGTACTACCTGTTCTTTAAATTTATAGGATAATTAGAAAACATCTCATTATACATATGCTTTTGTACAATTACATTTTCATAAAGAAGCACATCTAAGTTATTTGATTCAAAAAGGAATTTCATTAATCGCCAAGTTAGCTTTAGCAAATTTATGTATATTCAAATTTACAAATAAAATTAGCTAGGCTAACTATTTACCTAGTCTGTAATATGTAAAATTAACTAGCCTAGGGCGATGGCTAGTTTACTATGCTCTCGACCGATGCTTGCAGAGCTATCATCATAGTCACACTACTGTACACATATTTACATATATATATATATATATATATATATCCTTCCTTAGTCCTTGATGTTGGTGATAGTGGATTGAGTATCTTCCTCATTTTAATCTTCATCTATCTCTATCTCTTCGTCCTTTTTCTTTTTCCACCCTTGCTGCTCCTTCTTCTCATCCTCATTCCCCTTAGGGGCTTCATCTTCTAGGTCTTTCTCATTAATCCTTTCTTCCTGCACTTTCTCTACTTTCACCTGGGCAACTTCTCTTGCTTTGTAAGTAGGTTTGAGCCTCAAGGTTCCTGCCCCTGGATCTCCTAGGATGTCCATAAGTTCACTTATCATATTCACAAGACTTCCCATAACATCCCTAATCTACTCCATTGTCCTACAGTGCATCTGTTCAAAATGCTCCAATAACTTTTTCATTTGCCGTAACTTTTCTAGCTTACTTTCTACTATTGTGATTTTCTTTAACTCTTTCTCTTCAACCAATCTGTCAATTTCATTCTCTCATATTATTGTCATTCTATCTGTTTGATACAGCTCCACAATTTTTCATTCCAAACTTATTACTAGCTCAAAGATTTGTTCTTCCTAACTTCTGCACAATTTAAGGAGCTTTAACTCCCTCTCACCAAGCTTACAATCTTTTTCCTCTTCTTTTTCGTATTTTATGGATTTCTTACCTTTTCTAGGATCCCTGTCCATGCTAAAAGCATACAATTTTTAGCTTCTTAGTATTATCTTAAATTGATATCCTGTCTTTATGTTGTTTACTAACACCTTCAAGCATAAATATAATAGAACACATCATTCAACCTAAGGGATGATTTGCCACCACATAAGGCCCAAAGGTTTTAATGACCCAATAAGTCTCTAATGTTAATAAAACTCTTACTAATCTCACCTATTTCTTGGTTCTTGTATTGGCCTAGGTTCTTGTAAACCTAGGTGCTAATACTACCTATAACGCTTCTAAACCAAGATAGGTGCCTCCAGCCAAGGCGCTAATATTTTAATAAACACCATCCAAAATGTGTACATGAAAGACTACAAATATTCTAAAGGGGAAAGTTCCTTGTGCGCATTACTTGCCAGTAGTTCATACCTGTACAACACTATTACAAACAAAATGATGCCTTCAAGGAAAACTATTTCACCAAAGGTCCTAATAGTTTAATGTTTTCTAATAACATTAACCAAAACTATGTATAATATGTACGATTGTGCTAATCCCTTCGAAGCTTTTACGTTCTATTTGGGGAAAAAAATAAAATGAACAATACAAATCATAAGTTTGAATAACTGAGTGAGCTATAACTACACGAACAACACAATTACCTAGAGTGCCAATAGAATCTGAAAATAGTGATTAAACAGAATAGTAATAAAACTGCAAGTAATACCAATCAAAATTATCTTGGCGGACACATTGCATAGGAGTATAGAATAAGCATAGCCACAACCCTTAAACTAGCTAGAGACAATAATAGTCATGGCAGGTAATTTAATACAAAGAATAAGTAAAGGCATACAATGGCAGGATCAAGTTATCACAGAGATTAGATTAATAGTACTTTTCTAAAACATGTTATTGGTGGTTCTCTTACCTTGTCACTCTACTTTCAAAAACATAGAAATCCTTGTTCCTCTGGTCCAATTGATTGGCTTGGATAATAATAAATCAAAGACATAGCTAGGTACATACCTTATCTCCATATATGTGGCCAACTACCTTCATCTAGCTATGGGGTCGAATGTATTTAATAGGGTATTGGCTGAAGACGCCGTCAATCCATTCCACCCAATCCATCTACAAGCAATCCCAAGGCCCATCTCTAAGGGTATTAATCATATTCATAGATATCACAAAATATGTCCAATAACATTTCGTATACATATCAAGTCGCCATGTTGACATGCAACTAATTCAGCATCTAATTGGTTCTCAAATACAACATGGCGATATTTCAAAAATATTTTCAGCTTTCTCAACATAATCAATAATTTTTTATGAAGTGTGATAAATCATCATGAAAGAGTGTTCGATGAGAAGGGGCAACATGAAGTACTATTTTCACAAACAGTTTATTTGTCGAAACTCGTGTACATATTTGGAATTCAACAATTTCAGTTAGATAAGAGTCTCAAGTGGGTATGGTCTAGAAACTACTGAAGAGGTAGCAAGATGCACTATCAAGAGTACCACAACCATCAAGGAGTAGATAAATATTATAGAACAACAACAACAATGATTGGGTTACACTAATATCTTACACCCAAACAAGATCAGGTAATATCCTATGCCCAAACAAGATCAGGTAATAGAGACATAATATCAATTCTCTATGTTCATTCCCCAAAAATAAAGGCAAATGTAAGCTCACCTGATAATTCTCGTCAGATAACTCTTTCCTAGTCATCAGTAGTATTTGCTTTCTTTTCACCTAATTCATTAGACATGGTATTAAAATTTGACTATAATATTTTCACATTACTTTTTAAGTTATAACATGTTGCTATTCCTAAGAAAGTCCATGTATGTCCTATTTATGAATAGTTGACTTACCAAGGACGAGGTTACCTTTGGCTATATGTGACTTCATTATAGCTTTTAGCATTAGTACGATCAAATCACTTAACTTTCACAATTAAGTCCTAAAGTTAGTATATTAACTTTAATTTTCTCAATAACATCTATGTAATCCAAATTATTTTACTTAGGTTCATTCCCAAATAAAATCTTGGTTTAAGTTTACAATTGAAGGTCTAATAATTCAAAATCAAGTTCATACTATTCGGGTCAATGTCCAATCCCAAGCTCAAGTCAATTCAAATTTAAATTTAATCAATTTAAGGTAAATTAATTAGATAAAAATCAAAATTTACTCAATTGAACAAAGTCTAATCCAATTCAAGGTTCAATTCTTACCTAGATACATTTGAAATGAAGAGCCAAAGCTTTCGTACTTAGGCCGTCTGAGCGCTGCCATTGATAGTCGTTGGAGTTCAATTATCGCCACCTGGGGATGTACCTCACCAAGCCCGACCAAACCCCCCAACTTAATTTTTGCTTTCACCACCTCTTTGTTCAAGAATGTTTCCCAAAATAGTGGCCACGCTGCTACCCCCTGCCATCACTTCTCCTCCAGAATTCTCTTTCCTTTGGCTACCATCTTCAAACTGAAGCTACTAGAACACTTATCACATTGAGCTCTACTCAACATACATAATATTATTAAGCTCTAACCAACCAACGATGAAGACCTATCACCACTGACCACCTTTTGCCACCGGCCACCAAAATTTTCCATTGCTTTCATTATGCCCTTGCAAGTTTTAATTGCCTTACAATTTGTCCCCAAATTTTTGTTTCAACCCCCACACTTCAATTTCTTACATTTTGACCACCTTAGCATTTAAATTTCTATCAATTAGGCCCAGTTAAATTAATTTCCAGCCCTCCTAGTTTTCCAAACTCTATTAAGCCCTTTTAATTTAAATTTTATTTAATTAAGGCTTAATTTAATATATTTTATTATTCAGCCTCCCTAAATGTTTTAATTAGCTTAATTCTTTAATCTTTACTACAATTTAAATTTTAAATTCTTTCAATTTTTATTTATTTTCTATAATTCAGGGTGTTATTTTAAATTTTATAGTGTTATTTGGTCAAGATACTATGCTATTTCCTTATAGATGCTCACTTCCTTCAATAACTATGCTCGTCACTTTACATTCCGCTTCGAATAAATTCATTTTCACCTTTCCTTTTAGATTACTGACTTAAGCATCAGATGGTCTTAGGTGAGGGCTACCTCGGCAAGACCTCAACAAGCCTAACAAAGCTTTTGCAGTTGCAGGTTCGACTTTCGACACTTCCTATTGAGCTAAGATTCAATCTCATAGGCTTCACTAGAATAGGATCATTGAAGCTCTCCATCTCATTCCTCGATAGCAAACAAGTATGTAAAATAATGTGAGGATGTTGAATATAATACTTATCTTTCAAAAAACATAATTAAGTGTTTTTTTTTCGGCAGTATGCTTGAGCAGTACAAAGATAGAAGTTTATGGAGCTGTAATTTAAAGAAAAGTCATGGACTTTAATAAAATGAACATGTTCTAGGAAAACTGTACAATTAAAAGCTGGAACAAGGCATGCATCACCTTGCATTAGTTATTCAGTTCTTATAGTATTGCCATACATAAGACCTAAAGCTATAAAAAATGCTTTTAGGTGCTTGCTTAACTGAGGAAAAAATATTAGAATGAACAAAAATAAGTTGTTGCAAGTAAATTATGGCTACAATAAACATAATGTGCATGTTAAAGCTTTTTTTGATGATAGTCTTTGGTGGGAAAATTTTGAAAACATTTTTGAGGAAGTCCAGAAAAAACTATTGAGAAAGTACTTTGATTGGAACTGGTGTTGGAAAATCCAATGTCGATATATTTTTCTCCTCAGAGTGAATGTTAGAAAAATTAATTAGAAATGGCTAAATAATTATGTGGCCTAAGGCGTGAACACACTTTCCTCAAAGTGATTATTGCCCCCACTATGTGTTTGCTTCTGGGTTGAAATGGCAATTCATTTCTAGGATACAACAATATCACTTGAAATCTGCGAATAGCAACTTTGAAGATTTCCCTCAAAATCTTTTTTGAAAGTTTTTGAGTATATGAGAAAATTTTAATACAGAAGAAAGGAAGACTTATTTCTTGGAAAATATATCTATCATTTGGCTCTTCTCCTAAGTTATATTTATATTAGTAGAAGACATCATTTCTGAAGTATCATAATAGTTCCCAATAGTTGTACCATATAAATCTTAACTATTTCTTGAGAAGATACAACCTTTAATATGAGCTTTGAAAAATCAGAATTCTTCAGAAGGATACGTCATTAATTTTCAGAAGAGAATAAAGTTATTTTCTTATTTGAAAAATTAATTTTTCGCAAAAGAAAATAATATTTTCTTAAACACACGTCACACGTGCCATGTGTCCAACTGCCAAGTGTCAAGTGCATTAATTTAAATATATAATAATATGCTTTTGGCTTCCCTCTATATTTTTCCTCCAAGTCTTAATTCAAACTATTAAGTGTGTTATTTTTTATAAAATAGATGAGATCTTCTTATTTTTTCAATGTGAGACAAACACACTTATACTCAAACTCAAATTCCAAGCTACAATATATCCCCACTTAGCTTGTAATTTGATAAATCTATATACTCTTCCTAAGTTCTTGCATAGTAGAAAGTGTCTTTTGAATTAAACTTCCTATTAGTGCAAATACTTCAAAGTTAAAACAAAATCAATGGTGGCCATAGCTTAAACCAAGATTTTATATATTTTAGTCAAAAATATTGCACACCAGACCTTATCTGGCTTCCAAAAGTTCATTGAAAATTTAAGCACATACATGGCCTTGTGCTCCATCCTAGGATTTTGAATACTTATAAAAGTCATCCAGACGTTTATTAGAAACGGCACCACTTCTTGTGTTCACTTAGGTGAAGACCTTTCATATCATTGAGATATCGATTTTTTCTTCATTAAGAGTTCATAACTCATCTTCCTTTCAGATTCAACACTTGGAAATACAAATTCCAGTGTTTCCTTAATCACTAATCCGTAGCTTGTTATTACCATTTAAACCTTCTAACTAGTGGTAGTTCTAGAAATAAACTAGGGTTCCCACTACTAGTGATTATTTATTTATTTCTAGAAAAAAGGACTTAGTCCCATTCCTTTTCTAGTGCTAATGACTAAATCTCTTGAGAGCCCTTTTGTTAATAGATCTGCCAAATTTCTTTGTGATCTCACAAAGACTATAGTTATTATGCCCTTTGAGATTAATTCTCTAACTTATTCATGTCTTATGCTAATATGTCTTGATTTTCCATTATATATTTTACTAAATACCCTAGACATTATTGCTTGACTATCGCAATGCAAAGAAATGGCTGGCATAGGTTGTGGCCACAACTAAATATCTAATAGCAAATTTCTTAGCCATTCTGCCTCTTTGCTTGTTGCTGCTAAAGCAATAAATTCAGCTTCCATAGTGAAGTGTGTAAGGCATGTTTGTTTCTTAGATGCCCATAAAACTGCCCCTCCACCAATACAAAAAATCAATCCTGTGGTAGATTTGTTATTATTTACACTAGTTATCCAACTAGCATAAGAGAACCCTTCTAACACCATAGAAAATTGATTATAAAATATTCCTAGATTTTGTGTGTGCTTAAGATAGCTAAAAACTCTAGTGATACCTTTCCAATGGTCACCACTTGGACTATGAGTAAATCTAGAGAGTGCACACACTACATACACAATATCTGGCATAGTGCAATGCATAGCATACATTAGACTTCCGTTTGCACTAGAATACTTCAGTTAAGTAATAACTTTTCTTATATTTCTCTTTAGTTTGGATGAAGCATCAAATGGGGTTGTAGCTTCTTTTATATTCAAGTGTTTAAACTTATTTAAAGTCTTCTCACTATAATGAGACTGACTTAAAGCATAACCCCCACTATGCTTTTTAACCTTGATACCTAAAATGGTATGTACTTCTCCCAAATATTTCATTTTAAATTGCGATGACAAATAATTCTTAGTTTTATTTATTCCATACATATTAGTACCAATAATAAGCATATCATCTATATATAAGCAAATGATCACACCATAATCATCATTAAACTTAAAGTAAACACACCAATCAGCATTATTATGCTTAAAGCCAAAGGATAAAATAACAGAGTCAAAATTTTCATGCCACTATTTCAGAACTTATTTTAAACCATACAGGGATTTGACTGGTTTACAGACCTTGTTTTCATTTCCCGGCAATACAAAACCTTCTGGTTGTTCCATATATACCTCCTCATCTAAATCTTCATTTAAGAATGCCGTTTTAACATCCATTTGACGCACAAATAATTTGTATATGAATGTTAATGAGAGCAAAACTCTAATGGAAGTTATACTGGCTATAGGGGCATAAGTGTTAAAATAGTCTATGCCCTATTTCTGTCTAAACCCTTTGGCAACAAGTCTAACTTTAAAGGTTTGTAAAGATCCATCTGTATTATACTTTCTTCTAAATACCCACT
>JACGDI010005475.1:3866876-3914804 GCA_014898725.1 Jacaranda copaia | reverse complement strand
CATCCCTTGGTGGTACAACAGGCTAATTCGAGTCTAGTACATAGCCAACCCTCAAAGTGGTAAGCAGGAACATCATCTTGTCCTTCCAGTGGAGATAATTTGTCCCATCAAAATAGTTCAGCTTAACAAAATCCTAATTCATCATCTCTATTCCAAAATTTGAACCAAACTGCATTGTTCAATAATCACTTTAAGATTGTTAGAAAAATTAATTAGAAGTGGCTAACTAATTATGTGGCCTGAGGCATGAACACCCTTTTCTTAAAGTGATTATTGCCCCCATTATGTGTTTATTATCAAGTTGAAATGGCAATTCACTTCTATGATACAACAAAACCACCCGATATCTATCCTCTGGCTCTTCTCCTAAGTTATATTTATATTAGGAGAAGATATCATTTCTGAAGTGTCACAATAGTTTCCAATAGTTGTACCATATAAATCTTAACTATTACTTGTGAAGATACAACCTTTAATACGAGCTTTGAAAAATCACAATTCTTCATAAGGATACGTCATTAATTTTCAGAAGAGGATAAAGTTATTTTCATACTCGAAAAATTAATTTTTCGCAAAAGAAAATAATATTTCCTTAAACACACATCGCACGTGCCACGTGTCCAAGTGCCAAGTGCATTAGTTTAAATATATAATAATATGCTTTTGGCTTCCCTCTATATTTTCCCTCCAAGTGTTAATTCAAACTATTAAGTGTCTCATTTTTTATAAAATAGATGAGTTCTTCTTATTTTTTCAATGTGGGACAAACAAACTTATACTCAAACTCAAATTCCAAGCTACAATATATGTATATATATATATATTATAACACTGAATCTAAACAAAATTGGTGCTATATTGTTTGTTCGAACATGTCTGAAGCTATGGGCTAAATAATCTATGGGGTGTTATTGTTTATGCTTTTACCAAAGCACTACTTTTCTAGGGTGCATAAATTTAATTTAATTAACTTTATACTTGTGCATTGCAAGTTTATAACAACACTTGGGCCATGTTTGATAGTTAATTTTCAATTTATTTTCCAATTTCTAAAATATAAATAAATAATTATAAATATTTTTCAATCCCATTCCCAAAACATATAAAAAAAATTTTAAAATACCCTCCCAGTTTATTTTATACCCGTTCTAGCCCTTTCATTTTTTGTCCCCCTATCCAATTTATATATACATATACATAAATAATTTTACCTCACCAATTCAACAAAAAAATTATTGGTATGACTTCTTGTCCTCTCTCAAAATACAAACAAACAAATAATTTTTTCTCAATTCATTCTTTAAATATCATTCAAAACACAAACAAACAACCATCATATTCCCCAACTCCATTTTCTGAAACCATTTTGCCAAACAATTTTGACAAAATACCCCAATTCACATCCAAGCAAAGTCTAGGTTAATTATTTTGTCTCCATTATTATATATGTACAATGATTGTGTTCACTTGTTTTCTTCTGACTTCATTATTGTATTATTTAATTTTGCATCGGTTATTTACGTATTCATATTTATTATGGACGAATATTTAAATTTTAAATATAAATGATGAGCTGTTGTTTTGAGCAGTTCAATTAATGCTTATTATGCATTTTAAAAAAAAAAATACAACAAGATTTTCATAATACAACATTTCTTAAAGTCACATATCAGTTTATTAATAGACCAAATTGTGCAATACCCTCCTATGATATTCAAAATTGATTCATAACACTTTATGAAATAGAAATTGACTTCCATACTCTCTATGCCTATATTTATAGTTATATAAAAAATATATGTAGATCTAAAAATATAAATAAATATATTTTTCATTTATATTTATATACATATTATATTCATATATATAAATTTATCATAATATGTATATATATGTATATATATATAAAATTATATATATCATATATGTACTATAATATAACCCCTCCTCCCACCCACCCCACCTACCTTGCCCCCCCATCCCCACCTCTCTTCCCCAAAACCCAATGGGCTACTCAGATCTGGCTAGACCTGGCCACTAGCTGCCATGGGCAATGGCAGTTGCAATTGTCATTTAATATTTTTTTTCTTTTTCTTTTTGGCCTCTGGTAGCTTACTGGAGCCAAATAGCTGTCAGACTGCTGGCAACCATGGCGGCCATGTCCATCAGCTGCTGACAGCACGACAGCCATGGAAAAATGGTAGTCGGCGGGGTGGGTTGAGGGTGAGTGAGGATATATATGTATTATATATTAGATTATATATATTATGCATATATAAAATATATTATCTATATATTTTAATATTTTTTTAAAAAAATATAATATGATTTAATTTGAACTATTGTTCTTAAAAAAAATTTAATGATTAATAAGTTATAATCATTTATTTATTTATGTATAAAAATAAATACTCAATCGAACATACCTACATGTGAATTACACCAATACTCCTAGGGTGCTCGTTGCATGAGTATAAAAATATAAGGAAGTTTTTGTATATTGTTGTTTTTCACTTTGTGCCAATTAGAATGATCACATGGGGTCCATTGCAATTTACCCGTTTATTATATATTCTTATATGTTTATTTATTTATGCATATGATATTTTTAAAAAAGAACATATACTAAGCATAAAATACATATATATAAATTCACAAGCATAGCACCACGCCTTGCTGCGTAGAGGTCCCTTTCTAGCACGCATAGCCAGTGTTATATGCATGGTTATAGAGTTGCCGTACCTAATTTTGGTTTCCACATATATCTATAGTTTGTCGTTATTAATTATAATTACTCATCTGCTGTGCCAGCTAGCTCATAAAATAGTACCAGAAGAGCGCTACATATTCAATAACTCTCATCATCATCGTCGTCGTCGTCATAATATATGTAGATATATATATATATATCACTGAGAGAGAGAGAGAGCGAGAGAGAGGAGAGATGCTGAAGCAGCTGATAGTGGATTCTTTGCAGCATGAGCAGAAGATCAAGGGAAGAGTGGTGTTAATGAAAAAGAATGTTTTAGACTTTACCGATTTCAGTGGTTCAGTTGCTGACAGAGTTGATGAACTGCTTGGCCGCAAAGTCCGTCTGCAACTCATTAGTTCTGTCTACGCTACTACCACTCAATTCACCTGCAGATCCTGCACAAGGTATGCCCACACCATGCAAATTAATATTATATTATATGTTTTTTTCATTACGATATATACATATATATATATGTGCATCATATATGTACTATACTACTTAATTATAATAATTTGAGTGAGCCGACTGCTGAACGTCCCCGGCTCGCTCTGCGTGGGCAGTCAACAAAACAAAACAAAACATCAATTTTAATTTTCATGGGGTATCAATTAGTTTATGGGTCAGCTTAATTAGTTTATACATTTCATAAACATTTAATCTTTTTAAAACAAAAAGAAAAAAAAAAAGGACATTTCAAAACCCAATAAAGTTTACAATTTGTTGTTATATTAGCAAGAATTGTTCTGAAATTCCAGAATGGAGTGGAAAAGATCCACTACTTATATATTTCCACTGTAAAATGACTCTAATTGAATGCCCAAGCATTATTACTTCTAATTTAAAATTAAAGTCAATTTGACTGGGTGTGAAATTAATTTTAGATGAGAATTAATTAATAAAATTGTTAGCTTAAGAGATATACAGTGATATATGTAAAATTATTATTCTAAAATGAGAAAATAAAATTTTATTTTTGAAAAATGAAGATTTTTAATAAAATTTGATCAGATAAAAACAAAGCGCAAAGTGCGAGTCACCAAGTACCATTATACATCCAGCCAAGACTCGATGGCTTCACGTGATGGATGTTATTGTATTGTGTATCCATCCAGAAGTGGTATTTCCATCTACATACTTATCTTTGATGATATGATTTCTTAATTTTAGTGGATTAAATAAATTTTGGAGATCTAATGGGAATGTTTGGTTATGTTGTTCCGTAACAAAATTATTTTTCAGAATCATCACTAGCATTACACTAATTTTTCTTTTAAAATATTAATTTTTTTTTTAATATCTCCTTCTATCTTTCATTATTTCGAAAACTTCTCAATTTTTTTTCAATTATTATTATTCTTATAATAAAAAAATTACTCAATTTCAATTTTATCCTAAAAATTTAACAAAAAAGTAAAGTACTATTTGACTTTTATAGTAAAAAATATCTCCCCCTAAAATAATAACAAATGTATCAACATTTTTCAAAATTAATTTTTAACTATTTCGCAAAGCATAACGAAAAATCCATTACATTTTTCTGCACAACTTTCATATTCTCCAATATCACTTTTAACATTTATTCTCTCAAAATACATATTAAAATCACACAAAAAAATATAACCAAACATTGCCAATATTATCTCTACACTATATATAGATGTGTGTGTGTGTGTGTGTTCTGTAATTTAAAAATTGCAACAATAAATCATGTTCAATCCTTGGTTGATTATCCCATTTTTGATATGGCTCAAAATTTTACATAAAAAATTAAAAAGTTAAAACTTTACGCAATTTTATCTTATCACCTTTAAAAATAATAATTAAAAACTAATTCTCATATATCATGCTTCACTTAATATTTTGGAGGAAAAATCTATTTTTAAGAAATAAAAAAAATTATTTTAAAATATTTGAAAAAAAAAATAGGAATGATAAATCTAATATAGGAAAAGTAATTAGACTGATAGCCCAAGACGTACGTCTCTAATAAAGAGTGGGGCTTATATCTTTATTTTGCTCTTAGTATTGACAAATAGCCACGCCTACACAAAATAAAAAATTATACATATCAAAACCTTTTATATCTTTTGTTTTATTAACTATATATGCATTGATTAGCAATGTTACATAATACTATCTCGTACTCATATAATAATAATGTTTCATTTTCATTCATAACCAATTAGTGCTGTTTTTTTTATGCTTCGAAGTACCATTCAGTACAATAAATAAAAGAAAACAATTGTTGATATGTACGTTCCAATTACATATTAGGCGGCCGGCAGAAGCAATTAGCCTAACAAATTTGTCCCAACAAAGTCGTATTCTATCCCAACCTAACCATACGATCATTATATATACACAGATGCGTTTAATTACATTTATTTATAAAAATTTACAAACTTTTACATTTTATAAACTTCATTCTCTTAGACACTTATATCTTATTTGATAAATAAATTTTTGAAATGCTTAAATAAAATAAAATTTTTGAAACTTTAAGATAATAGAAGTAATAATTTTATAGCTAATTAATACGATTAAAATTAAAAAAAAATTCAAATTCAGAAAAATAATTTTTTTAACATTTTTTAAAAAAGTTTATGAAATTTCAATCTTATTTTAATTACTTAAAAAAATATTTTATAAAATGTTTGGAAAGGGTACCCAACGGCCAACAGTTCCTTCTACCACTTCGAAAGTATGGAACACGAAAAAGGTCAATTGTTGAAATTTGAAAAAAGGCAATCCTTCGCGTGGGGATGAAGGATTATTGACATATGAGCCAGCTCCAGCTGCCACCCAAATGTTTGCACAATTTAGAATTTAAAATAATATGAAAGAAGGAAATTATTATTCTGGAAGATGGGACCTTGTTTGCACGCATACAAAATAAATAAATAAATAAATAAAAGCAAAAAGAAGGAGAAGAAAAGGAGATGTTGCAACTGGGTAATAAGTATTATGTTTTTATTCTGACCTCACCTGTCATGGCGTGTCCATTTCGTTTATTTTTTAACAGATTTTTAATAAGGTCAAATGAGCAAAGGTTTTAGTGGTGTTTGTTTAATTATGAGTGGTTGAAGTAAGTGAATGAAACGGCCTATTCAATTATGAGTAGCTGAAGTCAGTAAATGAAACAGTCAATTAGCATAACCAATTTGTTCAGGTCTAAAATCGAGTGAGTTGAGTGGGTTGTAGGTAAGTTGAAGTAAGAGTATAACATAAAAAGTCAAATTCGAATTCAATTTAATTCGATGCTAAATTTTAAAAAGATTCATAAAAAATCGATTTAGGTTTCGGTTGACCTGACTGAAAATTAGACAACCCAACAACTTGATAAACCTAACACAATCCAACCTGACCTTTATGTTTTATATTTCATATTTATAAATTCTACTATTATAATTGAATAGAAGTTTGATCTATCAATAAAATCTATAATTCTACATAGTCATTAAAGTCTAAGAAAGCAAGAAACATAATAATTTTAAAACTTGTCATGTTCACAATTACTCCAATTACAAAAGAGTAATAAACAATTTTGATGAGAACCCTAAATGCAAAATTAACTACTAAATAGTGAAAATTAAAGTCCAAAGATAATTTTGATGACAACCATCAAATATGAAATCTTTGTAGTACCAATAGCTAGTTTCCTCCATTAATTCATAGCCCAAAATTCCCAAAAAAAAATCTTCTTTTAATGTGTATTGAAGATTTTAAGATATTTGAAATTTTGGATATAAAATTTTTCTTGGTTTAGGCAATTGGATAAAAAATTTTAAACTTAGATTTTATTTTTAATTAACCAATTATTTTCGAGTTGGGTTAGGTTCATTAAGTTATTAGTCATCCGCTTGAAAACACTAACGGGTTGAACTGAAACTAATCATGTCTTATTTATTTATTTGGTAAATTTCAGGTCCGATTCAATTTGATCCAAACCCAAAAATATTAAATTTAAACTTAATTTTTCATTAGGTGAATTATGATCGAATCATTGAATTGGGTTTGATTTTATCATACTTGGGCCGCATCCAACAATATGCATAATAAATATTGACCAATTAATGCAATAATTGCTAGCAGTAGTATTCCTTGTGTAGGTAATGTTTTTTCTTTACCCCTTAGCTTTTGAGATTTAATGTTGAATCTGATTTAAAAAAAAAAATCCTATTTTGAGATTTAATGTTGGCCTTAATTAAAAATACAAAATCTATATTCTTTGTCTCGATTTTTCTAATTTCATTTAATTATCATTAATTACAAAAGCAAATATCTTCAATCTATACATATATGTGATGTATCACGTCCTTTGCCGTCATGCGATTGAATTTGTTTTAGGTTAAATAACAGTATGGTTCCCCATAGTCTCAACAAATAAGATCAAAAATTACGTGACGAAATTAAATATATTTAAAAGTGTGATGAAAAACATGAATGGCATTGGGCGAGTTTGGCTCAATTCAAGCACTGCCCCGCAACATCTGATTCCATTCCACACCCCGTGCCGCTTACTCATTAGGTCGGTGATTTAACCTTCCGATCCAAGAATAATAAAAAATATCAAAATATATTTTGTATTGTAACGATTAAATATCAAGCGCATCACTATACATATCAGATACATTTTAGTCTGATTTCAAATTAAATATATTAACAATATACCAACAAATTGAGTTGTTATTTTCAGAAAGCATAAAAAAAATTATACTATTCATATAGTATATTTATTGTCAGTATATTCTAATATAGGTAGGGTTTGGAGCGAGCCATGTGAAGTTAGTTTCCCACCATGAATTTATCATGCTCTGAAAAATATGACCCATATCCCATGCTGCATCCCATTAAATCACCTTGAATCCACCTTAGTTAGAATGATTTGAGTTTGGGTTGAATTTTGATCCACTTGTTGCAATATCTAACAAAAGAAATGACATAAGGAATTTATGTGGTTCACCGAAATCAAATTATGTTTATAAAAAAGGATAAGAGACTAGTTTTAATTTTTAATGGACGGAAAGACAGATCACAAATAGTTTCTCAATAATCTCTAATATGAGTGTGAAAATTACTTTTTAGCCCTAATCTTCAAAACAGGCAACAAATAGATCAAGAGAGAGAGAAGAAATTACCACCATCGGCATAGCATTCCTAGTTTCTGATGACAACGTTGTGGCCCGAGGAAGCTGACACCGAGATGCATAAGCTTTTGCCTTCAATGGTTTGTGTCTCAATTAGTGTAGTAGTAAAACTACATGGGGTTTGCTTGTCCAGCAATTTATCCTACTATCAAATAGGTATAATTTGAACTTCTGACTCCACCTTTTCGTATAATCCCAAGTGCCTCTATCACTACAAACTCCATTGTCCTCTCGTAGGTTGATTAGAGCTAGCTCCTCGAAAGTGACATCTATATTGGTCATCGTGTTAAATGTTTTTGGACACTAAATCCTATATATCTCTCAACACTGAGGCCTCGTTTGTTTGGACATATAAAATTAGGACGGATTAATATGCTAGTGATGTATAAGCTAGAAATGGTATTTAAAATCATATAATCTATTGTTTGCTTGGATTTTATAAATTAGTGATATCCTATACTTAATACTATCTAATGTTTGGCTGACAAGAATATTCAATATAATTACACATTGTAATGTTCCTAACTTCTAAGGGTGGAAAATGTATCAAACCATCTTGACTTAATTTATAAACCAACTTAGCCTATGATACCATGTTGGGTCACAAAGGTATTATGGGCCATAAAAAGATGAAGCAAACAAAAGATAAAGTTGGAAAATGAATCAATCAAGTCTTATCCAATGAAACAAACAAGCCCTAAGAGTACAACTAAGAAAAATACACTCATGGACCTGGGTTCTAGTTTTCCCACATTAACATGTACAAAAGCATGTCGACCAAAACTTTTAAGATCAGTATAATCAATTGCATTATCAGATCGATCATACCTCCTCAAGATACTTTAATTCATCAATTGTTGAGGATGGCGAATGATTCATCAAGTAGGAAGTTGTAGAATTTGTCTCTACCTAAAACTCTTTATACAATCCAGCATTCAAGTGCTTAATGAGCTATATGTAATAGAGTTTTGATTCTTTTGCTCATTTATACCATCTTGTTGAGGTGTTATAACAACCATATGACGTCTCACAATAGCAACCTCTTTATAATGGTCTACTTTTTGGTTATTACTCTCCATTGCTTAAAGATAGGAAGACATTAATATTTTACTTCAAAAAATAAAGTTCAAATCTTCCCAGAATATTTGTCAATGAAGGTAAACATATGCCTAGCACCATCCATGGAAGGGCTTGAGATAGATTCTAAAAATTAGAATGAATATAATCTAGAGTTCTGTTCATTCTGTGAACACCATTATTGAAATTAGTTCACTTCTACTCCCTGCAGCTATACCACTTACAAAAATTCACTTAAGTTGTATTCTAACCACAAGCAAGAGCTTTGATTAGAATACTAAGTACTTGTTTGTTGCCATATCCTAATTACATGTGCTACATTTTTGTAATTTGAGAGTCACACATAAAAGAAGACAAAAATGCAGCTCCACGTGAAATGGTATACCATGCAAAATATATAAAACTGTCGCTAATCTTTGACTCATCATAACAATAAGTGCGTCTTTGAAACTTTTGAATATACTGTTTGAGCCAGTAAATTAATATAAAAATTTAAGAGTACCCAAGTATATCTTCTTTAAATTTGAAATGTGTTTGACCTCTATTGATTTCCGGACTACATCTATATATCCTATCTCTATCTGTCCATTTCTCAGCAAATTTGGCAAGTGCATCATTGTCTTATACAAACTATTCCACCCAGGTGTTCATATGTGGAAAATCAGTCTCTATTTGGGACATATATTAAAGGAATAGAGGATGTTCATATTTTAAATGTCATTTGATGTCAAATTATCACCACCATCACTATAAGTGTCAACAATACTAGCCTTATCATTTTTACCTTTCTAATCATTCTACAATTTCCTTTCAAGTTTCCAACCGTCCGACTTAACATGCCTCTTCCCCCTTGAATAGTGGCATATTTAATGACTTTACCAAATTTTCGTTTATGTATTTGATTGTCACCATCAGCACTTTTCTTCTTAATTGTACCCTTAAAATACGTGACTATCTTAATGTTTTAACACATCTAAATAAAATTTTGTCATCGATTAAGTATTTACTCAACAAGACTTACTGAATATTTTTTAATAACACTGTATCTTCATCATACAATATAATTTCTTAAAAATTAGAATAAATAAAGTGCAAAGAATACAATAATAACGTCAAATCCTCATCATCATATTTGATATCAAGATTTTCCAAAATCTTAACTAAATTTTTAAAGTTATCAATGTGGGTTTGAATTGATGTACTTTTAACTTGAATATTGTTATATCAACAGTAACTTCTTGGTCATATTATTTTTATGCAAATCTGTTCTCATTTCTACCACAAACTTGCAACATCATCTTCTTTCATAACATCTGATACTATCTAATTTGAAAGGTCAACTGAATTTGTATAACAATCTTCCAATAACTCTTTTCATTAGACTATAGCTTGTAAGCGTCCTTCCTTACTTTTACCAAAAGTGCGCCTCCAAGTCCATATATGTCGAGATTATTATCATTATAAAAGTGTACTGCTGCAGCTCTAGGAAGTCGACACAAGGTGCTAAAGGTTACTATTCTCAATGTGAATTTTATTGGGCCGACATAATGATTCTAAGAAGTTGGTGACAGTGCAACCAACATTTTATCCATACTATAACTTTGAGACACACCACAAAATTTCATGACTCCTGAAAAGTTAAATTAATGATACATTATTATTTTGGTTTAATTTCAAAGAGAAGAGACAAAACCATCCCATTATTTTAATCACAAGATATGTGTATGTATATATATGTTGTCTTCGTTATTTCCACGATCTTCAATCAGATGCAATACATATGTTTTCTTCCTTTTTTTTTTTTTTTTAATTTTCTATATAAAATTTCCTTCATTAAATCTTAAATTCAAATAAAGTACAAGTGGAGTTTTTTTTTACTCATGTTTTCTACTCACATAATGAAGCATTTGGTTTTGTAACGAGGTTGTACATGCCATCTTGAGAAAAAATCTATACATAGCTATTTGATAATGGTTGAATGCAGAAAACTAGTTGAAAGGGAAGGTGGGCAAAGCAGCGTACTTGGAGAACTGGATCACAACTATCACCTCTAACACCAGGAGATTCTGCCTTTGATGTATATTTTGATTGGGAAGAAGAAGAAATTGGAGTTCCAGGGGCATTCATCGTCAAAAACTTCCATCATACTGAATTTTACCTTAAGACACTCACCCTTGAACATGTTCATGGCCATGGCCAACTCCATTTTGTTTGCAACTCTTGGATTTATCCAGCTGACAAGTACAAAAGAGAGCGTGTTTTCTTCACCAATCAGGTAGGAAGTCCTACTCTCCCAGAGCCTTTTTTTCCCCCTTTTTCTTTAGCCAGCTGAAATATATTTCTCAAAATGTATCAAATTTATGTTCAGACATATCTTCCAAGTGAAACTCCAACACCACTGGTTCATTACAGAGAAGAAGAACTAGTGAGCTTGAGAGGCGACGGAAGTGGGCAGCTGGAGGAATGGGACAGGGTATATGACTATGCTTACTACAACGATTTAGGAGATCCAGACAAGGGACAAGATTATGCTCGCCACATTCTTGGGGGTTCTTCAGACCACCCACAAACACAGGTATATATGTTCATTTGATAAAACTACTTTAATTTTCAAGTTACTTAAAATAGCTAGCATTGTCTGAGTCTGAGATAATTGCCAGATCCTAATACTGAGAGCAGGATTCCTCTGGTTATGGGCTTAAACATCTATGTCCCAAGAGACGAACGATTTGGGCATGTGAAGATGTCCGATTTCCTTGCATACGGCCTCAAATCCATAGTCCAGTTTCTTCTTCCTGAGTTCGAGGATTTATGTGACAGCACTCGGAATGAGTTTGATAGCTTTGAAGATGTTCTTGAAATCTACAAGTGGCCCTTTGTTCCAAAGCTTATTCGATGAGAGCCCCTTGGAGTTGCTCAAGGAACTTCTTAGGAGAGATGGGGACGAGGGACTTTTCAAATTTCCAATGCCACATGTGATTAAAGGTATGTGAGTGCCTATCTTTGGGTTAATAATACAAAACTTATATGGATCACACTTAGACAGATATATGTTGCAATAGAGGATAAATCTGCATGGAGAACCAACGAAGAATTCGCAAGAGAGATGCTAGCTGGAGTCAACCCTGTTATAATTCCCCGGCTTCAGGTATCTGCACTCCCTCAATTTCAATTCTTTTACTTTGATGTCTCTTGTAAAATGAAAAACAAAGGTCTAAGCTAACTCTACTGAAAATTTTGAACTTGCAGGAGTTTCCTCCAACAAGTAATTTGGACCCAAAAGTATATGGTAACCAAACTAGTACAATAACACAAGATCATGTAAGAAATCGGTTTGATGGGCTCATACTTGATCAGGTATAAATTTACTTTAACTATTCTCTCAATTCATCAATTCTAGTAAAAATATACCATATTGTAAAATATTATCCACAGGCAATAAAGGTGAACCGGCTATTCATTTTGAATCATCACGATATGGTTATGCCATATCTAAGGCGAATAAATAACATGACTGCCTCAAAAACTTATGCTTCGAGGACTCTGCTTTTCTTGCAAAATGACCGGCAGTTGAGGCCGTTAGCAATTGAACTGAGCTTACCACATCCTAATGGAGACCAGTTTGGTGCCATTAGCAAAGTATACACTCCAGCTGAAGATGGTATTATTGAGGGTTCCATTTGGCAATTAGCCAAGGCATATGTTCAAGTGAATGACTCTGAAGTACACCAGCTCATCAGCCACTGGTACATAAAATTAATCCCAATATTGGTTTTTTAATCAACATATCCGTTAAGCTATTCTTCTTTACTTCATCTATTTGTTGGCTTCGTTCTCAGGGTATATACACATGCTGTCATTGAGCCATTTGTGATTTCAACAAACAGGCAGCTGAGTGCGCTTCACCCCATCTATAAGCTTCCGCATCCTCACTTCCGTGACACAATGAACATCAATGCCTTTGGACGACAAATCGTAATCAATGCTGGAGGGATTCTTGAGACCACTGTTTTTCCTGCGAAGTATTCCATGGAGATGTCTGCTGTGATTTATAAGGACTGGGTTTTCCCTGATCAAGCACTTCCAGTTGATCTATTGAAAAGGTAAAAGGTTTTATTAATGTTCATATCTTCACTATAATAATGTAAACTTAAATTAAAATGGGATTGGCATATGTTAATCGTATGACTAGTATACATGATTACAGAGGAATGGCAGTGGAGGACTCAAATTCTCCACACGGCATCCGGTTACTAATTGAGGACTATCCATATGCTGTGGATGGACTAAAAATCTGGTCAGCTATAAAAATTTGGGTGGAGGACTATTGCAACTTTTATTACTCATCAGATGACATGGTCCAGAAAGACACAGAGCTACAAATGTGCCCTGGTGGCCTAAATTGCAGACAAGAAAAGAGTTAGTGGACTCTTGCTCCATCATCGTATGGATGGCATCTGCTCTTCATGCAGCAGTGAATTTTGGGCTGCACCCTTATGCAGGTTACATGCCTAATAGGCCTACCTCAAGTTGACGATTGATGCCTGAGCCAGGAACTCCTGAATATGATGAGCTGAGAAGCAACCCGGACAAGGTTTTCCTGAGAACAATTACTTCTAGGCTTCAGACATTTCTGGGCATTGCCTTGATTGAAATTTTATATAGGCATTCTTCAGATGAGATCTACCTTGGACAGAGGGACACACCTCAATGGACAAAAGATGTAAAACCAGTTGGAGATTTTGAAAAGTTCGGCAAAAAGTTGGCTGAAATAGAGAAAGAAATCATAGAGATGAACAACGCTGAGAAATGGAAGAATCGGATTGGACCTGTGGAGATGCCATATACTTTGCTTTATCCTACCAGTGGAGGTGGACTTACTGGCAAGGGAATTCCCAACAGTGTCTCAATTTAAAACTTTCTAAGTTTGGGCCATACTTTTTCTAATACATCTCTCTCTCACATATGTATATTAAATTGTATGGATAAATATATACTATTGAACTCTGTGTACAATAATAAGGTTTGAGATTATCTAAGCTCATTACTTGGTACTTGAAGGTGTTATGTATTTTTTATTAAAGATATAGATAAAATTTATCATTAATATAAAAGAACTAATGTTTGTAGTTCCCCTGGAGGACTATAATGGGCTCTGAACAAAATAGAAATTTTTTTTTATTTTTTATTTTTAACATGGAATATAAGAGAGGGTGAACTTTTTTAAGTCCATTTGATTAAAATCATTATAGTGACGACGTTGAAGAAACACTAATTCTCATGGTACCAATGAATTTATATTTTTACCACATATAAAACTATGAATATGTAGATGTTTCTTTCATTTTATATGAGAGAAAGACTATCAAAATCTAATAAAATTATCACATTAAGAATAAATAGTTTGATACTAATTGCAATCAAATAAATTGATTTTTAAGGTAAATAGCAAACACACCCCTGATGAATAGGGCTATTTGTGTTTTATCTCCCAACCGTTGCAAATGTACAGAATGATTATCTAACATTCACTAAAAATGCTCAAACACCCCATATTCCAACTTTCCAACAATATATATTAAAGTTGTTGCATTTTGCCTCACGATGTTTTGAAAAATTTACATTTAGCTACCTAAAATACTTTAAAGAATTATCTTCAGCATTAAATTCTTATTTCGGTGGAATAAAGTGAAACGTTTTGCCAAAAATTGTTAACATATATTACTTAATTGTCAATATATCACTAGTTTAGTCAATTTGATTTATTTGAAATGTATAAACCAACTTAATGGTTAAAATTTTCATAAATCAATGTGTGTAAGATAATTAAAAATTATTTTTAGGATTCCATTACCAATTGATTGTTATGGTGTATTTATAAATTTGTGCTTATTTGTTTAGTTAAGAGTTTAAATGGTTTAGAATTTTCATTTGAATAAGAATAGAAAGGAAGCACTAATCAAATGAATATAGGTAGCAATAATGTTGATCTTAGTATCAACATTATATCTCTCATTTAGTACTCTATTTAAATTAAAAATATTTAAATATCATTTACTAACATGTAAGCATAATGTTACATTGATATAAAAATCAATTATGGTATTATTATAAAATTAATTTTAATCATTTCATGTAATAAACTAAGTAAAATATAATCATAAAATTAACTTGAAATTATATGATAGCTCAAATTGATTTAGATGTCTATATATTCACAAGTGACTAGTGGGTGATAAATTTTTTTATAATGTTTCACTTCATTCCACAAAAATAAAAAATTAATAATAAAAATGTGACTTTTTAGAATGATTTTGTTGGCTCGTTTGGGCCTCTTTTTTAGATAAAAGAAATTTCTGATTTGTGGATATTAAATGTGTACTTTGTTAAAGTTGAGGAGGTAAAGTGCAACATACTTAAAGTATTTCAGCATCTCCAGTGGAATATTCTACTGAAAAATGGAATGAGAGTGCATTTGAGCACATTTCGCAAATGTTACATAGTTGTTCTACACATTGGCAATAATTAGGGGTAAAGTCTAGATGGCCCATACATTGGGGATTATCTGCTATTTACCCTTATTTTTAATTAGACTTATCGAAAATAATAACTAATTTAAAATTAATTAAATCAAGTCTTTTGACTTATCAAATGTATATGCATTACATTTATTATATATGTTCCAAATCAAGTGTATTTTTAATTTAGACTTCAAAAAATAACAATTACATCAAGATTAATAAAGTTAAAATTTTCCACTTGGCAAATGTATTGCATGTATTGAAATTTATATTCTCACCAATGTATTTAATAGGATTCACATAAAATAACAATTAAATTAAAATTAATTAATTATGTTAACCACTTTCTGATATAGTTATTTTTAATTATGAAACAATTATATATTTAATTTTGTGTTTAAAGCATGTCATTATGTTCAGTGTAACTTTCATTTTATGTCTGTCGGAATCTATTATTATGTGCTAGAATTAAGTTTCCATATTAAAAACGATGTCTTAAAGATTAAAGTTTGGCTCATATATTCAGAAATTAGGAAAGAAAAACAGTCCTACTGCATTGTTAGTTAGAACTATCAGCCAATCTAATTGGCTTATGGGGCACTATTCCAACAAAATATACCAAGTCATAGAATCTTACAAGATAGGGCATTTAAGATTCAGATAGACTTGTACTAATGATGCATACCCCAAGGAATAGAATGTTGCCCTATTTCATGGGCAATCTATGTGAGAAATTGATACATATTAGTTGGTGATTGCTATAGAACAAGTTCATTGAATATTCATTTAGAGAATCCATAAGGTACCCAAAGTGGCTTATCGATAGTGGAAAATTCTCTAGCTTGCAATGGCGCATATAATTAGTCATTTGGCTTGAGGTTCTATAGTAGCCTTGTATTTAGGTGTTTGTGATTTGATTTTGTCATAGCCTCTTAGTGGGTTGCTCAGGGCCTAGGTTGGGTGCAAACTTGCTAAGTACAGAGGTTGGTGAATTCTAATAAGGGATCCATTTCACTCGTTGTGAAGAATGAGTTGATTTCCTATGTATTCTATGGTGATAGATTGAAAGAAGTTTTTATGCAAGGTGATATGACAATTTGGAAAAGTAGTTTTCCAAAGTTGAGGTCATAATTAGGGATCACACATCAAGAATAGATACATAGTTATTCAGGCTATTTGAATATTGAAAAAATTTTGCCTTAGGCTTTTTTCAAGAGATAGAAAATAGAAAGATCATATTAGCATGGCAATTGTAAGCAAAAAAGGTTCACTAGAATTAATTCATTCAATTGGTTTATCTCTACCGGCTTGTGCTGGATATTGACTATGAAAAGTGGATACTTTTCAATTAATGATGATTAATTGAAAGAGCAATTAGTTTAAAAATGTTTAGACTAATCAAAATATTTAATATTCAATAAATCATGAGGAGCTATGAGCGCATGTCTAATTAATTGATGAACCTAATAGGTCATACACCAAAGCCTTAGTCACTCTAATTGGATTTAGAAAAATTATCTAAGGAGTTAGATAATTAGTGGTAAAGTTTGAAAGAGACCAAGTTGACTGATTAAAAGTTAGTCATGATGGCTTGATTAAGTTAAAGTGTTAAATCAATTAAATAATTTAAGGAATTAAATTAGACCAGTTAAATTAAAGTATTAATTTAATTAGGGCCATATGACAATTTAACTACTCTTACTAACTTAAAGGGTCAAGTTAGTTTAATTAAATTGAATGGTCAATCTAATTAATTAGATAATCTAGTTTCGGAGGGAAGATTTAAATGGAAAAGTCCATTTAAAATCAAGTGACATTCTTAATTTCCTTATTAAAATAGGATTTTGATTAGTAGAAATTAGTTTCCTAATTGAAATAGGATCTTAATTAGTAGAAATTAGTTTCTTGGCATGCAAGTTAGCATGCAAGTGTGAAGCACTTTACAAAAGGCTCCCCCTCTCCCATAAATGGCACACACTCTAAAAAGAAAAACTCCCTCCTTGAGTCTGTTGTGATCAAAACTCATTTCTCCAAGATTCTCTCTTAGAGTCCTATTTTGAGCATAAAGGTGGCGGTTTTGAGGCTTTGATAGAGGCCAATTGTTGCGGCCATTTTAGCACATTTTTGAGTTATTTTGGAGGCCTTAAGTTGCTAAAAATTGAGGCCAAGAAGTGATAAAGGAAGATTCAAGCAAGAGAAAGTGGTAGATCTTCAATTGAGGAGTCAAGTGAAGGTTCTAAAGTTTATTTTTGAAGAATTGACAAAGGTAATTGATTCTTCATCCTAAATCATTCTTTATGGCATAAAATAGATCCTTGTATATAGTGATCCAAGTTATTTTTTATGTGATGAAAATTTTAAATTCCATTGTGTGATTGGATCCTTGTGTTACTATATAATTCAAGTGGTATTAGAGTCGATTTTATGCCTAATTTTGATTTTGATTGAATTGATTCATATGATGGATTGATTAGAACCCCAAAATCTTGGTTCAATTAATGGATTAAATATTTGGAGTTATTGTGCGTGGCTCTAGATGTAATGAATTGAATTATGTCAATATGTTCTATATAGTGATTTAGTTATGTTGGCATGAGATTTAATTCATAGGCTAGATGTTGTTTTGGCATGAAATGATGTTAAATTATGATTTAGTATATTATTTATTTCTTAAAAGATTTTTGGCAATTTTTAGAATTTAATTTGATTGGATCTTCTAGAATAAGTTTGAAAAATAAAGATTCTTTCTTGAATTTGATTTTTGAAGCATATTGGGACTTTAATTTTCTTTTTTTTTTTAAGGTGTTTAGAAATCTGGAAATTTATAAAAATATGAATGAAATAATGTTTTGCATGTGTCCAAAAGTTTTGGGCTTGCAAAATTGCACAATAGTGCATTAAGGCCGCCTAGAGTTTGATTTTTGCTTGTTTTGGTGTTTTTTGGCTTGTTAAACTCCATTATTTTGTCCTATGATGCATAAGTGTTATGTAACTCTTCAACCTAATGCAGGACATTTTTGCTTGCTTTAAAAAGTCAAGTTTAGGATACTCTTCAAGATAGTAAAATTATGTTGCATAATTGTTATGCAAATTTTACTAGAAATTAATTGTTTGTGTGATAAACTATTAATTGATCGATTGAATGTCAATTCTTATTTTCATTCATTTAATTGATTAATGTATGATGTTATGGATGAACAGAGATGAACATGAGACTTTAATTTGATTTAATCATTTTCAATATTGATTGAATGGATTGTAGTTAAATGGGACATGTATGCCTTTTATTTTTCACCATGTGAATGTTTTTCTTATTATTGTAATGAGAGTTGAACACTTTAGGTGGTGAGGATTTCTTTTTCTTATAATTCTTGCAAGGAGGTCAAGGAGTACTTGAAGGCATGAAGACCTATGTATGCATGGGATGTATACTTGTAAAAGGTAGAATCTATTAAGTTAACTAACCCAACTAAATCAATCAAGTGGTGCACCTATGGCTCTAAGTGCATCACTTGATTATAGCTCATGTTTATCCCAAGTTTTAGATGCCTGCTGGGTTTATTTACTTATTTATATTTTTCATTATTTTGATATATGGAAATGCATGCTTAGGATAGAAAACCTAAATATGTAAAAGACAAAAAATAATGAGATATTGCAAGCAAGAAAAATCCCTTAGTTAAAAAAGTCTAAGTTTCAAATTGATATTAATTTAAAATGGATAAAATTGAATGGGATTTAATAATCCATCCTTTCCACCAATAGGTGTGTGACATGAGACACTACCCCAATTATGTGTTGTCTCACAAGTTGTGGAACACATTTTCATTGGAAAGCTATGATCACTACCTCAGCATAAGAAGCACTTTAATATGAATTAGCTATGACATTATCTTACGAGTTGTGGAATTGAATTTATAATTACAGAAGGATTGATAGGTTCGACTTAACATTTAGAAATATAGATGTTGTTGCACAGGTCTTATGTCTATATGAAAACGTGAGGCAAAATATAGTAAGGATTGCATAGAGATACAATTAGTAAAAGTTACTTACCTTAGGGTCATAAGTGGGTATGCCATGAGTCGTGGGTCCATGAGTGATACCTTTACGCTTTAATTTTCACTAGAAAATATGATTTCATGAATTATTTTTGAGGGCAAGAAATTTGAATAAAATAGTAGGAGTAAAACATGCTTGAAAGACCATAATCTTGTTTTCAATATCAAAATTCAATTACATACTTATTCTATTCTTCGCTTTTATAGATTTTTGAAATCTCTAAGAAGGCTAAAAACCCACTAAGTATTATTTTGAAAACTAATAAACTTACTAGGCTAAACTATCATAATTGGTTAAGAAACCTTAAGATTATTCTACAGTCCGAGCAAAAGATATATGTCTTGACTCAAAGTCCACTGGATGCTGTGGGGAATGATGCTAATCAAGAAGAACACAAAATGTTTGCAAAATAGATTGAGGATGATCTCCAAACCCGTTTCCTTATGATAACATCTATGTCCAATGAACTCCAAAAGTCTCATGAGAACACAAAAAATGCCCCAGACATATACTTGCATTTACAAGAGTTGTATGGTGTGTAAAGTAGGCATGAGAGATACATGTTATCAAAAGTGCTTCTAAGGGTAAAGATGGTTCAAAGGTCAAGTATCCACAACCACAGTCTTAAAATGATTGGGCTTGTTGAAATTTAGTAGTCATGGGCAACAACCTTTATGTGGGTTTGATCCTCCAGTCTTTGTCGAGTTCATTTGATTAATTCGTGATGAACTTCAACGTGTCCTAGCAAGAGGTTACAATCAATAAATTGGTCAATATGTTGGTAACCTCTAAAGTGACTATAAATAAAGACAAGCCTTTAATGATTACTTTCTCCTCCTAAGCTAAAGGCTCAAAAGCCAAGAAAAATGGGGTAAAAAGAATAAAGGTTCTTCCAAAGGAAAACAAGCATTGAAGGCATCCAAGGGGGTCACGAAAAACAAAGAGGATGAAAAGGATACCACTTGTTTCTATCGCGGTGAAGTAGGACATTGGAAATAAAATTGCAAGGAATACCTTGCAACCTTAGGAAATGGTAAGATATTTATTAAAGTGCATTTAACTATCAATTCTTCCTCATGGATATTTGATATCGCTTGTGGTTCTCATCTTTACAATTCATTGCAGGGGATGGAAAGAAAAAAGAATTTAAGTGATGGGGATATGATCCTTCGCTTTGGCATTGGAACAAGAGTTTGTAGCAAAAGTTGAAGGCATAGTAAAATTAGACTTATGGAATTTTATGATAGTACTTGATCCTTGCCATTATGTACTAAATCTTATTAAGAACATCATTTCAATTCCATTCTAGATGATGGGTGATTTGATTTTTCTATTAAAAATGGGAAATTGACGGCAATAAAGAATTGTTCTTTAATTACATGTGATTCATTCTAGATTCTCAACCATCACATATGCACATTTACCAAAACAACAAAATAAAAAAAGATAATCAATAAAATGCCTATCTATAGCATGTAATTCCAAAATAGGATGAGTAAGTCAGTAGCCCAAAGTTCACTAAATGTTAGTGGATTAGAGGACTTACCTATTTGTGAGTCTTGTTTGAAGGGAAAAATAGCCAAGACTCCATTTTTTGGACACATGGAGTGAACCACCAATCCTTTGGATTTGATCCATATAGATGTGTGTGAACTACTAAGAGTTAGTGCAAGAAAAGGCTATTCTTACTTCATTATCTTTACCGATGATCATACTCGTTTCAAATATTTATATCTTATGAAGAACAAGTCCAAAGCCTTTGAAAGGTTTAAAGAATGTAGAAATGTAGTAGAAAAGCAATTAGGATTTATTATTAAGGTTCTTTGATTGGATCAAGAAAGAGAATATGTAAGAGTCAAATTCTTGAATTATCATTAATAAAGTGAGATTTTCTTATAATGGAATCCACCCAGCACACCCCAACATAATGGAGTAGCTAAAAGGAGAAATTATACCTTGTTGGACATGGCACGATTCATGATGAGCTTCACTGAGGTCCCATATCTTCTTTTGGAAAATTTCCCCAAGTACGATAGCAAGGTTACTATATTAGTATCCTAAAAGTCTATGCTAAAACCCCACGTTAGATATGGTATTGCAAAGTACCTTATTACTCTTATTTTAGAGTTTAGAAAGCTCTCACATATGTCAAGAGACTAGTAGGAGACAAGTTGGACGCAAGATCCACCTTGTGCAAATTTGTGGAATACCAAAAAGAGTCTTCAGGTTATTATTCCTATGATCCTCAGATCAAAAGATATTTGTTTCGAGGTATGCCATCTTTCTCAAAAAAGAGTTTCTATTAGATATAAAAAGCATTATAATTGAACTTGATGAAGTTCAAGATGATCAACCTATCTCATAAGCAATATAAACAAAAGAGCATCCCAAGCTTAATTCACAAATTCCTCAAAGGTTAGATTGGAAAGAAGTAACCCAAAAGGTTTGGATTTCTTCATGAGACAAGTCAAATAGATAGTGATCCAAGGACCTATGAAGAAGACATATCGGACATGAATTTGGGTTATTGGCTTGAGGCCATGAAATCTAAAATATACTCCATGTACTCCAATAAAGTATAGACTCTGGTAGATCCACCAAAGGGTATAGTACCCGTTAGATGCAAATGGATTTACAAATACAAGCTTAGATTTGATAGAGAGGTTTCCACCTTTAAGGCTAGACTTGTAATAAAAGGTTATACTCAAAGATCATGTGTTGATTATGAGGAAACTTTTTCACCAATCACTATGCCTAAGTTCATTAGGATTATACTTGCTTGGCCACTTACTACTACTATGAAATTTTGCAAATAGATGTAAAGACCAACTTTCTCAATGGAATCATCGATAAGAAAATTTATATGGAGCAATCAGAAGGCTTTATATCTAAATGAGTGAGCAAAAAGTTTACAAACTTCAAAAGTTCATTTATGGACTCAAGCAACCAGCCTGAAGTTGGAACATACATTTTGATAAGACAGTCAAATTATTTGGCTTCATAAAAATGTGTATGAAACTTGTGTGTTATAAAAGGCTAGTAGGAGTTCGATACAGTTTATAATACTTTATATTGATGACATCCTTTTCATTGGGAATGCGAGAGAAATGTTAGAATGTACTATAGTATGATTATCTTCACAATTCTCTATGAAGTACTTAGCAAAAGCATTCTACATATTGGAAATGGATCTGTAGAGATTAAATAATGTGAATGTTAAGGCTCTCCTAATTTTTGTACATAAATAAGATACTAAAAAGGTTTAGTATGTAAGAATCCAAGATGGAATACTTTCCAGAGGGACCTAGCCTTTATCTCTCTAAGCCTATAGGCCCTCAAACAGATGAAGAGAGAAAAAGGATGTCCCACATACCATAAGCATTCACCATTGAAAGTATAATGTATGTTATGCTATGTATGAGACTAGATATAACACATGCTCTAAATGTTATAAGTTGTTACCAATCCAATCCTAGTAAGAGTCATCGAAAATTTGTAAAAATAATCCTCAAGTATTTGAGAAGAAGTAAAGATTTATTTTTAGCATATGACAATGGAAAATTGAAACTCAAAGGGGTTTGGGATTCCAGTTTCTAATTTGATGAAGATGACCTTAAATCCACCTCTTGATTTATATTTTACCTCAATTGCCATGCGATTAGTTGGAAATGTTCCAAGCAAGAAACCATAGTTGATTCTACCATTGAGGCAGGATATATTGCAATGTTGGACACTGCAAAAAAAGGTGTTTAGATGAAAATTTTTATCTAATAGTTGGATATGGTGCCTAGCACTGTAGAGTCGTAGTTGTCTTTTGCAACAATAATAGAGCCATTACGCAAGCTAAAGAGAGAATATATCATTAGCAATCCAAGCACATACTAAGATATTATCATTTCATCCATGATATCACTAATAACAACAACATTTGAGTAGAGAGAGTTGCCTCGAAAGAGAATATAGCAAATCTACTGACTAAACCCCTAACGCAAAAGGTCTTTGAAAGGCATCTTTAGAAAATGGGCTTAAAAGCTATAGAAAATTGGCTTTAGAACAAGTTGGAGATTATTGGAATAATACCCTGCAACAAATTAGATTGGTATGTAAAAACTACTCTTTGTAAGACAATTTTGATTGAATTCTATTTTATAAAATGGCAATCTTCATGTTATACACTTAATTATATTCTTCACTTACACTTAGTTGAAGCCCTTAAATCATATAAGGTTACTAGACTTGATCACGCATTTGATGGTAATCATGAAACAAGTCTCTATGGTCATCATTTTAAATATTTCAAGCTATAGAATTTCATAAGACAAAGCATCTAAGATTCAAATAAACTTACACTAATGATGCATACTCTATGGAGTTGGATATTACCCAATTTCATGGGCAATCCATGTAAGATATTGACGCCTAATTGTGGGTGGTTGTTAGAGAATAAGTTCACTAAAGACTCGCTTAGAGAATCCACGAGGTAGTTGAAGTGGCTTGTCAATAGTAGAAAATTCTCTAGCTTACAACAATGCATATAATTAATCCTCTAACTTGAGGATCAATAGTAGCCTTGTATCAAGGTCTTTAGGCTTTAATTTTGTCTTGACCACTTAGCAGGTTAGGTGTAAACTACCTAAGTATGGTTGGTGAGTTCTAAGAAGGGATCCATTTCACTCATTGTGCAGAACAAGTTGATCTCCTATGTTTTCTATGGTAATTGATTCAAAGAAACCTTGCAAAAGGTGATATGATAATTTGGAAAAATAATTTTTCAAAGTTGAGGTCAAAATTAGGGATTTCGCATCAAGAATAGATGCGTAGTTATTAAGACTATTTGGAAATTAACAAATATCTTGACATAAGCCTCCTTTGGGAGATAGAAAATGGAAACACCGCATTTGCATGGTAATCATTAGCAAAAAAGGCTCACTTGAATTAATTCATCCAATTGGTTGGGCTCTATAGACTTATACTAGATATTAACTATGGAGATTGGGTACTTTTCAATTAATGGAGATTAATTGAAAGAGTGATTAGTTTTCAATAAATCACAAGTAGTTGCAAGCCTATGTCTAATTAATTGGTAAACCTAATTGGTCACACATAAAAAACTTATTCACTCTAATTGGAATTAGAGAAATTATCTAAGGAGTTAAATAATTAGATTGATAGAGTTTGGAAGAGACCAAGTTGACTAATTAAAAGTTAGTTATAATAGCTTGACTAATTTAAAGTATTATAAAAGGTATTATAAATGCATTTGATTTACTTGAATTTTGTTTAGAAAACTTCAATATCAATAGAGGATTATTTTAAATTCCAACAATTTATTAATTTTGTTTAGAAGACTTCAAAAATGCAACCAAGCAAAAAATTAGGGTGGATGTTGATCCAATCATGACTTATCAATCCAAACAAGCATCCTCAAAATTACAAGTGTGTTTGGCTAAGCTTGTCTTTTAATTAAAACTTCATGTAAATATTCCATTAAAATCAGGTAAATGCTATTTCAAATTAAGAGTTTGTGGATATCATATATTGAATATCTTTTATCTTTGAAAACCACAATTTTATAATGGGTACTAATATGGAATAGCTCAATAAGCCCACTTGACACGTAAGGTCTAACATCAGTTCTAGGCCCAAATGAGCTAGAGCACTCGACAAAAACTATCTAGTCAAGTATATTGTTACCGACTGCATTTGATGGGAGGTTTTAACCTATTTAGCCTATTCAACCATCTCTCTAATCAACAAGCCCTGTCTATTCAACTATTATCAATCAAGTGGCTCACTCCGATGCTAACTTATGTCCTTGTTGCATTTATTATTCTGACAAGTAGCATGCCTCCGTATTAATAGCTCATGACAGCCGGTACAATCTCTGCCACCAATCTTGCCACCACCTTTGACAGGGAGGTGCCTACTGAGAGTACTATTCACCCTAAAAAATAGGAGATGGTGCCATCTGCAACAATATTGATATCTGGAATGACCATTAGCCCCTTGTGAAGACTAAAGCCCACTACACTTGATAAGGGCACCTTCAACAGATCACACATCAGGAGAAGGCTATAAATACCTCATAACCAGCCACACTCAAAGTAATGCCAAATATACTATAAGCTCTCAATATTTTTTTTGATTATCAACTTTTAACCAAAACTAACTTAAGCGTTGGAATGCCTTCACCAGGGGAACCTTAGCTAGTTTAACATGTGCTATTATTGCAAATCTTAGACCTCGAGAAGAATAGCACTTCGATCATTCGACCTCCCTGGTCAAATTTGTCCAAACACCACCCTTTTCACTATAAACAACTTTCAATCTCATCATTTTGGCGCCGTCTGTGGGAAACCTTGAGATTGCAATGGAAAAAAAATGGTGAACACACATAGAGCCATATTAGAAAGAAAGAAGAACAGAAGATCCACATCTCTACCTCTCCCTCCAACCCAGTAAGGTGTACAAGCTCCAAGCCCTAGCGCCCCTCAGAAGCAAGTTGTGATGTTAACTATGCCCCAATTGATGCAGTTGATAAACGAGCAAATCTCTGCTCAAATCTCAGCCCAACTGTCTGCCACACTGAATAGGCACACCACAGTGCCAACCCCAGCTGGCAGTGCCATCCCACAACTACCTTCACCAAAAGATAGGTCTCCCAAGATAGTTGTGGTCACCAAGAGTCCAAGCAGCCACCCACCTGAAATGAAGCCAGTCCCAAATGCCCCTAAGAGAAAATGAGGCAACTAGAGTTGCGGGAGGAAATTACTGGCTCAATTGATCACGTTCGGCCTAATCAAGCCCCACATCATGATCGATTGAACATTCTAGGTGTGATAACTGCAAGGATACAAAAGAATTTGTAAACCTCACAGCCTGGCCCATTTGAGCCCCCTAATGCAATTGAGCCAAGTGTGCCTGGCCATATCTCGATTAAAATACCAATCTAGTTGATCGAGAGAAATGGAAAGATGTTTCCCATCAAGTCTAACAACTTAATAGGTACCTCGATGAGATCTCGAGGAGAAACACCAATAGAGCACCTATTCCAGAAGGCCCCTAGAGGTCTCATTGGGAAAAAGCTCTCTGTTCATCTAAGAGATCATCGACAAGCGCATTGCTGTCGATGCAAAGGTCCCGATCAATCTATCGAGATATGATGGCTCAACGAACCCCAAAGAGCACCTAATGTAGTTCAAGCATATGATGCAGCTACACGGGCATAATGAATACATGCATGCTAAGATGTTGGTGACCATTTTCCAGGGCATTGTGCTTGATTGGTTTATAAAGCTCAAGCCTTCATTGATATACTCTTATGACCAGTTGTGCGATAGGTTTTTGTACCAATTTACTAGTAGGAGAAAGGCAAAACTCCCCCACACCTATCTCCATATCATTGAGCAGAGTGAGGAGGAGTCCTACCATAACTTCTTTACAAGGTTCAACACAGAGATTCTCAAGATAAATAACCCCAGGATTGAGTTCTTGATTAATGTACTATTCCTAGGGCTTAGACACAAGAAATGATCCAATGCATTGGTGCGTGAATGCCCCAGGTCAATGGAGGAGCTGCTCGACCTAGCCAAAAGATACATAACCCAAGAGGAAATGAACAAGCTCAAGTTTAGATCCTCTGAGGTCAACAAAAAAGAGAGAGAGAGAGAGAGAGATAGCCAACAACATAAAGAAAGAGGTCGATCTCCAATAAAATATTTCCACAACTATACACCCATGAACATCCTGAGAAGAGAGGTCCTATATCCCATTCAATATGATAACCTCTTTAAAAAATTGAGGAAACTTATGGAGACTGAGGCAATGAAAAAATCTAAAAAATACTACCATTTCCACAAACAGAGAGTGCATAACACAGATGAATGCTTCAACCTCCAGGATGAGATTGAGAGGCTAATTAGATAGGGCCTTCTCAAGAAATATATAGTCATGGATTCAAAGGTCGAAAGGGGTAAAACTGATCAGACTCCCTATAGAGAAAGATCTGTTAGCCCTAGAAGAGAGGACAAAGGAAAGAAGCCCACCCATGAGGATCACCTGCCCATCCAATGAGTGATTGACATGATTGCGGGAGGTCTCAGTAGGAGGGACTCAAAATTTGCCCAAAGGTAAACCTAGAAGAGACTAGAGTCAACTAAATCCTCACCTGTTGAAATAACATTCCACTTGTCGATAAGCGCAGAGCCCATCTCATTCACTGATAGCAACTTAGCCCACCTCGAGGATAGAAATATCAACCATAAAGTTGATTGTCTTATGGTAGTCTCTATGAAGATTGCCAACTTTGAAGTACACAAGGTCCTAGTCGATAAACGTAGCTCGGCCAACATTATTTTCTTCTCCACCTTGAAAAGAATAAATATGGGCTAGCTAAAATTTGAACTTGTGCAAATCCCATTGGTCGAATTTGGGGGGTCAGAAATCATTCCGAAAAAATCCATCAACCCATCGACATCCTTTGGAGAGACTCCTCGAAAGAGAACTTTGATGGTAAATTATCTAGTGGTTGATGCCCTATTTGCTTGCAATGTCATAATAAGTGGACCAGCTCTCAATAACTTTTGTACCATTGTGTTGACCTACTACATGAAAATTAAATTTCTGACCCCAATGGGCACATGAGAGCTTTTATGCAACATGAAGAAGGCTTGGAGGTGTTATAGCATCTCAATCAAGTCAAGTGAGCAGAAGACTCAACCATAATTGAAGACCTCGAGTGACGCCCTTATATTAGAACCTGAGGGGACTCAAGCATAAAGAGAAAGTTGGAAGACACCACATTAAGCTCGTCAGGGAATTTAAGACCATCGAGCTGGAATAGGAAAACTTTGAGAAGATGACCCACATCGGGACAGATATGGGCCTCTACCTGGAATATCTTATAGTTGAAAAAAATATTAATGTCTTTGCATGAAGAGCATTTGACCTCCAGGGAATCAACCCCAACGTCATCATGTACCACCTTAATATCGACCCCTCGTACAAATCAGTCAGACAGAAGATGAGGACATTCAATACTGAGAGGATGTAGATCATCGAAGAGGAGGTTAGAAAACTCTTAAATATAGGTTATATTATAGAAATTCAATATCCTTTTTGATTTTGTAATGTTGCACTTGTCCAAAATAATGAGGGACAACGACAAATGTGTAACAATTTTATGAATTTAAATAAAGCATGCCCTAAAGATCCTTACCCCCTGCCTCAGACAGATTTATTAGTTGATTTAACTATTGGTTATGAGTTGTTGAGCATGATGAATGTGTTTCAAGGTTACCATCAAATTTTTATGGCTCTTGAGGATAGGAATAAAACTTCCTTTGTTGTTCCTAATGGGGTCTATTACTTTTTGGTCATGCCTTTTAGATTAAAAAATGCTAGAGCAATTTACCAAAGGCTGGTTAATTTATGTTGAAAGATGAAATTGGGAAGTCGATGATATGATTATAAAAATGAAAAAGGCCCAAGACCACTTGCTTGACCTCGATCATACTTTTGCAATATTGAGAGCATTTGGTCTAAAATTGAACCAAAACAAGTGTATGTTTGGGTCTGTAGAGGTAAATTTTTAGGCTATATGGTTAGTCAATGGTGTATTGAAGTAAACCCATAGAAAATTTAGGCCATTCTCGACATTACTCCTCCATCAATAGTTAGAGATGTTTAGAGACTGGTTAGGAGGACTATAGCTTTGGAGAGGTTCATTGCAAGATCGGCCGACAAAAGTTTACCCTTCTTCAAAATTCTCAAAAATGCCAAAAACTTAGGTTTCCAATAGAGTGACCAGTGTGATCGAACGCTGATTAAGTTGAAGCAATACTTAACCTGGCCCTCCATGCTTGCAAAACCTAAATTAGGAGAAGTACTTTAGATATATTTGGTGGTCTTCGAAGAATCAATTAGCTCAGTCTTAGTTTTGACCAGAGATGGCAGCCATCGATCTATCTATTATTGCAGTAAGTCATTCCAAGGACCAGAGCATAATTACTTGAAGATCAAGAAATTTTTCTTGGTACTAGTAACTATGGCTCAAAAGCTACGACCATACTTTCAATCTCATTCTATTGTAATGCTAACCAACCAACCGCTAAAGCAAGTGTTGTCGAAGTCAGACACATTTGGAAGACTGACTAAATAGACCATCGAACTAGGAGAGTTTGACATCACTTTCTAGCTAAGAACAACCATCAAAGCACAAGTTCTAGCTGACTTTATTATCGAGAGAGTTGACTTGCTCGAGAAGAATTGCAAAGCCCCTTTTATTTGTACTTTACACATCGATAGATCATCAATCATATCTAAAAGAGGAGAAGGAGTTGCTCTCCATTCCCCAACTACATAGGAATATGATTTTACAATAAAACTAGACTATACAATCACGAATAATGTGGTAAAGTACAAAGCCCTTCTCATTAGAATGGGAATAGCGCTCGATCAGGGTGACGAGCACCTAGTCGTCATTACAGACTCCTAACTAGTAGTTGAGTAGGTTAATGGAAATTTTGAGGCTAAGGACTCAATGATGAGTCAGTAATTGGCTGAGGTGAAAAGGCTACAATTGTTATTCAGAAGGTTTACTCTCAATTAGGTACCTCGATCTGAAAACGAACGAGCAGATGCTCTATTGAAATTTGTTAGCTCGACCAAGGGCATGAGAGGTAAAAAAATAACATTTTTGGTTGTTGATAGGCCATCGATCGAACCCTTCAAGGAAAATTTCATAACAAGCATTGAGGAGATTGCACTTTCTTGGCAAGACTCGATCAAACTTTATCTAAGCTACGGCACCATCCCTAAGGACATAAATGAGGCTCAATGCCTTCGAGGTTAAGCTACTAAATTTGCACTCATTGAGCACAGTTAATTGTATAAGAGGTCAATTTTAGGACCCCCTTAAGGTGCCTAGATCCCGATCAAGCTCTAGAGGTATTATAAGACAATCATGCTGGTATGTGTGGCAACCATTTTGGAGAAAGATCCCTGGCCCACAAAATAATCAAATACAAATACTTTTAGCCAACATTATTGATAAACTCAATGGATTTTGCATGAAAATGTACATTATGCTAAGTCCATTCAAATTTGCCACACTAGCCTATAGCACCAATGATCAATGTTTAAATTTCTTGGCCTTTCGACCAGCAAGGCATCGACATTTTGGTCTCATTGCTAAAGTTGACTGGACAGCAAAAATCATAATCATCGCGGTCTAGTACTTTACTAAATGGGTCGTGGCTAAGGCTGTTCCTAAGATAACAGATACAACCATCAAGAGTTTCATCTAAAAGAACATCATCTGCTATTTTGGTTTGCCCAATGTCCTTATTTCAAATAACAGCACTCAATTTCAAAGTAAGAGCACCAGAGGTTGGTACAAAGCTTTGGGGAACGCACAGCACTTCACTTCAGTAGGCAATCCTTAATCGAATGGCCAGACAAAGATAACCAATAGAATGATTCTCAACCAACTAAAAGTTAGGATACAGGATACTAGCTTGAACTGGGTAGATGACCTTTCGAGATGCTATGGGCATACAGGACAACTCCCTGAATAGCCACAGGTCATAGCCCTTACAGTCTCATTTATAAGTCTGAGGTAATCATTTACTAATTCAACACATGATTCGAGTCATTTACTTTCATCCACTCAGAAACACATCAGAGAGAAAACTCGACCTTGAAATAATCAATGAGTGCAGGCAAGAAGCTTATAACATGATACAATGCTACGAATTAAGGATGGCTGAAAACTATAACAAAGAAGTCAAGCTAGGCCGTTTTAAGGTCAGAGACCTCATTCTCAAAAAGATGGAAGTCGCCAAGTATGTTAGAAAGCTTGACTCAAAATGGAAAGGACCATATACTGTTGTCAAAGTATCAAAGCACAACGCCTATAGATTAGCCAATATGGAAGGGGATGAACTCCCTCACTTATGGAATGCCATCAACCTAAGAAAATTTTATATTTAAAATTATATTATAATTATCCTTGTATTCTCAAACTTGAATAAAGTTCCAACAATACTGCTACCAGATGAAGGCACTATTATAACCATATTTAGCAAGCATTAAGATCATAATCGACCCCATAGTCGATGAATAAGTAGCCCCTCACTGCCACTCAAGCGGCTTTGTGCTACCACCAAATCTTAGTCAACCCCGTAGTCGATGAGTAAGCAGCCCCTCGTTGCCACTCAAGCAGCTTTATACTGCTACCAAGTTCTTAGTTGACCCCATAGTCGATGAATAAGTATTCCCTCACTGCCACTCAAGTGGCTTCATACTACTACCCAAGTTCCTAATCAACCCCGTAGTCGATGAACAAGTAGCCCCACACTATCACTAAAATGCGTAGTCGACCCCATAGTTGTTGGATGAGCAATTTATGCTTCCAGACTCATATCGATCCTATAGTAGACAAAGAAACGGCTTCACTTCATTTAATTAATTTCTAAAATTTAAATCGACCATGATGTCGACCCAAATAGCTACAAGCTGGAACCTTAAGTTTTTCTACTTAAATTAAATAATTGACCAAGTAGTAATTAATAAGTTGACCATACAACAATGAGAATCGACGACACCATCATGAAAATAAATTACTATGCATCAGTCAATATTAAATAAAATCAACAACAATGTTGTTAGATTTTCTTGATAATGATGGGGATAACCTACTATTTTATCAGACATTACCCACATTACTGCGACAATAAAGTTGCACTTGACAAAGTTCAAGAGATTTCTTTAATTTAACAAGATTGAAATGAAAAACATCCTTCATTTATTGAGAAGTTGGCTACAATTCCATTAAAAAAAAAACACCAAGGCAGCAGCAAGCTCCTAAGTCAACTATAGTTGGACCCTGCCTGGTCACCCTTTGGCTAATTTGAGTCGAGCTCCAACAGTGCATAAGAAAGAGGTAAAATAGCTCAAGGCGATTAAGATAGCTCTGCGATGTCACTCATAAAATTGGTCAAACGCAACATATACTGTGCCACATCGACCTGTTCCTTCATAAGCTAGATAACAATGTCCTCCGCAAATGCAAATTCATTGGCCAACTACTCCAACCTTGCGTCAACCTCAACCTTCTTCTTTTGAGGTTCTGTCAGAGGCTCATTAGGTGCATAGGTTGCAATTTCTTTCTCCTGGGCCTAATTAATCCCACCCTCCTTAGGGTTGGGATAAGGCTATAGATTGTCGTTCAGTGCAAGACTTATTTTATTTCTGTCATCAGGTCAGAAAGCATAACCTAGGCACTCGAGCTACTTCATAGCCCTGTGGAATGCCTCATGAACATCATTGAGTGACATGATTATGTCATATCCTGAAAGGCTGAGCTTAAGATAAACTGTTCCACTGCATCACGCCGCATCATGGGGAGATATCGATTGAAGGCTTCCCGTACTTCCTTGATTGCTTCTGTGCGACCTTGTGCTCGACCTAAGGTAAAGCTTACTTTAAGTCCAAATGAGCCTTTTTTATTATTGAGTCCATGCAACTCCTTTTCTCCATTGCTTAGTCCTGGACTAGCTGCTAATCTTTAGAGTTAGTTGTTCCTTGAGCTCAGCAACCTGTTTGGTCAGTTGCTCGACCTGAAGTTAGGAGGACTCTAGCTGTACCTTGAGGATTTCCATATTCCCTCTCCCTTGCAACTCCTCCCGATCCACTAATGCCAGCTCTGATCGATGGAAGATATTATAGTCCATTTGGCCCACCTATAAACAATTGACCCTAGGATATAGGAAAATCACTTAGGCCAACTTCGTCCCCAGAAATAGCCCTTTTTGTGCTCAAACTACTTGAGCTGCTCAAAATCGAGCTATCGCTCGATGAACTATCTGAACTACTCTCATGAGTTATTTTAGACGCACTTCCAACCCTAGTTTCCCCTTGAGATGCTACACTCTCGGATCTAATGTCCTTACTATTTGAACTGCTAGACATTTTCACAAAAGAAAATGAAGAAAAAGATTAAATTGGTAGAGCAACTTATAGTAGATATTTTGTAAACTCTAAGAGTAAGAAAGGTTTGGAGAACTTCAAAAATAGAAACTCAACCAGATTTGATTTCAGCAAAAAAGTAAATGGATACCTCTATCCCAGTTATTTATAGACATCTAAGTGTGGGAACCCAAGCAACAGTAATAATTGCTCTTCTACCCTTCTTGCGTTTTATATTCTATGATGTAACTGGTGCATTAAATGTAAGAAACCATCAAAAACTCGAGTTGAGAATTCAATTACCCTGGTTAAAAGTTTAAAAACCTTAGTCAAGAGTGTAGAATCCCGATTGAGTGTGCATAATTGCCATAACTGCCTACAAATTGTGACTTCGTTATTTATTTACTCCATGCTTCTATTTGTCGACGAGCTCAATTAGGACCGTGAGTAGGGGGACTCATGATATGGGATAGCCTACCAGACCCACTTAACTCGCAAGGCCCAACATCAGTTCTAGGCCCAGATGGGCTAGATCATTTGACAATAATCATCTAGTCAAGTATATTATTGTCAATCGTGTTCGAGGGGAGGCTTCAACACATTTATCCTATTCAACCATCTCTCTGATCGACCAACCCCATTTGTTCAATTATTATTGACTAGGTAGCTCACTCCGACGTTGACTTATATCCTCGCCGTAGTTATTGTTCTAACAGGTAACATGCCTCTGCATTAATGACGCGTGACAGCCGATACAGTCTCTGCCACCAACTTTACTACTACCTTTGATAGGAAATTGCCTATCCAAAGTACTGTTCACCTTGGAAAATAGAAAATGGTGCCTCTTGGAACAATATCGAGATCTAGAATGACTATTAACCCCCTAGCGAGGACTAAAGCTCATTACACTTGATAGGGGCACCTTTGACAGATCACACACCAGGAAAAGGCTATAAATACCTCATAACTAGCCATGCTCCAGGTGATGTCAAATACACTATAAACTCTCAATATTCTATTCAATTATCATCTCTTGACCAGAACTAACTTAAGCATCAGAGTGCCTTCATCGAGGGTACCTTGACTAGTTTAATGTATGTTGCTATTGCAGATCTTAGACTTCAAGAAGAATAGCACTTGGATCATTCGACCTCCCTAGTCGAATTTTTCCAAACACCACCATTTTCACTATAAACAACTTTCAACCTCATCAGGTACTAATTTAATTTAATACAACAATACATAATCACAATGTGTCTCACTTTCATTGATCAATTATGAAAAAAAAATAATTTCATTTATTTAGAATTCAAAATAACAACAACAACAACAACAACATCATCAACAACAACAACGTCAACAACAACAACAACAACAATAATTTATTCCTAATAATTAAACTTTTAAATATATATTTAACTTGAGAAATTTAGGAATCAATTGCTTGTTGTCTCATTTTGAATACATGAATTTTGAAGAGGGGGATGGTAGTTTAAAATAAATTAGAGTGATTTTTGAGGTGTATTTGAATTTGAGATAAAATTGTTGAGTAAGCTATGAAAGTTGAAGTTAGAGTTTCCAATTTGCAGTCGTGTTGTGGTTTAAATGATTGCTTACTTTTAGGTCCTACATGCATGTTAGAATAGTGCCCCATAAGTCAATAAGATTGGCATGTAAAGTATTTCTCTTGTAATACAATTTTGATTAAATGATATTTTTATAAATGGCCATCTTTATCTTTTGCCCATATTACTTCACCGGCATATGGTTGAAGCCCCTAAATCACACAAGATTATGGGACTTGGTCACACACTAGTTGGTGATCATGGAATCAGTCTTGCATGATCGTAATCTTAAACATCCCAAGTTATAAAATCTTATGAGACAGAGCATCTAAGATTTGAATAGACTTTTACTAACTATGCATAATCTAATTTGCTCCGTTCCATTAACAAACTGTGTGTGATATGAGTGCATGTTAGTAGGTGCTTGTTGAAAAATAAGGCATTGGAGACCCGCCCAAGGAATCCACTCGATAGCTATAGTGGTAAGTCGGTAATGGCTAGTTCTCCAACTTACATTAATGCATATAATTAGTCTTTTAACTTGAGGATTAATAATAACCTTGTATTTATGTCTTCATGCTTTAACTCCTTGTCTTTATAAAGGGTGAGTATATCTCTTGTGCATTCTAATTGATTCTAAAGAGTCCTTGGCCAAAGTAGTATGACAATTTACAAAAGGGTTTTCCAAAGATGAGGTCACAAATCAAAATCAAACATTAAAAATAGATGCATGGTATCGAGGCTATTAGGGAGCCAACAAATATCTTGCCATAGGCTTCTTTAGTGTGACAATTTGGAAAAGAATTTTCCAAAGATGAGGTCACAAACCGGAATTGAACATTAAAAATAAATGCATAGTATCGAGGCTATTAGGGAGCCAACAAATATCTTGCCCTAGGCTTCTTTCATGGAGATAGGAGATAGAAGGACCATATTTGCATGGTACCTATAGAGCTAGAATAGTTCACCAAAAGTATCATTTGGCAATTGTTGGGCTCCATGGGAATGAGGTTGGACATCGACCATGGAGATTAATTACTCTTCAATTAATAAAAATTAATTTAATTAAGTCAATTAGTTAAAGGGGTTTAAACTAATGTGAATATATGATATTATAAAGTCACAAAGGTTGTGAGCTCTGTCCAATGAGTGGTAGAACCTAATGGGTCATACACAAAAGCCAATTGGCAATCCTAAATGTTGAGAGGAATTTTTTAAGTATTAAAAAAATTCTAAGGTGGCCAAAAATTGAGAGAATCACTTGACACAATTTTTAGTCATTTCGGCTTAATTAATTTAATTGTTAAATTATTTTAATTAATTTAAAGAGTTAAATTAAGACCAATTAAATTAAGCATTAATTTAATTTGGTACCACTTGACTGTCAATTAATCAAGTCAACTTAAAGAGTCAACAAAAACTAGCTTAAAAAGTTAAGCTAATTCACTCAAGGTTAAGTCAAAGTTTAATTAAATTAAAGTATTTAATTTAATTAAAATGAAGAAATATTTTTGGAGGGAGATTTCAAATGAAATATTCACTTGGAGTGGAATTAGAATTTATTTGGATATTTCATGAGATGAAATGTAGATTCCAAATGAAATTCAAATTTGGATACTTGTAAGTTGGCATGCTTAGTTGGCACCCCCCTCCTTGAGGAAGGTGTGATGCCACCTTGGTATCACACCATCCTCCCTCTATCTATAGATATATAGATATAGAGAGAAGGTGGCCAAGCTAGGACCGTATACACATTTTGTGCATCTAAAAGTTAGATTCAAAATTTCCCTCAAAAAATGATTCTCTCATGAGTTAAGACTTCACTTTGTTATTCAACTCCCTCTCACTTTCGGCCTCCTACCAGCTCTCGTTCTCCTTGATTTTTTTAGCTAAATTGAGGAGAAAAGGATTGTCCATTGGTGTGTGGACTTTGGCATTAGAGGCAAGACGAATTTCGGATTGCTGGTTTTTGGTGATCCTCTGTTCTAGTTGTGACTTTCTAGTGTCTGTTCGAGGTTTTTTCAGAGGATTTTGGAGCTGAAGTTTTTACTGAAAATTATTCATTGCGTAGGAAAATTTTTGGTCCAAAGTTGGCCTGAATCCGAGGTGATTTGCCCAATCAAAAGTTGATCACCCCTTGCTGTGCCAGAAGCAGTCTGCTTTCGGGAAAGGAAGCACAACTTCAAGTTTTGGTTGGATTCTGCTTGAGAGGTAACAATATGACCTTAATGCATTATACAGGCATGATTTAGATCCTTGGAATGGTTTAATCTAAATTAGATTTCATTATTTGAATGCTTTAAATTGGATTCTTAGCATTACACCTCTTTCACTGCATAGCTAATTATAGGCCTATATATATGTATGCATAATATGTGTCTCTGTGTTTGTGTGAAATTTAAAATGCTAATATATCCTTTAGCTTTAATAGCATGAAGTAAATCACAAAGTAAATTCCAGCGCAAGAACTATTCTATCGTGTTAACAACCATTTTCAACGTTAAACATGTAAAATCAGTATGAACTGAGAAACAAAACAGTGGCTCATGCTCAAGCAGAAGCAAAACATAAGCTCATGCGCATGCTAAGTTTGTGCATTGTAATCATGGCGCAAAATTGATTTTGCATATGGTGTTTTGCATGATAGCAGCAGTTTGAATATATTGTACCGATTGGCTACAAGCTACTTTCAGGGTACAAAAGCACTTATTGGGGTGAAATGGAGGTCCATAAATCTCGTTCTACAAGCACGACTTGCTTGTGTTGATTTCACAACCTGGCTTGTCTTATTGCTTACAATTTTGCTGCATTAATTATTAGACATATATGTGCATTTGTAAAGAGAGTCAAATCTTATTATAATCAATAAACAGAAATTTATGTATTAACTTTGCAGTTGTTCTTGGCATTTAAGGATAATTTTCATACCATTGTAATGGAGAGATGATCAAACAGTAGATGCTTGGAAGTAACTCAGTTGAGCCTTTGAAAGTCTTAAGCTTTTGTCGCTAGAGGTTGAAAATAGTCCAAGTTTTGTAGCCACTCAAATTCTTAAGCTCTTTAGATAATTTTGGCTCAAAAGGCTACTGTGAAAATTCGTTCTTTTGCTGAAGAGAAGAACATTGGGAGCTGGGATTCTTTAATTAAAGGTCCGGGGCTAATGGCCTCTGTTTAGCTCAACAGCGGCATAAAAGTTCCTGCGAACATCGAACATCTACCACTAAATATGTCAATACAATAAAAAGAACACACACACAAAAAAAAAAAAAAAAAAAAAAAAAAAAAAAAACAGTCCAATAGTGATAAACTAAAGATACAAGAATGGCACCACAAATGTGTTCTCTAAAGAAGTAACTAAGAAATCAAAGGAAGTGATAAGGAGGCTTATTACTCTAACTAGAAACAACTATAGTCATAGAAAAAGGAATCAAAGTACAATATCTGTAATCAAATGGCCATTTCACTAAAAGAAAGTAGACAAAGAAAAGAGAAACCCATTGGGTTGGGGGGCGGGGGGTTGTCTTTCATCCAGTTTGGAAGTACATACCGCAAGGGAAAATATGAAGGAGCAATTGACACGTATGGGGAGTTTAAAGTAGTAATATAGTAAAAGACCAAATCGCCCAAAAATTGTAAATGTGGGTGCAATAAGCTTCCTGCAATATCAAGAACAACGAGATATATTTGAAACTTGACAAGTGTATATGTGTGCACGCATAAAAAATTAAAAATAGAATTTTAATTATATTAAAAGTTTGATACGATAAAAGCAGAAAAATTTTAAGTAATAGATTTTTATAAGAAAAAATACTTATGAATGGAGTGCTCTTATAATTTTCAATAAAATATTTTGAAATTTTAAAAATAAATCCATTTATACAAACTTTATTTATTGCAAGCAATTTTGAATCTAAATTATTTTATCAGAACAAGATGGCTTATTTACTATTCTTATTTTTAATTATTTTCAATGTACTTATTTAAAGTTTTCATGATAAATTTGAAAAAAGGTAAGATAAAATAAAGTAATAGGAGGAAAAAGGAAAAAAATGTATATTAATTGCTCTTTTGCTTCTTTTTTTTTTTCCTTCTTTTTGCAGTTTAACTTTCATTTTCCGTTTCAATGTTCTTGTTCAAACAATCTTAAACAATTATGTGTATAAATATTCATTTAAATAAAAATATATATGAAAAACAATGCACTTAGATGGGTTCATAATATTTAATTTTTTAACAATCTGAACAATACAAAAGAAAAGGCCAAATTAACAAATAAATATTTATTTATTTCGTTTACATAAACATTTCATTGAATTTTAGGTTCTTATAATACATTTTCATGTACATTTTTATTTTTTCATCTTATTATTCATATATTATTTTCATATATATATTCAATTTTTTATTGAACATACATTATTAATGCTTATGAATTTGATGCTATAAAAATAAAGAAAATTCATATAGTTATTAAATGTTAAAATCACTATAAAAAAATTAGAAAGTAGTAAAGTTTAAAGGAAATTGGATAGGTGCTCAAATTTATTTATAAATAAAAAGAAAAATAGATTATGGAGGAGAAATTGAAAGGCAATTTTGGAGGAAAGTTAAGAGGTACAAATTTTGGAGGAGAATTGGAGGGAGATTGAAAGTAGAGTTTTGGAGCGAAAAAAATTTAATTGTCATGACAAAATGAATAACTAATTCCGTTTGGTTTCATTTTTCATTTTCAATTTTTATTTTTATTATTTTTAAAATTTGAAAAGTTAGTAGAAATGAGTTCGTATTTGGATGAATTATTGAAAAAGTAATAATTATATTAGTTTTAATAAGTTGTAGGTAGAGAAAGAGAAAGAGAAATAAAGGAATAGAGAGAAAAAATATATATGTTATTGGATAATGTGTTTTGAAAATAAAAATGAAAGTAATGTTATGTGAAAATGTAAAATGATGTTTTATTTTTGAAATAATAGAACCCATTTGGTTTCATTTTCATTGCCATATTTTAGTTAGTAGAAATGAGTTGAAAATAAATTTATATTTGGATGAATTATTGAAAAAAGTAATGATTATGTTGGATTTAATAGGTTGGAGAGAGAGAGAGAGAGAGAGAGAGAGAGAGAGAGAGAGAGGAATACAAAGAGAAGATGTATAAATTATTAGAGAATGTGTTTGAAAATAAAAATAAAAATAAAAATGATGTTGGGTAAAAATGTGTAAAAATTGATGTGTTTTATTTTTAAAATAGTAAAAAAGAGAAAAAAAAAGGCTATGGAAATGAAAAAAGGCCCATGTTTGGCTTCATTTCATTTCCAATTTTTATTTCCATCATTTCTAAAATTTAAAATGTTAATTATTGGAAATGAGTTGAAAATGAGTTCATATTTGAATGAATTGTTGGAAAAGTAATGATTATGTTTGTTTTTATCAGTTGCAAGTGAAGAGAAATAGAGATAATAGAATACAGAGAGAAGATATATAAGCTATTGAGAGAAAATATATAAGTTTGCTAGAGAATGTATTTAGTAATGTACCGTTTTATTTTTGAAATAGTAGAAAAATGAAAAAATAGGCTATGTAAATGAAACCAAATGGGTTTAAATATTTAGCTACATATTTATTTAATTGTAAGAAAATATTTTCGATTACATAATGTATACAAGATTTGCTATAAAATATTCATGCTAAGCGAAAACGAGATTTTAAAGGTTATCACTTTACACTTTAGATAATAGTTTTCTAATTTTGTTATTAAACCTAGATAGTAATAACTTGCTCTATATTTAACTTGTTAAGCGTCAAATTGATTTAATGGTATCGCCTAATACTTGTGCCTGTGAAGTTTGAGGCAGTGTTCGAAAAATCGAATTATTTATTGAATCAAAAAATTTACCAGTTCACGGTTCATTGGTTCAACCGTTGGTCAGATCGTAATTGAACCGCAATTGAACCGTGAGTCATAATTATGTAATATATGTTGTATATTTTATATATTACTTAAAAGGGGACTTATTTAAAAGTACCAAAAATACTTTTTAATTTTGTGATCAGTCTCCACTTGATTTTCTTTAGATTAAACTCCCTAATTTTGTCAAAATTTTAGAGTTCACTCTCTACTCACTTGATTTGATAAAAATGCCCTTAATATTTTTCACTCATTTTTTTTACTTCTTTATCATAAACAAAAGCAACAGTAAATTCTAGCAATAGCAGTATCATTTCTAGAAATAGAAAGAAAAGAAAAAATGCAACAAGCTTCAAGGCGAGAATGAGAATAATCGTGGGAGCTAACAACTACTAACCTAACATCTGCATTGTCTTCTTCTCTTTTCATTTTCATCTTTTTTAGGTTTCTTCTTCATCATTTTTGGATTTCTTCTTTTCTTTCTTTTTCTCAATTGCTTTTAAGTTTCCTGTATTTTTCAGATAATGTCAATTGGCAGTGAAACTGGAGTGTTCAATCAAATGTTGGGGTTGCCATTACAAAGATCAATTCCATATAATGTCAATTAAGGATAATATGACTTTAATAGACATGTACATTAACGTCGCAAGAAAATGGAGTGAAATCAATGCCGAGCTCTTCAGTTAGCCCCACATCAAAGATTGTACGTGACTTTGACTGATGACAACGATGTCCTGAATATGATCTTACTACATTTAGCATTGAAGATGAACATTGTTGACATCTTAGTAAACTGAAAGGATGAATCAAGCAATTATGACAAGAAGAGCAGTGATGTTTTAAAGTAATACTTCCATAGAATATAAATTATACTGCAGTTTGTAAAATTTTGTATATCAAGTGTTTTGAAATTGTACTCTATTTATTTGAAAATCTTTCTCTACTTGGAGCATTCTACATTATACTTCATTGCCAATAAAATTGTACTTCATTTGACAAAAATTGTACACTATTATTTAAGTTTTATACTTCAAGTATTCTACTAATGGATTATCAAAAATTGTATTGCAATTGCTAGGGTTTTATACTTCAGAGATTGGGAAATTGTACTTCACTTTATCTAAAATTTTACTTCTTTTTTTTTGAAATTATACTTCATTTACCTAAACTTGTACTATATTTATTGAAGTTTTATACTTCAATTGTTTTATTTTATAATTATCCAAAACTGTACTGTAGTTGCTAGGATTTTATACTTAAACTGTTCTAAAATTGTACTTCACTTTATACAAATTTGTACTCTAGTTATTTAAAATTGTACTTCATTTCACATAAAATTGTACTATATTATTTAAGTTTTATACTTCGAGTGTTCTACTAATTGATTATTTAAAATTATACTGCTATTGCTAGTGGTTTATTCTTAGAAGTGTTCTCAAATTATACTTCTTCTATCTAAAATTGTACTTTAATTTTCTAAAATTATACTTTATTTTACAAAATTTGTACTCTATTTATAGAAGTTTTATACTTTAATTATTTTATTTATTAATTATTCAAAATTATACTATCTTTGTTGGGGTTTTATACTTCAAGTGTTCTAAAATTGTACTTCATTTTATCTAAAATTGTACTTCAATGTTTTGAAATTATACTTGTTTCATTTACAAAACCTATAATCTATATATTGAAGTACTATATTTCAAGTGTTATGAAATTATACTTTATTTTATCTAAATCAGTACTTCGATTAGCTGAATCTATTATTTAAGTTTTACTAATGTATTACCAAAAAAATTGTACTGCCTATGCTAGGGTTTTATACTTCAAGTGTTTTATAATTATATTTCACTTTATTAAAACTGTACTTCTATTTTCTGAAATTATAGTTCATTTTACCTAAACATGTACTCTATTCATTGATTTTCTATTCTTCAAGTGTTCTATTTATTAATTATCCAAAATTATACTACTTTTGCTAGAATTTTATACATCACGTGTTCTGAAATTGCACTTCACTTTATCTAAAATTGTAATTCTATTTTTTGAAATTAAACTTGCTTCATTTTACAAAACTTGTAATCTATTCATTGAAGTATTATACTTCAAGTGTTATGAATTGTATTTCATTTTATCTAAACATATATTTCAATTAGCTGAATCTATTATTTAAGTTTTATAGATGTATTATCAAAAAATTGTACTGCTTATGTTGGGATTTTATACTCAAGTGTTCTGTAATTATACTTCACTTTGTTAAAATTATACTTTTTTTCTAAAATTATACTTTATTTTACCTAAACATATACTCTATTCATTGATGTTTTACACTTCAAGTGTTTTATTTATTGATTATCCAAAATTATAGTAGTTTTGTTGAGATTTTATATTTCACGTGTTTTGAAATTGTATTTTACTTTATCTAAAATTGTACTTTCATTTTTTGAAATTATACTTGCGTCATTTTACAAAACTTGTAATATATTCATTGAAGTACTATATTTCGAGTGTTTTGAAATTGTACTTCATTTTATCTAAACATGTACTTCAATTAGTTGAATCTATTATTTAAGTTTTACTAATGTATTATCAAAAAATTGTACTACATGTGCTAGGATTTTATATTTCAAGTGTTCTGTAATTATACTTGTACTTCTTTTATTTGAAATTATACTTCATTTCACCTAAACCTATACTCTATTCATTGATGTACTACACTTCAAGTGTTCTATTTATTGATTATCCAAAATTATATTGCTTTTGTTGGAATTTTATACTTCGCGTGTTCTGAAATTGTATTTCACTTTATTTAAAATTGTACTTTTTTTTCTAAAATTATACTTCATTTTGTAATTCATTTTACCTAAAATTGTATCCTATTTATTGAAGTTCTATACTTCAAACTGTACATCTTTTATCTAAAATTGTAATTCAATTTTCTGAAATTATACTTCACTTTACAAAACTTGTACTTTATTTATAAAAGTTTTATACTTTGAGTATTCTAAAATTATACTTTACTTTATCAAAAATTGTACTTCAGTTTTCTGAAATTTTACTTGATTCATTTTACAAAACCTATAATTTATTCATTGAAGTGCTATTCTTTAAGTGTTCCAAAATTGTACTTAATTTTATCTAAACTTGTACTTTAATTAGCTGAATCTATCATACTTCAGTGTATCTAAAATTATACTTCATTTTATGCTTCATTTTACTTAAACCTGTATCCTATTCATTGAAGTTCTATAATTCATGTGTTTTATTTAACTTTATCTAAAATTATACTTCATTTTACCTATGCTCGTAGTCTATATTCATTGAAGTTCTATACTTCAAGTTTTCTATTTATTGATCATCCAAAGTTGTACTATAGTTGCTAGGGTTTTATACTTAAATTGTTTCGAAATTGTACTTCACTTTATATAAACTTGTATTCCAATTATCTGAAATTGTACTTTATTTCACATAAATTGTACTCTATTATTTAAAATTTATACTTAAAGTGTCTACTAATGAATTATCAAAAATTGTATTGCAATTGCTAGGGTTTTATACTTCAAATATTCTGAAATTATACTTTACTTTGTTAAAATTGTACTTCCTTTTTTTAGAAATTATACTTCATTTGTCAACCTCAAGGGATTTAGTTGAGGAGGAAATTGGTTCAACCAATGCATCTCATAATGAATTGGCTTTAATTAGCAACTCAATTGATGTGTAGAGGAATTGCGTATATGGGAAGGGTCAAACATTCAAGAATGTTTAGGAGTTCATAATTATGCTTAAGAATTATGAAATGTCTACTTTGTGGTCATTTAAATATAAGAAAAATGATAACAAAAATATCATAGCCATTTGCAATGATGAAAATTGCAAATGGAGAATCTATGCATCAATGCATGAGGCAGATAAATTATTTGGCATTTGAAAATACAATCTAGTGCACACATGTGGTGAGGCTAAGCTTAAGACAAGGGGACATTCTAAAGCTAATTTTGCTTGGGTTGCTAACATTGTGAAGGATAAATTGATATTAGCGCCATGCTATTGGTCCACTACCATATTGAAAGATGTCCATAGAGAATACAGTGTGGAACTTAGGTACCATAAAGCATAGATAGGTAAGAAATTAGCTATGCATGACATCCATGGCACTGAAAAGGGATCTTATGACAAGTTGAGGTGGTATTGTGATGCTGTGAAGAAGACAAATCCTAGAAGTATTGCAAACTATGAGATTGACCCAATTAGTTGAAAATTTTGTCAGCTATTTATATGTTTTAGTGCGTGCTTTATTGGTTTTCTCAGGGGATGCAAGCCGTTGATATTTTTAGATGGCACTTATATTAAAAATAAATAAAAATGGTGCTTATTCAATGCTGTTAGTAAGGATGCTATAGATAACTTATTTAAGCTAACATATGTAGTTGTTGACTTTGAAAATGATATTAATTGGGAGTGATTCTGCTTCAAGCTAAGAAGTGTCTTAGATTCTCAATATATGCCTGGCTTATCAAGGTTTACTTTCTTCTCTAATTGACATTCAAGTCTTCTTAAGGCCCTCTCTATGATATTTCCCGCTAGCCATTATGCATATTGCTTAAAACACTTAGTGGATAACTTTAAGAAAAAAGTAAGAGCACTTTATCTTTGTTGGTGAAACAATTATGTGAAATAAACTCTAGTTCGTAACATTTAGCACATTACTATTCTATTATTTTAAATTCAAGCATTAAGAAAGTATCCTTTACATAATAAGAAACATTAGTGCTCTATTTTTATGAAAGCTGCATATGCGCCTACAAGGCCAGAGTATACCCAACTTATAGGCAGCATCTTGGAGTCATTACCGCTTATCATATACTTTATTATGCAGTCTAACCCACCATGTTGGGAAAACTCCTTATTTAGTGGAATTGATAGGGAGGTAATAAATAATAATCAAGTAGAATGTTGGAATAATTGGGTTAAACCAGCCTAATTTATGCCAATTGCAGCCATATTTGATCACATATGATTGCAAATAATGGTTATGATGCATGATCAATGAAAAGAATCTCATAAGATAGTTGGTCAATTATGTCCCAAGCAAAAGAAGAAGTTGGCAATCAATCATATGCATTCTCGTAACTTAAAAATTATTTATCTAGCGGTTGGAGCTTTGAGGTGATTGAGCAAGATAAATCGTATGCTGTAGATTTATATAGTAGGGTCTGTTTGTGTAGAGCAAGGAAAATTGATAAAATACCAAGCAAACATGCTTGTGTTTATATCGAGTCAAGGTTACTTTCACCGTATTGCTTCACTAATTAATAGTACATGATTGAGATATATTAACAAGCATACCAAGTTGTGATAAACCCTATTCCTTTGTTTGATATGAATTTGTTCCTGCCAGATGATGATAGTATTATTAATGTACCTGATTATCGATCTTAGCCTTGACATAGAAGGACATAGAATTCCATCACAAATTGAGAAACGTGTAATTAAGTGTAAAGGTTTGGCAAAATAGGATATAATCATCAAACTTGCAAAAAATCAGTAAACTAGTTAAATTTTGTACATAAATTTGGGATAATTGTACTTGATTTCTTAACACTTGTACCTCAGCAAAACACATTTTATGCTTTGTTAGTTCTAAATTTGTACTTTATTTTCTTCGAATTGTACTCATATTTACTGCCTAGTTTCAATTGAATTGAAGTCAACTTCAATGAAACACATTTTATACTTTATTTTTTCTAGATTTGTATTTCATTGCCCCCAAATTGTACTCAAATTGGCTACCTAGTTTCAAAGAAATTGAAGAATACATCAATGAAACACTTATTATATTTTATTAGTTCTAGATTTGTACTTCATTTCACTCAAATTGTACACATATTCACTGCTCAGATTCAATTGAATTGAAATGAACTTCAAATAAACACTTTTTTTCTTGTTTGTTCTGAGTTTATACTTCATTGCATTCAAATTATACCCAAATTGGCTGCCCAGTTTCAATGAAATTGAAGTGTACTTCAACAAAATATATTTTATACTTGGTTTGTTCTGGGTTTATACTTCATTGCACTCTGGGTGCCAGTGTACTTCAATGAAATAAATTTTATACTTTTCTTGTTCGGGTTTGTACTTCATTGCCCTCAAATTGTACTCAAATTCATTACCCAATTTTAATTTAACTTAAGTGTACCTCAACACAACATATTTTATACTTTGTTTATTCCATTCTTGTATTTCAATTCTCTCAAATTGTGCAAAACTCACTACCTAATTTCAATGGAAAATATTATAAATACTTGATGAAAAATTATACTTGCATACAAAATAATATTATAAATAAAGTATGCTTCAATTTACATATGTATTTATAGACAAAGTACAAACATAGTAATATTTCTTGACATTTTTACCTCATTTCGGCAATTTTGTGTTTAATGTCTCAACATTTTTACTAATATTGTCGAATTAAAATTTGTTCAATGATTTGAATTTTAAGCCTTGGTAATTAATAACCAAATTATAAAAATGTGTGTAATATTTATCATATGAATAAAATAATGTTAAAGTTTTAATTTGTTAACCATTAGTATTCAACTGATGAATGTTGTCAATCGCAGTAATGAAAGAATACTTGTTCTTTTAAAGATGTAAACAAATGAGAATTTGACAATAATATCCACAATATTGCCAATACAAATACGTATTTCACATGATCTGATAATCTTAAAATATTGTACGTGACCATCATTATAATTACAGGAGAATAATTACTTAATTGCAATAAGTGTATTTCAAAAGAATATATTTTATATTTTGTTAGTCCAATATTTGTACTTCATTGCCATCAAATTGTACTCATATTCACTGCCCAATTTCAATTGAATTGAAGTGTACTTCAACAAAACACATTTTATACTTT
>JACGDI010005475.1:3856280-3866776 GCA_014898725.1 Jacaranda copaia | reverse complement strand
TTTCAATTGAATTGAAGTGAACTTCAACAAAACACATTTTATACTTTATTTTTTTCTATGTTTATACTTCATTTCCTTAAATTGTACTTAATTTAGCTACCCAGTTTCAATGGAAATAAAGTGTATTTCAACGAAACACATTTTATACTTTATTTGTTTTGGGTTTATACTTCATGTCCTTTGAATTGTACTTACATTCACTACCCAATTTCAATTGAATTGAAGTAAATTTCAACAAAACACATTTTATACTTTGTTTTTTCTAGGTTTGTAATTCATTGCCCTCAAATTGTACTCAAATTAACTGTCTAGTTTCAATGGAATTGAAGTATGTTTCAACGAAACACATCTTATACTTTGCTTGTTCTGGTTTTATACTTTATTTCGTTCGAATTATACTCATATTCACTACCTAGTTTTAATTGAATTGAAGTGAATTTTAACGAAACACATTTTATACTTTATTTTTTCTAGGTTTGTACTTCATTGCCCTCAAATTGTACTCAAATTGGCTGCCTAGTTTCAAATGAAAATATTGTAAATACTTGATGAAAAACTGCTCTTACATATAAAATAATATTATGTACAAAGTATGCTTCAATTTACAAATGTATTTACACACAAAGTGTGATTCAAATCTTGGAATTTTCATGACTTAATATTATATATTCCATTGTTGCACGATATTTATTCATGTCAATTGTTCTAGCAGTCCTTTAGAACTAAAGGGTATCTCTAGCAAAACCTTTTACCCAAAGGCACACATAGACACTACAATCCACTGCACCCTTTTACTATTTGCTTTTTTTTTTGCCTTATGTATTCGTCCACACAACTCCTCAACGAAAGCTTCATGTACCAAGAATAGAATAAAGCCTTCAAAAATATTGATCAATTGTTGACTCCCTACTTTATGAAGAAATCATAGGGAAAGAAAGCAAACTTACAATCGCAGTAGTTGTCAATTTGTATTTGGTAGCTATTGTTGAATTCATGTACAAAAAAAATGAGTCAAGGTGTCGAGGACAACCAAAAATCAATGATGGTGCCAACAAATTAATTGAATTATGTAACAACACTAGTTTACAACATCCAAACTAAGCTCTTCTAAATCTTTACGGGTGAAGGAGTTAAGTGTAGATATCAACTCCATAAATTCTTCATCCATAATATCCTTCATGTTGTGTCCCTCGAGTCTATCTAATACATCAATCTATGAAGCTTAAAATAAATGGTTAGACTCATTGAAAATGTGAACTAAATTAAGCTAAGAAACCACCACATACATGTGCTACTGCGGACGAAAGTCACACCTTATGGTGACATTTGTTGCCGAAAGACATGTAGCAATTCACTATGTCACCAATAAGTTCTCCTTCAAATAAGAGCTCATAAAAGTTTCTTCCATCTAGAAACTTCCTTGCTCCCTCCTAAACAGTCACCTTACACAACTATTAATTGTTAGTTCAGACATCAATTTATCTAAAAGAAAAATAGTAAGCAAATTTTGTTACCTCAAATTATCTCTTCTGACAAAGTTGTCGATGACTTCTCGCTGTTCTACTGGAATAAGAGCACGACCTCTATAATTAGTCCTTCCTTTATAAGGATCATGCGCTTCAATCTTTGGGCTGGCTAGTTCATCTGCCACTTGGATTGGGCTAATGTCTTTAGTCTCCTGTAGTACAAAACACAGCAAATTAGGTACAAAGTATCAACTATTGAAGTATCTCCTATTAAAATACAAAATATGACCAATATGGAATTGAATGAGACAAGCATTTAATTATTGGAATTGAATGTTAATTCTTGATTTGTTTATTATTTATTTGAGTGTTGATTGAATGATGAATGAATGGGGATGATCATGAAACTTTTAATATTAAGTTTATTTATTTTAAGTTGTTGAAATGGGTTGTATTAAATGGGGCTTGTATGCCACTTGTTCTAACTTATAAAAGTTATAAAAGTAGAATAACTAAGAGTGACATTTTCTTTCTCTTATAAAAGTTGGAAGGAGTAAAGAGGATCCAAGGAGGCTTGAAGACCCATGAATGTATAGGATACACTTATGTAATAGCTTAGCTTAATCAATCCACTTAAAATTGATCGAGTGATATACATATGGCTATAAGTGCATCACTTGGTTAAGCTCATGGTCATCCCACCCTAGGAGCATGCTAGGTGCATTTACTTATTTATGTGCTTCATATCCTGTTGATGTATGTGATGCATGGATTAGGATATAGAAAAAATAAATAAGAAGATAAAATGATGAGATCTTTGTAAGCAAAATCTCTCCACTTAGAATGTATAAGTGTTTTTTAAATATTAAGTCAAAATAGATACAAATTAAAAGTTTTTTAATTAATCTAAGCTTTCTACCAATAGAATATGGCATAATGATGCTACCACCCTTATTGATATATATCCAGTCACAAGGGTCACACTTAGGTGGAAAGTTCAGACCATATACTTTGTATGAGATACACCTTTGTTTTGGGGATGCCCACACATTATACACTCGATCACAAGGGATGTTATGGCACCCATCTCGAATCAAAGCTTGATTGGTAGGTTTGATTTAAGATCGCGTAATGTAGAGGTCATCCATCAGGGGATCTACATGAAAAGGTGTATTAAAATATATCAAGAGTTTCATGAGATGTAATTTGCAAAAGTTACTGACTTTTAGATTGCTCATGGATATGCATCCGGTCATGGGGGTCCACTTGTAAGTCTTTAGGATCTTGATTTTACTAGAAAATATGATATCCCAAATTCTTTTAAAGGGTGAAGGATTTGATAAAATAGGTGGAGAAAAACATGCTTGAAAAATCATGAACATGTTTTCAATATCAAATTCAATCACATGCTTATATTCTCTTTTTCATCTTTGAGGATTTGTGAAATCTCAAGAATGGCTAAAATTTCACTCAATGTTATTTTGGAAACCAACAAACCAATCGGGCTAAACTTCTATGATTGACTTAACCACAAAAATAGTTCTAGATTTCTAGAAGCGGACATATGTCCTATATCCAGGTGTTCCTAATCCCATGAGGGTTACAGTAGATCAAGAGACATGTTAAAAGTTCACGAATTAGGTTTAGGATAGTCCTATCACTTGGTCTCATTATGGCATCTATAAGTTTTAAAAATTTCAAGTATACTTGAATAGTATCTTGGTTAAAGTTTACAAGCATTGTAAAACAAACGAGGTATGAAACGTTTACGTTGTCAAAAGAGATTTTTCAAGCTAGGGTGGATGTGAAATCATGTGTCATCGAATATGATCTAAAGATTATTAGGCTTGGAGAAAATTTTCAATTTGGACGTAGTGATGGACAATGATCTCCATGAGGATTTGAACTTTACATCCTTGCTGAGTTTTATTAATCAAAGTATTAATTTAGAAGGAGACTATCATACAAACCTTTGATATTTATTTTCTCTTCCAAGTCTATGGGGCCCGAGGGGTGCTTGAAATGAGGTAAAAGAAAGAAATGTTTTTCCTCAACAAAAGATTGTACATTTAGATTCTCAACCATCACTAATGCACCTTGAATGAAGTAATGAAATTAGATATCCAAGAAAATGCCATCTTATGGCAAGAAAGACTTGGGCATATCTTTAAAAATAGAATGAGCAAGTTAGAAACTCTGAAAGAACTAAATGTTAATGGTGTTGAGGACCTTCCTACTTGTGAATCTTATTTGAAAGGAAAAATGACCAAGGCTCATTTTATAGAACAAATGGAGCACTCCACAAATCCTTTGGATTTGATCTATATGGATGTTTATGGACTACTAAGAGTTAGTGAAAAAGAAGGTTATTCTTACTTCATCACCTTCATTGATGACCATAGTTGGTACAAATATGTGTATCTTATGAAGTACTAGTCTGAGGTCTTTGAAAAGTTCGAAAGGATAAGAATGAAGTAGAAAAGCAAAAGGGACTTAGTATTAAAGCTCTTCGATCGGATTAAGGAAGAGAATACTTAAGTACCGAATTCTTGAATTATCTAAAGGAGAATGGGATTATCTCTTAATGGACTCCACCCAACACACCTCAACATAATGGAGTAGCCAAAAGGAGAAATCGTACCTTTTTAGACATGGTACATTCCATGATGTGCTTCTTCAATGTGCCGATCTCCTTTTGAGGACATGCCTTAATGATAGTAGTGAAGTTACTAAGTGTAGGACCTTCAAAGTTGATGCCAAAGATATTGCATGAGATATGGTATGACAAAGCTCCCTTTTATCATTATCTAATAGTTTGGGGGTTTCTTGCCTATGTGGGATGAATAGTGGAAGACATGTTGGATAGTAGATCTGCCTTATGCAAGTTTGTGTGACACCCAAGAGAGTTTTTGGGTCATTACTTTTAAGATCTCTAAAAAAAGATGTTTTGTTTTGAGGAACGCCACCTTTTTGGAAAACAAATTTCTATGAGATAGAAAAGGTGGTATTGTTGAACTTAGTGAAGTTCAAAATGATCATCAAATCTCAGAAGTGGCAGAAACAAATAAATATCATAGAGTTTTACACATAACCTCTGAGAATGTCGAACCCAATTAATAGGCAATTCTAAATGTTCAAATTTCTTCATGAGACAGGCCAATCAGATAATGGTCCGAAAACCTACGAGAAAGCTATGTTGGACATAGACTCAAGACGTTGACTAGATAACATAAAATCCAAAATAGACTCTACGTATTCCAATAAAGTATGGACTTTTGTAGATCTATTAAAGGGAATAGTTTTCATTGGTTGCAAGTAGATCTATAAGCAAAAGCTAAGAGTTAATGGAGAGGTGATGATCTTTAAGGTGCGACTAATGGCAAAGGGTTACACTCAAAGACTAAGTGTTGATTTCAAGGAAACCTTTGCACTAGTTGCCATACTTACGTCTATTCAGATTTTACTTGCCATATTCATATAATATGATTATGAGATTTGGAAAATGGATGTAAAAACTGCTTTCCTCAATGGAAACATTGAAGAAGAAAATTATATGGAGCAACCACAAGGTTTTACATTTGAAATGAGTGAGCAAAGGGTTTGCAAACTCGAGGAATCCATATATGGACTCTAATTGGCATCCCAAACTTGGAACATACATTTTTTATAAGATAGTCAAATCATTCGGCTTTGTCAAAAAGGGGTGTAAACCTTCAGTGTATAAAAGGCTAGCGAGAGTAGTATACAGTTTATTGTACTTTATGTCAATGATATTCTTCTCATTAAGAATGGAAAAGAAATGTTAGAGTGTATTAAAGCATGGTTTTGTATACAATTCTCTATGAAAGATTTGAGAAAACATCATGCATATTGATAATACATATCTATAAATATAGATCGAGGAGGATGCTGGGGCTTTCCCAAATACAATACATTGATAAAATACTAAAGAGGTTTAGTATGGAAAAATTTAAGAGGGGATTCCTCCCTTTGGGACATAATCTTTGTCTCTCCAAGTCTATGGACCCTTAAACTGACGACGAGAAATAGAATTCCCCATATATCTTATGCGTCTACTACACGGAGCATATTGTATGTTGTTCAATGTATAGTATGGATTTGGCACACGCTTTAAGTATTATGAGTCATTTCTAACCCAATCCCGGTGAGAGTTATTAGATGGCCATTAAAATAATCCTTAAGTACTTGGAAAGGACTAAGGATTTATTTTTGGTATACGGCAATGGAGAATTGAAACTCACAGATTTTTTGGATTTTAGTTTCCAATCCAATGTAGATGACCTAAAATCTATTTATGGATTAGTATTTTATCTTAGTGGAAGCATGGTGAGTTGGAAAAGCTCCAATAAGACATCATAGCCTAGATAACCACTAAGGTCAAATATAATGTGGTTTTGGAAACCACAAAAAAAAAAGTGTTTGGATAAAAACTTCATCTAAGAGTTGGATGTAGTACCTAGTGTGCATGAGCATATAATTGTCTTTTGAAGATAATTTAGGACTAGAGCCATGATCTCATCAGTGATCTGAACTTGGTAAATGCGTTATCATTTGATATATGATATCATTTGATAGAGGTGACAATTAAGTGGATAAAGTTGCCTCAAAAGAGAATATAGCAGAACTAACGGTCTTTGAAGGACATCTTGTGAAGATAGGTCTCAAGGCTATGGGAAATTGGCTTTAGGGCAAGTGGGAGATTATTTTATAGTGCCCTACAAGCCAATTAAATTGGCTGGCTAAACTATTTCACTCATGATACAATCTTGATTGAATGATATTCTTTATATGGCCATCTTCATCTTATGCTCTATATTACTTCACTAGCATTTGGATGAAGCCCTTAGATCACTTATGACTACGAGACTTGGTTCGGTGGCCATGGAATAAGTTTTACATGGTGGTGATTTGAGGTGATCAATTTGAGGATCAATTTTGGCTTGTTAATTTAAGTGTTAAATTAATCAATTACTTTAAGGAGTTAAATTAGACCAATAATTAAAGTGTTAATTATTTGGTGCCATTTGATCTCCAATTGATCAAAGTTAACTTAAATAGTTCACTTAACAAAATTAAGTTTGCGAGTTAAGCTTGTTGATTTAAGAGTTAAGTCAAAGGTTAGTTAATTAAATTAAAATGTTTAATTTAATTAATGAGATGAATTATTTTGGAGAAAAAGTTCAAATGAAGAGTTCATTTGAATTAACATTTTAATTAATTTGAAGTTAGATTCCAAATTAAATTGAAGTGCACATGAAATTCAAATATGATTTGAAATTCAAACTTGCCACCTTGGCAAGCAAGTAGTTGCCCCCTCCCTTGAGGAAGGTGTGATGCCAAGTTTATGTTACACCATCCTCTCTCTCTATATATATAGATATAGAGGTGAGAGAATTCCGCCATTCACACCATTTGTGAATATTAGAATCTTTCACAATTTTCCTTTAAAAATCTCTCCCCCATGTTGCCCTATGAGTTGAAGCTTTGCTTTCTCTTTTTTTTCCAACCTCAAAATCAGCCTGCACCATAGCTTTTCTTCTTTCTCTCTCTAGCTAAAAGTGAGGGGAAATTGGAAGTTCAGTTGGTGTGTGGATCATTAAAATAGATGCAAAACATTTAGTTTGCTTGCCTTGGAGATCCACTATGCAGAGCAGCGATTTTGGCGAATTGCTTTTAGAAGATCCGGACTGTGTTTTACTCTATATTTTTTGAAAAATCTTCATCATTGAGTGTAAAAGATCTAGATTTAATTTCATGAATTTGTGAGATCTCAAAGCCAGGAAAAAGTTGTTGTTTTTTTGTTGTGCCGATTTGTGGCAAATTCTAGACTCGTAAAGTGTTCACAATTCTTTCCTTAGAAGTTAGAAATTGAAGATAATTCTCTTACCAAATCTAGATCTATAGCATGTTTAGATCCTTCTTAGCTTGAGTAGCTTAGTTAATTTTAACTTTTGAAGTTTTAATTATTAGATCACTGTGCTACTCTTGCCTTCTGTTTAGCTACTACCAACAATTCTTAGATCATGATCACAAATTTAGGAGAAATACTGCCAATTTCTTGAAGAATCTGATTGAGAAATATCTTCTTCCTCCATTGAAGACTAAAGGCAGTTTTGGGATTTGGTATGTGATTTTCTCAAGGTTTCAAAATGTGGTAGTATTCTTAGTATTCCTAGATATCATGGTAGAGTATATTTTGGGAATTACCATATTAGGGGACTAACTTACTTGAGATATAATTTGAATGTAAATTATATCAAAAAAAAATATCCGTGACAATATCTTTAACGCTGTCATAAACATCAAGAGAAAAACTAAAGACAATGTTAAGGCTCATTTGGACTTAAATATATATTACAAAGGCATGAGCTTGAGTTAATTTTAAAGGAAAATGGTAGTGGGGGCAAGCTTAAAGCTAAGTATGTCTTTGCAACTGAGCAAAGAAAATTTGTATACGAATAGGTAAGTCACTACACGTGCTTGATGGTTATTCTTCTAATCTAGCTATGTGTGTTGACATAAATGGGCATATGATCTATGGATTGAAGAGCTACAATATTCACGTCATCATGGGATGATTGCTACCAATTGCACTTAGAGAATTATCAGACCATATATAGAAGCACTTGGCTGAGCTTAGTTAGTTCTCTAGAGACTTATAATCTATGACTTTAAGGTATGATGATTAGACAGAATGGAAAAAACATTCTAATAATTATGTGTAAGTTAGAAAGAATTTTCCTCTATATTTTTTGATTCCATGGTGAATTTTCCCCAAAATCCACTTGTTAGATGAGGTAAGAAATGGAGAGCCCATATAATATCAGTAGATGTATCCCTTTGAAAGGTAAAATATTGTTCTTACTTATATGCTAAATTATTAAAATTATTTAAAACTACTGAATACATAAATATGAAGTATTACTTAAATTACACTTGGGGAGCTTGGAAAACCTAAAAAAAAACTATGAAGCAAAAGGCACAATTGCAGGTATCTGTCTTTAAGCATATGTTTGCAAAGAGAAATCCAATACTTCTAGTCGCATGTACGTTCCTTGAGGACAAGAGTAGACCTAAATGATGATGGTGAAAATGATAATTCTCCACCTACTTTATCTATTTTCAATCAAATCGATCATGCTTGCATGACTAGGTACTTAAGTCGTGTCAAGCTTAAGGCTACAACACTACATGTGTTGCTTAATTGTGAAGAGGCCAATGAATACATTGAGTAAGTCATTCAACTAATTAGCATTAATTTCAATTTCATTCGAGCTAGGTAATATTTTTTGTTTCTAATACATCCTAAAATATGAACACAGTTATTTTGTGGAAATTCGACATCGGTGATCATGATGTCAATGTGAGGATTGAAAATGAATTTGCCTATTAGTTTAAGTCATATATAAGTATAATTTCATAATGATTGAATATGAATTAGTCTAAAATATGATGATGTAGTTAATTATGCATATTGCAATGTAATTTAAAATTTGGCAAAAATTTTGGTCAAAACTAACACTTCATGTGATAAATGATAGATTCATGACTCGAGCAATGGTATAACGATTCCATCCTTGCAAGACATAGCTTGGGGCTGTAACAAATGTGTTAGAGCATGATTCAAATACTTTATGAATGGATTTAAGTTCCACACAGATGTATGGAATCATGGTAAAAATGAATAGTAGTGTATGGGTGAAGAGAGTCAGTGGGGTTGGGGGTAAGGAAGACTATTATAAGATATCAAAGGATGTGGTTGAGTTGTAAAAATCATGAGAACTTACAAAGAAGATGGTTTTGTTCCATTGCAAGTGGTTCGATCTTACTTATATGAGAGAAACTCATATAGTGCATTGGAGCATAGTATAACTAAAGTTAAGGAGAGAAGCAGGTATAGGAAGTATGACCTATTTATAATCGTCAAATAAGTGTGGCAATTTACTATGTTCCATATCTCAAAAGAATTAGGGATAAGGTCAATTAGTTGGTTGTAATAATTGAAGGCTAGATGTAGAGTTCAAATTGAAGATTCATTAGAAGTTACTTATCATAACGATACTCTATTGCATGTTGATATAGTGAATTTAGATGAATTAATAGAGAGACTGATATATTGTAATAATCCTTTAGAAAATGTTGATGCATTAGATGAAAAATGTGTAGATGGTATCATTATTGATGACTAATGAATTTCAATATTTCGTTGAAAATTGAATTATGTTGATTAGTTGTATGTTATGTTTGTTTTGAAGAAAATAACATTGTAAGGATCCAAATAATTTGGTAAAATTAAAGTAAGATTAAACTTGCAATATCACAATCTAAAGGAGCTTACTTCATACTATAATTAAGGATTTGGATTAAGAGAAAGTACCTTGAAATGAAAACTTGAATTCAAGTAGAGATCAATCACTAATCTCTTCTATGATAGATCAACCTCTCCTTTCTCATGGATCTACTTCTCCACACATTAGACCACCAAGGGTAGAAACTTTTACTCAAGGAAACTCCTCAAAAATGAGGTAAAATAATAGCAAAAAACGAGCAAGGAGCACTATAGCCTTTGGTCGAAAAGTCCTCCAAAAACGGTCTTCAATTGAAGCATCTAATTCACCAATACTAAGCACTCCACTTGTTGTGCCTTTAAAGTTGATCCACACACCTAGATACACTCTAGTTCCTCACTCAATATGCTAGAATATGGAGGAGCAAAAAGAAGGAAAAAGGGAGATAGTGTGAGGGAATTGGAAGAAGGAGAAGGTGGTTGGAGGGAATCTTGGAGAGAGGTTTCTCTCAACACATGAGGCAACATCTTTTTAGAGGGAAAATGGGAAGCGTTGGCCAGCCATTTTTCTGGGTAGGGGGGTTGGTGTATACATGTGTGATTTAGATGCTCTTGGATGCTTCCATCACACCTCTCTCACATTACCAACTTGTAGGCCACTTGCATGCTTAGTTGGAATTTTAATTTTCATAATTAAAATGCCAACTTTATATTTAAAAGTG
>JACGDI010005475.1:3834313-3856116 GCA_014898725.1 Jacaranda copaia | reverse complement strand
ATTTAGATTGATTAATTTAATCATATTAAATTAATCAATCTCATGTGACCAACTCTTAATTAGTCAACTCGATCTCTCTTTCAAACTTGACCATTCTAATTATCTAACTCCTTAGATAATTTCTTCAATCTAATTAAAGTGCTCTAAGATTTTGTGTATGGTCCTTTAGGTTCACCAATTAATTAGATATGGGCTCATAACTCTTTGTGATTTATTGAATATTAAACATTCTAATTAGTTTAAATTCTTTTAAACTAATAACCCTATCAATTAATCTTTATTAATTGAAGAGTACCCAATCTCCATAATCGATGTCTACCACACGTCTATGGAGGCCAACCAATTGGATGAATTAATTTCAGGGTGAATCGTTCCAACTTATGATTGCCAGGCAAATACGATCCTTTTATTTTCTATCTCTTGAAAGAAGCTTAGGATAAAATATTTGCTAGTTCCCTAATGGCCTCAATAACTATGTATCGCCATTATATGTGTGACCAAGTCCTTTAGTCTTGTATGATTTAAAGGCTTTAACTAAATGCATGTGAAGAAATCATAAACACATAAGATGAAGAGGACCATTTTATTGAATATCATTCAATTAAAACTATTGCATGGAGTAGCTGTACATGCCAATTTAATTGGCTTATGAGGCACTATTCCAATATGTTTGAACTTTTATGTTTTATTAAGTTTGATTATTAATTGTTATTATATATTTCACATATGTAGTTAATTAATATATTATAATAATATTATATTTCATAAATATATTTTTGTTGATGTGTAGTTTGTTTTTGTTTTACAAATGGCGGATCCTTTGTGTTGCCCTTATCCCTGCTCTGTTGGTAGCAAATTCAGCCGCAGTAATGATGGTAGGAGTAGGCCAATGATCCAATTATAAAATCAAAAAAGGCCAAATAAAACTTGTGTATTCTATATCCAAGGATCTAAACATGCATTTAATGAGGATTTAGATCCCGAAAAATACCTTGAATACAAAAATCCAAATGTAGAAAGAGGATGACATCAATGAACTCTTCACCGGTTCAATCCGCACACAATGGAATATTATCAATAAAACAATCACCTTGATCAACTCAAAATTAGATAAAAATTTATACAAAACACCTTAACACACTAGGGAAGTTTTGTAAAAATGTCATCCCGATCAGATCTCCAGAAGTCCTTCAAAACAACCTAAAAATGCATAGGAAAATAATGGATCTTCAGAGCACAAGCCCCCCAAATGTTGAGTCTCTAATGAAATAGTCCATACACCTAAGGAGAGCACTAATTCACCTCTAATATGCTATAAAATCAAAGGGAGAATGAGAGAGAGGGGTGGTTATGGAGAGAATTGGAGAGGAAGAAGATTTGGAAAGTGTGAAACTTCAACACATGAGTAAATCACACTTTTGTAGGAAAAATAGTAATCTCGCTTAGCTAGCTCTCCATGACCAGCCACCTCTCTATTTATAGAGAGGATGGTGTGATGCTAGTTGTCATCATTCCTCCCATGAGGTAGTTGCCAACTTGGCAACCAACTTGCTAACAATCTATGCATGAAAATTAGAATATCACTTGCATTTGAGTTTAATTTGTATGTACATTTCATCTCATGTGCTTAACTCTCCTATTTATAGGGAGGGAGGTGTGATGCAAGTTGCCATCACACCTCCCATGAGGTGGCGCCAACTTGCAAGGCAAGCTGCATGTGTAAAATGTGAATTTCACTTACATTTGAATTTCATTTGGAATCTTCATTTCATCTCATGAAATGTTATCTAAATAAATTCTAACGTACTCCAAATGAACTCTTTTATTTGAATTTTTCCTCCGAATTAATTCTTCATATTAATTAAATTGACCACTTAATTTAATTAATTAGTCTTGATTTAATTATTTAAGTCAATTAACTCAACTCTTTAAGCTAGAAGATATCAACTTAACTCCTTAAGTTAACTTGACCAATTGATAGTAATGTGGCACTAATTAAATTACTCTTTAATTTAATTGGTCTAATTTATATCTATAAATTATTCAGATTAATTTAACAATTAAATTGATTAAGCCAAAATGACCAAAAATTACCTAACCATTTCATCTCCATAAAATTGGTCAAGTGGAATTTTCTAACTTTTAAAAGATTCCTTTCAGTAAATAGAATTTTCAATTATCTTTTGTGTGTGACCTATTTGATTCTATCATGCATTAGACATGGGCTCACAACTCTTGAGATATTTACAATATCAAAATATTCACATTACTTTGAACTCATTTAAACGAATGATTCAATTCAATTAGTCTATTTTAAATGAAGAGAACCCAATCTCCGAGGCCGATGTCCAACCTCATGCCCATGGAAACTAACTAATTGGTCAAAATGAATATGCTTCTAGAGAACTAGTCTAGCTCTACATTTTTCATACTAATACAATCCTTCTATCTCCTATCCTCTAAGAGAGGCCTAGGGTGAGATATTTACCGGCTTTCTAATAGCCTCGATAACTATGTTTCTATTCCCCATGTTTGATTTCCCTTTATGACTTCATCTTTGGAAAACTCTTTTTTCAAATTATCATACTACCTTGCGCAAAGATTTCATGGAATTGATCCTTATAGAATACATAGGAGATACACTTACCCTTCACAATGACGAGGAAATGGATTCCATCTTGGATCTCACAAACCTCCATATCTAAGTAGCTCATACCCAAGCTCAACTTGAAAGACCTGTGAAGTAGTTAAGGAAGAGTCAAAGCATGAGGACCTAAACATAAAGTTATCACGGATCCTTAAGTCAAAAGACTAATTATATACACTAATGTAAGATGATACCACTACAGCTATCTAATGGATTCTCCAAGTGAGCCTTTAGTGAACTTTTTCTCTAGCAAGCACCCACTAACATGCACCTATGTCTCACATGGATTGCTCATGAAACGAAGTAATGTCCAACCTTGGATTTATACATCGTTAGTACAAGTCTATCCAAATTTTAGATGCGCTATCTCATAAAATGCTACGACTTAGAATATTTTAAGATCACAACAGTGTAAGACTTGTTTCATAATCATCACCCAGTGGATGACCAAGTTTCATAATCTTGTGTGATCTAAAGGCTTCAACCAAATACTATTAAAGTAAAATAAGTATAAGATGAAGATGATCATTTATAATGAATATCATTCAGTCAAGATTGTATCCCAAGTAAAATAGTTTACATGCAAATCTAATTAGCTGTGGGTACTATTCCAACAATTTTCCACTTGCCCTAAATCCAATTTCCCATAGTCTTAAGACCCATTTTTGTAAGATATCCCTCAAAGTGAAAGCAAGTAAAGCACTAGGATCCAATTATCAAAACTTCAAAAGCATAAAATTAACTAGTTCTTACAAACATAACAAGGATCTAATCATGCTAAGGATTGATATTTGGTGAGAGCATTACCTTGAAAAGCAAAATCCTAGGACAAGCTAGTGAACTGTTCATTACTCTAAAAATTATCTGCCACTTGTGCAGTAGGAAAAGTGCAAAAATTTCCCAATCAAAACTCCTCTAAAAATTCCAAAAAACTAACTGGAGCTTATAAACACATTGAATAACTCTATGTTAAAATTTTGGATCAAAATTTTTTCTGTAACTCCCTAGAAAAATTCACCAAATCGGACTCTGTGCAAGTAGATCTCCAAAGCTAGAAAACTCTCTTATTTGCCTCTATTGAAATAATCCACACTCCAATTAATTATTCCAAAATATCTAGTCTATAAAGTAGAATTAGACTAGATATTCAAAAATGGTGGAGGCCGATTTTAGGTTGGAAGGGGGAAGAAGACATCAGTGCTTTCAGAACATGAATGCAATGTATGCGAGATGGTTTTGGAGGGAATTTTGTAAATATTCTAATCTTCACACCAATTGAGATATAACCAGCCATCTCTCACTATATCTATATATAGATGCTGAAAATGTATGATACCAAGGTGGCATCACATAATGTATGAGAGGGGGACGGTCAAGTGGGCTTGCCCATTGTGGCAAATATAAATTCAAATCTCATTTGAATTTCATTTGCATCTTAACTACATTTGGAATCTTATTTCAAATTAATTAAGATGCCAATTCAAATCTCATTTAAATTTTCCCTCCAAAATACATTCTTCCAAATTGATCAAATTAAACTTTTTAATTTAATCAATTATCCTTTAGCTTAACTATTTAAATTAAACTAACTTAAATCTTTAAGCTTAATTTTGTTAACTTAACTCTTTAAGTATACTTGACCAATTGATGGTCATGTTGGCACCAAATAATTTTAACTCCTTAATTCTTGGTCTAATTTAACTCCTTAAATTAGTTGATTAATTTAACACTTAAATTAATCAAGCCAAAATTAACATTCAAACTTGGTACCTAAAAATTGGTCTCTTCAAAGAAATCTTTTTCTAACAATTAGAAAATTTTCTCCTAAAATTAGGAAGCTAATTGACTTTTGTATATGACCCAATAAGTTCTACCATTCATTGGACATGGGCTTACAATTCTTTGTGACTTTTGAATATCTTATATTCATTTTAGTTTAAAACTCCTTTTAAACTAATCGACTCATTTCAATTAATCTCATTAATTGAAAAATACCTAATCTCCATGGTCAATATCCAACCTTAAGCCCATGGAGCCCAACTAGTTGGCCAAAATGAATATTCTAGAGAGCCATCATTGCTCTATGCATGCCATGCAATACGATCTTTTTGTCTCCTATCTCTCAAAAGAAGCTTAGGACAAGTTATTTATTAGTTCCTTAATAGCCTCAATACTATGTTTCTATTCTCAATATTCGATCCCATTGTGTGACCTCATCTTTGAAAAACTTTCTGTCCCAATTGTCACAACACCTTGCACAAGAATTTCTGGGAATCAATGGGTATAGAATACATAAGCGGTTCACTTAACCTTCACAACAATGAGGAGTCAAATTCCATCTTGGATCTCACAAACCTCCATGCCAATTAGCTCATGCCCAATCTCAACTCAAAAGACCCACTAGGTGGTCAAAGAAAAGTCAAAGCATAAGGACTAGAAATAATATTACCATAGATCCTTAGGTTAAATGACTAATAATATACACTAACGTAAGTAGAAAAACTAGCCATAATTGACTTGCCACTTTGGCTATCTAGTAGGTTCTCCAGAAGGTCTTCTGTGTCTTGTTCTCTAACAAGCACCCATATCTCATATAGTTGATCATGGAATAGAGCAATCTCCAACCCTTGAATTTATGCACTATTAGTGCAAGTTTATCCGAATCTAAGATGCCCCATCTCTGAAGATCCTATGACTTGAAAGATTTAAGATCATGACTGTATGAGACTTATTCTATGGTCACCAAACCAAGTCCTACAGGTTTAGGTAATCTAAGGGTTTCATCCAAGTGTGAGTGAAGTGATATAAAGAATAAGATGAAGATGGTCACATAAAAAATATCATTCAATCAAGATTATTTTACAAGAAAATAGTTTTTACAAGGTTAATCTCATTAGCTTGCAGGTTATTATTCCAACAATCTCCCATTTGCTCTAAAGCCAATACCCTATGGTCTTAAGACCCATTATCTCAAGATGTCTCTCAAAGACCTTTTGCATCAGGGGTTTTGTCAATAGATCTATAATGTAATCCTAATGAGGTAATTCTTTCCACTCGAATGTTGCCTCTATCAATGATCTACCTAATCAAATAATATCACCCTAATATGTGCTTGGATTGCTAATGGGATCTTGGTTCTTTAGCTTGCACTACCACCCCATTGTTATCACTAAAGACAACTACTGGCTTAGCAATGCTAGGCACTATATTCAACTTTTAAATAAAGTTTTTCATCTAAACACCTTTCTTTATAGCTTTCAAAGCTGCAGTATATTTTACTTTAATGGTCAAGTCAACCATGGTATCTTGTTTGGAACCCTTCCAACTCACCACACAGTCATTGAGGCCAAATATAAATCCAGGAGTGAATTTAAGGTCATCTACATTGGAATGGGAACTAGAATCCAAAAATCCTTTGAGTTTCTATTATCCATTACTGTGTACTAGAAATAAATCCTTAATTCTTCTCAAGTACTTTAGGATTGTTTTCATGGCTAACCAGTAACTCTCATTAGGATTGGATTTGAACCTACTTGTAATGCTTAGTAAGTGTGCCACATCTAGTCTTGTACATTGAATAGCATACATTATGCTCCACATTGCAGAGGCATAGAGTATCTGGGATATCTTTGTTTCTCCTCCTCAGTTTTGGGGACTATAAACTTTGAGAGACGAATGCCATGTCCTATGAGAAAAAATTCTCTCTTAGATTCTTCCATACTAAACCTCTTTAGTATCTTGCCAATGTATGGGGTTTGGGAAAGCACCAACATCCTCCTCGATCTATCTCTATAGATACGTATTCCAGATACGTAAGATGCTTCTCCCAAATCCTTAATGGGTTATTGTGTAGATAACCATACTTTAGTGCACTCTAACACTCCTACCTCAATCCCAATGAGAAAGATGTCATCGACATAAAGTATAATAAACTATACTAAACTCTCACTAGCCTTTTTGCACACACATGGTTTATAGACATTTTTAACAAAGCTAAATGATTTGACTGTCTTGTCAAAACATATGTTTCAACTTTGGGATGCTTGGTTAAGTCCATAAATGGATCTCTAGTTTGCAAACCCTTTACCCTCTCTCCTTAGATGTAAAACCTTATGGTTCCTTTATATAAATTTCTTCCTCAATGTTAGCATTAAGGAAAGCAGCTTTCATATCCATTTTCCATGTCTTATAGTCATAATATGCAATTATAGCAAGTAAAATTTGAATGGACTTAAGTGTGCTGACCAGTGAAAAGGTTCCCTCAAAATCACTATCGAGTCTTTGAGTGTAACCTTTTGCCACTAGTCATGTCTTAAAAGTTACTATTTCTCCATCTACCCCAAGCTTTTGCTTATAGATCCACTTACAACCAGTGTGAACTATTCCATTTGGCGGATCTACCAAAGTTCACACTTTATTTGAGTATGTGGATTCTATTTTGGATCTCATGGCTTCAAGCCAATGTCTTGAATCTATGTCCGACATAGCTTTCTCATAGGTATTCAGATCATCATCCGATTGTCCCATCTCACGAATAAATATGAACTTTTTGGTAACTTCTTGATCCAATCTAATCTTCTCAGAGGTTGTGTACAAGACTCTTGAAATTCCTTTATTTCCACCATTTGTGGGATTTCTTGATTATCTTGAACTTCATCAAGTTCAACAACAATGCCTTTTCTATCTAATAGAAAATCCTTTTTCAAAAAGGTGGTGCTCCTCAAAACAAAACCTTTATATTCTAAGGGATCATAAAATTAATAACCCATAGAATCTTTTAGATATTCCATAAATTTGCACAAGATGGATCTACTATCCAACTTATCTCTCACTATTCATCTCACATAGGCAGGAGATCCCCAAACCCTTAGATAGTGGTATAAGGGTACTTTGTCATGCCATATCTCATATGATTTTTTAGGTACTGACTTTGAAAGTACTAAATTTATTAGCTTTGCCACTGTCTCTAAGGCGTATCCATAAATAGATATGGGTACATCGAAAAAACTCATCATGGAATGTACCATGTCCAATAAGGTATGGTTTCTTCTCTTAGCTACTCCATTATGTTGGGGTGTACCGGGTGGAGCCTATTATGAAAAATCCCATTCTCCTTAAGATAATTCAAAAATTCGATACTTAAGTATTCTTCCCCTTGATCTAATTGAACGGCTTTAATACTAAGTCCCTTTCGCTTTTCTATTTCACTCCTATTCTCTTTGAACTTTTCAAAGGCTCGGACTTGTACTTCATAAGATATACATGTCTGTATCGATTATGATCATCGGTGAAAGTAATAAAGTAAGAAAACCCATCACCCTACTAACTCTTAGTGGTCCACAAACGTCCATATAGATTAAATCCAAAGGACTTTTGGAGCACTTCGTTTGTGCTACAAAGGGAGCTTTGGTCATTTTTCCCTTCAAACAAGATTCACAAGTAGGAAGGTTCTCAATGCCACTAACTTTTAGTGCTTTGAGAACTTCTAACTTGTTCATCCTGTTTTTGTAGATATGACCAAGTCTAGCATGCCATAAAACGGCATTTTCTTGGATATCTAGCTTCCTCTTATTTGTTTGAACATACATTAGAGGAGTGGAAAAATCAAGTATGTATAATCCATTAACTAATGTACCTTGAGCAATTGAAGAACCATTCCTTAATGCTTTCAAATTCCCATTTGATATTAAAAAGTCAAATCCTTCATTATCTAAAATGAAAATTGGAACAATGTGAAAGCAAAATAGGCACTAGGATCTATAATCAAAACTTTAAAATATGAAATAACTAGCGCTTACAAGCATTAAAGAGATATAATCATACCTTGGATTCAGATTTATATAGATGATTACCTTGATAAGAAAATTCGGAATGAAACAAGTGAACTTTTCACCGGTTCCAGATTTTGTCTGTTTGTAGCATAGCGAAAGTATTGCGACAATATCCATATCAAATAGCCTCACAAAATTTTGAAAAAATTAAGGAGGACATATAACACCTTGGAGAATCTTCAGTAAAAAATTGGGATCAATTTTCCAACTGGATTGCCCTAGATAAATTCTCAAATTCGAACCTCTCGTAGAGAGCTCTCTAGAAACAGATCAAGCCACACGTCTTGTCTCTATTGTGATAGTCTACACACCAATAAAACTTTATTAATTCTCTAATTCAAAAGCTGGAATAGAACCATAGAATTGAGGATGAAGGAGGCTGAAAATTGGTTGGAGGAGGAAAGAAAAGTTAGACCTTCAACACATGAAATGCTAGCTCGCACAAAGGTTTTGGAGGGAAAAATGAAAATTTTAATTCTTCACTCCATTTGCACACCACTTTCTCTCTCTGGCCGTTTACCACATTATATCTATATATAGATGTGGATTTTTGTGATACCAAGGTGGCTCACACATTCCATGAAGGGGAGGGGGAAGGAGGGGGGCGGCAAAGATGCCAAGGTGGCAAGGGAATCCAAATTTCATTTGAATTTCATTTGCATCTTAATTACATTTGAATTCTCATTTCAAATTAATTAAGATTCCATCTAAAATCTAATTTGAGTCTTCCCTCCAAAAATGCATTCCTCCTAATTAATCAAATTAAACTCTTTAATTTAATTAATTATGCTTTGACTTAACTCTTTAAGTCAAACTAGCTTAACTCTTTAAGCTTAATTGTTAACTTAACTCTTTATGTTAACTTGACAATTGATGGTTATGTTGGTACCAAATAATTAACTCCTTAATTATTAGTCTAATTTAACTTATTAAATTAGTTAATCAATTTAACATTTAAATCAATCAAGCCAAAATTGACCTTCAAACTTGGCACCAAAATTCGGTCCATTAGGATAGAGAGATCTCTTTTCTAACTCCTTAGAAAATTCTCTCCATTAATTAGAAAGCTGATTAGATTTTGTGTTACCCAATAAGTTCTACCATTCATTGGACATGCGCTCACAACGCTTTGTGACTTTTGAATATCTTATATTCATTCTAGTTTAAAACTCCTTTTAAACTAGTTAAGTCAATTCAACTAATCCTATTAATTGAAGAGAACCCAATCTCAATGGTCGATGTCCAACATCAAGCCCATAGAGCCTAACTAATTGGCTGAAATGAATATTCTGGAGAACCATCATTGCTCTATGCGTACCATGTAAATACGGTCTTTCTGTCTCCTATCTCCTGAAAGAGGCCTAGGGTAAGATATTTGTCAGCTCCCCATTAGCCTTGATACTATGTTTCTATTCTTAACATTTGAATCCATTTGTGTGATCTCACCTTTGAAAAACTCCTTTTCCAAATTATCACACCACCTTGCGCACATAGGAGATGTACTCGCCCTTCACAATAGCAAGGAGTCAGATTCTATCTTGGATCTCACAAACCTCCATGCCAAGTAGCTCATATCCAATCTCAACCTAAAAGACCCACTAAGTGGTCAAGGATGAGTCAAAGTACGAAGACCGGATACAAGGTTACCATGGATCCTCAAGTCAAAAGACTAATAATATACACTAGTGTAAGCAGAAAAACTAGCCACTACTAACTTGCCACTTTGTCTATCTAGTGGATTTTTCAGTAGGTTTTTAGTACCTTGTTCTCTAATAAGCACCTACTAGCATGCACCCGTATCTCATATAGTTGCTCATAGAACGAAGCAATCTCCAACCTTTGAATTTATGCATCATTAGTGCAAATCTATCTGGATCTTAGATGCCCCATCTCATAAGATTCTAGGACTTGGAAGTTTTAAGATCATGACCATGTGAGACTTATTCCATGGTCACCAAACCAAGTCCTGCAGTCTAAGGTGATCTAAGGGCTTCATCCAAATGCAAGTGAAGTATAATAGAGCATGAGATGAAGGTGGCCATATAGAGAATATCATTCAATCAAGATTGTTTTACAAGGTAATAGTTTGTACAAGGCCAATCTAATTGGCTTGTAGGGTATTATTTCAAAATAATGTTCTTAACAAGGTTGTGTGCATAGTAAATCCGATCAAGAACAATATAGGATTGCCCTAAGTCTAGTTTGATTATGTCTTGGACCTTAGCCGCAACTCTTACTCCATTTTCAAAGCGGAGGACCATACCCCCCTCATGTAGACTTCTTCTTCTTTCCATCCCCTATAACGAGTTACAAAGGCAAGAACCACATGTGGTACCAAATACCCAGGAGAAAGTATTAGTCGTCAAATGCACTTTAAAGAAATACATACCCTTCTCAAAGGTCGCAAGGTAACCTTTATAGTTTCTTTTCCAATAACCCTTTTCACCATAATGGAAATAGTTTGCATTAGTCTTAGCCTTCTTCTTAACTCTCTTGGATCCTTTCTTGAATTGCTTTCTTTTGAGAAAGACCTTTCGGCTTGGAGGAGGATGTCATCATAAGAGGATTCTTCTTTTTCATTATCACTTTCGCAATTACAAGCATGTTCACTAATTCATTGATCGTTACCATTTGCTTAGACATATTCAAGTTCATAATAAATTGATCGAACAAAGGTGGCAATAATTAGAAGATCAAATCTGTGTAAAGGTCATTGTCTATAATCATGTCAAGTTGTCCAAGTTTTTTGATGAGTCTTATCATCTTTAGCCTGTGATCATGGACATTTACCCCTTCACTCATCCTTCTCCTAAAGAACCCCTTAGATAAAGTGAACCTTTCGTATCTTGTTTGAACACCATACAACTCTTATAGGTTCAAGTAGATCTCAGAAGCATGTTTTATTTGCTCATGTGTCTTTTGGAGCTCATTAGTCATGGATGCCAACATAAGGCATCTAACTTGTAGATCATCATCTATAAATTTCATAAACACTTCACGAACCTCATAGGTTGCATCATCACCTAATGTGTTTGTCAGACTTTGATCAAGAACACATATTCTCTTATCAGAGTCAAGAATTATCTTTCGATTTCTCAACTAATCTTGGAAGTTAGGCCCGGTGAGTTTATTGATTTCCAAAATGCTTGCCAGTGAATATTTAGCCATTTGTTTGTTGAAGATTTCAAAAATCTACAAGAGGAAAAAGAAAAGAATAAGCATGTGATTGAATTTGATATTAAAACATATTCATGGTCTTTCAAGCATGTTTTTCTCCTACTATTTTATCAAATCCTTCACTCCTAAGAAAAATCCAGGAAATCACATTTTCTAGTGAGAATTAAGATCCTAAGGACTTGCAAATAGACCCACGACTCATGAGACATCCACAAATAATCCAAAGATAAGCAACTTTTGTTAATTGCATCTCATGCAATTCTTGATATATTTTACCTCACTTTTCATGTAGACTTACAACTTTAGTGGCATCTATACTACTAGGTGTTAAGTTGAACCTACCAATCAAACTTCAATTCGAGATGGCCCCCTAACATCCCATGGCTCATGTGCTAATGCATGGGGGGTCTCAAATTAAAGGTGCATCTCATGCTAATTATATGGTCACAGCTTTTCGTTATAAGTGTGACCCACAACTCATGAGACATCACATAGATAATGGTAGCATTGACATGCCACATAATATTGGTAAAAGGCATGGATTAATTACAAATCTTTTCATTTGTATCCATTTTGACTTAATATTTGCACTTATACATTCCAAGTGGAGGGATATTTCTTGCAAAGATCTCATCATTTTTATTTTCTTGTTTAGGTTCTCTATATTTTAATCATGCATCTCGCACATCGATAGGATAGGGAAAGCATAAATAAGTAAATGCGCCTAGCATGCTCCTTGGGTGGGAGAACCATAACCTAACCAAGTGATGCACTTCAAGCCATAGGTGCATCACTCGGTTGATTTTAAGTCGGTTGATTAAATTAAACTATTACATGAGTGTATCCCATATATTTATGAGTTTTCAAGCCTTCTTGGATTCTCTTCGCTCCTTGCAACTTTACAAGAGAAAAAAACCTTACTCCTAGTGATTCTACTCTCATAGCTTTGACAAGATAGAACAAGAGACACACAAGCCCCATTTAATACAACCAATTTCAACAACTTGAAATAAATAAAATCAATATTAAAAGCTCATAATCATCCCCATTCATTCATCATTCATTCAATAATTAAATAAACAATAAATAAATCTAGAATTAATAATTAATTGAAATAATTAAATACTTACCTCATAAATAATAATTGAACAAGCATAACTCTTATGCCATCATTGAAAGATTAACTTTAACCAATTTTTAAAAGCACTAAAAAATGTCAAATATAATTTTGAGAGCTTGCACAACACTTGTGCATCTAGTGTGTATAGTGCAAAACTAAATTGAGTATTAAAGGAGTTGGAAAAATAGCCCAAAGCACACTAAAACCCCAAGCTAGGGACTACCACTCAGCCTAGGTGCATAGTTGGGTTGGCCGCTTGCACAGTTTGTGTGTAACACCTGGCTAGTGCATGGCCAGGGTGCTCCGTAGCCCCTATTTTGGGACTTCAAAGTGTGCCAAGCCTTTTTCCACTCAACTTTTATGCACCAAAAAATTTAGCACGTGTTCTCAACATCAAAACACAAAACTTAGATGAATTTTTAGATTCAAAACACCTTTTAAAATTGGAAATTCAAGTGCTCAAACATGCCTTCAAAAATTAGAAAAAGCTAGAATTATATTCTTCAAAATCTCCAATAAAATTCCAATCACATTGGATCAAAAAATGACCCAAACTTTTTTGTTCAATCATCAACATGCTATATCACCATATAACATCAATTAATATGAAATCACCATTCAACATTAATCACTATGAATTAAAACATACTAACTACATGAAATAGAACTTAAATCACATATAGCATACTGTTAATTCATCATTCAAGAAGCCACACACAACATCAACCAAGCACTCCAATCCATCAATTTAATCAAAAATTTGGTGATCTAGATTAATTCATCACATGAATCAATCAACCAAGAAAAATCCAAATCTAAGCATGATTTTGGCTTTGATACCACTTGAAAGCAAGTAAGGCACTATGATCTAATTATCAAAACTTCAGAAGCATGAGATCAACTAGTGATTACAAGCATAAAAAGGATCTAATCATGCTAAGGATTCAGATTTGATGAGAGCATTACCTTGAAAAGAAAAATCCAAGGAGAAGCTAGTGAACTCTTCATTACTCTAGAAATTATCTGCCATAGGCGTAGCTGGAAAAGTACGATAATTGCAAAACCAAAGGTCCTCAAACAATTCTAAAAAAATAATTGGATCTTCTCAACACCTTGAAAAACCCTCTGTTAAAATTTTGGATCAAAATTCTTTTTGTAAATTCCTGAGGAAATTCACCAAATCAGACTCTGTGCAAGTGGATCTCCAAAACTAACAAACTCACTTGTTTACCTCTATTGAAATAATCCACACACCAATTAATTCTTCTCAAATATCTAGTTTATAAGCTGGAATAAGAATAGAGATTCAAAAATAGAGAAGGCCAATTGTAGGTTGGAAGGAGAAAGAAGAGAGCAATGCTTTCAACACATGAATGCAATGCTCACAAGATGGTTTTGGAAGGAATTTTGCAAAGATTCTAATCTTCACACCAATTGTGATATAACTGGACATCTCTCTCTATATCTATATATAGATGCTGAAAATGTGTGATGCTAAGGTGGCATCACGCAATGCATGGAAGGGGGGGTCAAGTGGGCTTGCCCATGTGGCAAGCCCACTTGAATTTCATTTGTATCTTAATTACATTTGGAATATCATTTAAAATTAATTAAGATGCCAATTCAAATCACTATAAGAAAAAATAATTTTAGCAACCAAATTCTCAGTGACCACAACAAAATAGTTGCTAAATATATAATTTTAGCAACCAAAAGTAATCTGGTTGCTGAAATCAAGTTACATAAGTGCTTTTGCGACCAACTGATATTTAGTAGCTTTAATTGGTCATTATAATTTGACCAACCTTAGCTAGTGGTCTAGCAACCAAAATTGAAGTATTTAGCGACAACTTGTATTGTTGCTAAATATGAATATTAATTGTGACCAATTTAACAACAAAATATTGGATGGTTATTGTAAGTCTTTTAATCTAATGATTAACAACCAGTTCTTTTGTTGCTAAAAATTAACTCATAGCAACCACCATTTTATGGCCACTAAAAAAAATATTTACAACAAGCAATTTTACATGGCTACTAAAAAATTACTCATATCAATCCAATGTGCTATATTTCTAATTAGTTCTTGAAAAAATATATAAAAAAAATCTTTAAATTGAGTTTAAAGAGCTAGGCCTCTATTCTTGATGAGTCTATTTATTAGTGCGCTACTATTAGGTGGTGTTGTTATCCTATTACAGTAAACTTTCTCCATTTTTTCTTTCTCCCTAATAATAATGTTGATTTAGAATAATTAGGTCCTCTCTTTATGGAATTTTGCAACATGCCACTTTCTATATGCAGAATAGGTTCAGAATATATTAACAATAAAAAAAAAATTTACAAGACCAGAATCTTTTAGTAAAATCATAAATAAGAAAGTACTTACTTCCCTTACAAAATTTTAATTAAGTCTAATCTTCCCTAAAGAAAAGGAAAAGAACATGAAATTATCATTAATAAATCCCCAAAAGGAATTGGAGAGTACATAAAATAAAATTAAAAAATAATATAATAAGTGGGCAGTTTACTCCCATTTCAAACTGCCAATATTTGACCCCTTTCTATTCAAAGAAAATTGAAGAGCCATTTAAATCCAAGGAGAGCAAGTGTCGATTCCTCAATTCAACAACAATTTCGGCAAATAAAATCAAAATGCCCAGGCTCAATTTTCCACAAAGCCACCAATTTTTAGCAAGGAGCAATGTCTTCAATTCAAATTCTCCTTCCAACGACATTCAGTAGGAAATGGAAGAGCCTCCCAATTTGCCTGAGATCGAATCGGCACTCCAGCAATTGAATTAAAAGGAAACAATGAGAAGAAGCGTCCCAAGTGCGAATTTGATTGACAATAAAAGGTGTCATAATAATCTTATTTTTTGAGTATTCAAAATAAGAGCAAATGCAATCCCTTCAGTAGCAAATCCATCCAACCATTCATTAATCAAATGCACAATTAATAGCTATATTCTATTTAAAAGATAAGCTACATAGATAGCATTAAGATTCTGCCCAAGTCAGCAGCAAGGTGCCACCTGTGCAGCAGCAAAAAAGAGGTGATAGTGCCATCAAAGCACTACTGACCACCATCAAAACCTGCTACAAAGAAAACTCCAACAAAATAACTCCTATTACTACAAAACATAGATCTAGACTCCAGTAGATTTAAGCAATTATCAGATGCCTAACTAGAGGCTCAACTTCACTCTAACTTAACTCCAACCCTAGATCACTCATTCCACCAGACACAAATTGCTAAATAGAGCCAATGAAGCCAAGCAATTCATAGGATCTCAAAAATAACATAGCTAGCATTGTCCAATGGAAATAGAATAATGCAAGCAGCAAAACAGAGATGCAACCACTAAATCAAGAAAATAACCCAAAATAAGATAGAATTTGTTATTTATTAATAGAGCTACCTTAGAAATGCTTAGGGCGCTTCATATTTCTTTCCCTTTGCTTGGTAAAAGGGTTTTGTCACTTTATGTGCCTCTTATTGGAAGTCACTTCTTTTTTAATACATTTACATAAAGGTCTACCCATCTACTACTTACAATATAGTTAGATATCAAAATTATTGGAAGAAAAGCAGTGAACAAAAGAAATGACCTTGCTTTGTCTCTTTTTTGTATAGCAAATGACATTGATCAAAGCTCATGCTTATGGGCTGAAGTTGTTAATTAACAAAATCAAAATCAAGATTCTGGACAGATTTTCTCAAGCTAGCCACTATCCATAATATCAATCATGTTGAGATAAACTCAAGCAATTAGGACCAAAAGGCTGCCCAACAAATACAACACCAGAGTATTTCTGTTCCAAACAATCAAGCTAGTAGGTCAAAAAAGAAGCCACATTCTAAATATATACTAAATTTCTACATGATCAAACCATGAGTTCAAAAGATTTTCTATAAAGCTACAAAATGGTCTAAACAATAGAAGAAACATGAAATTTTCCAAACCTGTCCAAACCCCTTAACCTGATAGCTTCCCAAGTAACAAAATGTAATAACCAACACCTAAACCATAACTACTAATTGTCTCCTCTACTAAAACTACTGAGCATATCCTTTAGTAAGTACAATAGTTAATTGAATAAAGATACTTTTACCTAATATTACCTCTCATATCAATTCTGATATTTTCCATTGGCGTATTGGGCATATGTTGCACTTGAGACTTTTCCCTAGGTACTCTAGCTGCAAAATGAAGAAATAATTAATTTTACTAGAATTAAGATAATCATAAAGTTTGAAACGTTAACAATTTAGAAAATACACTACCTGCACCTCTCGTATTATCATGCATTGGTGAATGTCTACTTGTGCAACTTAGAGTGCTTGAGTTGTTAAAAGTTTTTGTTGAAGAAAAAGCCACCCTTTTCTTCCTACTTGAAACTACGAAAAATTTAAACACATTTAAATTAACCTACATCCAATTGCAACTAAAATAAAATGTAAATTTATGTATTATCACCTAAGCTATGAGGCAAATGATCCTCAATTGGATCATTAACCATGTCATTTGTTGCAACTAAGGCATTTGACAACTCCAATTTGTGCTTTAAAATGCTCATATTATTTGCAGTTGCCATTGATCTTGACAACTTCCGTCTATGCTTAAAAGTAGTACTCATTATTTGATGTATTAGCCTAATAAAATTTCTTAGTCTATGAAGTCAAAAACTATTAGGTTTTGTTGATATGATTGTTTATTTAAGGAGTTTCTAGTAATTTTCCAAAAAACTACAAGAACAAAAATCAGACAAATGTAATAGTTTATTTAAGCTGCCACGTCCCTTTTCTTTATATCATTGAAGATAGAATATAGTTTATTCCTGTAAACATCAATAATAAGTTCTTCTATCTCAATTTGTTAAGTATTCCATATCTAAAATGTGGGGACATCTCAAGAAATACCTCTCAGTTCATTCCTTAGGGTTCTTCAAGTAGTTTTTTTTTTCCTAAATAGCCAAGGTGTAAATTATGATCAAAATAGCCTTTAATCATAAAACCTTTAATCCAAATTTAGAACAACCTTTAATCAGACATTGTTCTCACAGAAAATATCGATTCTCTAAACATATTAAATCAAAATCAAATTTTACTAAATCCTAAAATCAAAATCAAAATCAAAAAATATTAAATCGTAGAACTTAAATTTTCATGATGAATTCTACCAAAATACATAGAGCAAAAGGAAAAATAAAACAAGAAAAAGAAAAGAGAAAAGAAAAGAAAGAGATACTTACTAAAGGGGTATTCTTCCAGAAAAGAAGAGAACTGGGCTCAAAAATGACTATTTCTTCAAGATCCTACCTGTACTTGCTTATGTATCAATGATTTTCCCATATCAATCTCTAATTATGCCAAAACATTTCTTTCCATATAATCTCTTCTCATATTGATTGCTCAAGTTTTGGTGGAAAATCTTTTTCGGTGTCAATTTTGGCGGAAATGAAAGAAATAGCGCCATTGAATTGAGATAGGAATAGTGATATGGGTTCACTCTTTCAGTTTTTATATTTATTGGAGACAAATAAAGATTCACTCCAATTTTTATATTTATTGGAGACAACTAAAGAAAAACAATTTCTTAAAGTTAATATCAATATATATAAATTTACTTAACTAACAACCCAAGATTATTTTCCACTAAAAAATAGCATGTAGTTAATGATAGAATTTTTTTAAATGAAAAGTTAAGAGAATAGAATTTTCAACTGAAAATAGTTTGTTGAATTTCTTTTTTGTTGAAATAAAAATTTATCTTAATAGATTCTCTATAGTTTATCTTAAAGTGAATTATGCCAACTACCTCTAAAGTCTAGTGAACTTATGAAAAAACATCCTTATGTTTTTCAAAAATTACAATAATTCAATTAAAATGATAGATCTAATTGTAATGTAGGTAGAATTTAAGAAAATTAATGAGAAGACTAAAGTTAAATTTAGTTAAATTTATTAATTAATTAAAAGTAGAAGAAATAAAAAATTAAAAGACTACATTAATTAGGAATAAATAAAAGAAAAACAAAAAGTATATTTTAACTATATTGTTTATTAATTAAAAAACTAAGTAATTTTTTCAAAAATATTGTATGTGTCATACACTAATAAATTCTCATTCTAATGGGTATTATTATTTAGGCCAATTAGAGCATAGTACGTCTAATATTGCAAACATTCACTTATGATCTAAAAAGATAGAATAAATTTATATTTAATGTGTACAAATATTACAATATGTATAAGTTCATATGTTTAGTAGAATACTTGATGAATTTCGACTAGCAAAGGTAAAAAAATGTTATCAATATTTATTCCTTGTTTTTATTTTTATATTTTATTAAGCTTTCACTAGAACTTAACCTGTGAAAATGAAAGTTATTATATGGAGCTTTTTATTATTGATCAAAACCACATAAACTAATTTTTGTGATATTTACATTAAATAAATTGTTCATTCAATACATGGAATATGATTTTAAATTTTGAATTGTTTTAAATTTTATATTTGTTTGATTTTGTAACTTAAATTAATTTTATTATTAATAGTGTAAATGAAAAAAAATTGGTCATTTTGGACATAATTTAGAGTTTTGATTTATTTCCTGACTAAGTTTGAGTGATGACAAAATGAAGCTTAATTTCTAAATTGATTGTTCTTCAGTACGTGAAATATGAATCTAAATTTTTAACTATTTTAAAATTTATATTTGTTTGATTTTGTAAATTAAATTTATTTTATTAATAATAGTATAAATAAAAAAATCAATTATTTTGGACATAAGTTAGTTTATTTCCAAACTTAGTTTGAGTTGTATACAAAAATGTTTGTAAAAGTGTATTTTTAATTAAAAATAAATACTCTTATCCAGTTGGATGTGAATTTAAGTTTTAAACTTAATTGGAAAATCCAAAGTAATGTAAGTTGTTAGCTTATCAAATAGAAGCCAATCTATATTTGTTTATTTTGGAGGTTGAAAACTATTCTATTAATGTTTAATTCATTTAATTTTGATAACATTACAAATGAAATATATGAACTTATCCCATCCAAAATTCAATGTACAAGTAGTTGTTGACTAGTTTGTTTAGTCATTTTTTGGATATATTAAATAATCTAGTTAATATCTTGGAGAAACATTCTAATAATAATAAATAAAATTTTCAAGTCAAGAAAAAAGTAGCCCTTTTTTAAGAGAAATACTTTGATAATAAAAAATTAAATTTTTTTTTTAAAAATAAAAGTAGCATTGTCCATGGTTTGAAAACCTAATTGAACTATCTTAAGTAAAAGTAGTAATTCTTAAATCAATTTTATTGAGTTGGCATTCCGAACTAGAATGTATGAATTATTTAGGTTGTGCTTGCTTGTGGAAAATTTTTCCAAATCTTATTTCTTTGAGTTAAAAAAATTGAAGTGGTGTTTGGATGTGAGAATTTTTCTCACTCTCCAAAAAATACTCCTCTCCTCCTTATTTCATCTTTGAAAAATATTCCTTTTCTCCTCTTAGAGAATTTCTTTATATTCTCTCAAAAAATGGACTATTCTTCTCAAGCAAATTTTTGAAATTTCTCTCCTGATTTTTCATCCACTTTTATACATAAAGGTCTAACTCTATATCATTATTTCATAATATACAATTATATTTACCCATAATATTTTAATATTTATTTAAAATTATTTTCATAATAAATAATTATATTTACACATAATATTTTTATATTTATTTAAAATTATTTTCATAATATAATTATTTACATGTATATATTAACATTTAAATTAAATTATATGATAATATGTAGTTATAATTACACATTATTTTTATATTTAAATACAATTAATTTGATAATATAATTATTAGCATGTGTATTTTAATATTTCATAATATTAATTTCGTAATATATAATTATATTTACACATAATATTTATAATTATTTACATATATATTTTAATATTTTCATATCTTCTTCTTTAAAAAATTATGTTTTGGAAGAAATAGATCTTCCGAAAAATATTGATCTCCTTAATAAATGGACCATTCCTAAAGTGGATCCAAAGGTAATTTATAAGATGGGTACTTTTGAAAAAATTGGTTTAAAACAAATTGTTAAAACCACGGAGGAGTCTGTCCCTCTTAGTTGTGATGATATCACTTTGCAGTTATTGCACAGATCTGATATTGATATGTATAGATCTGAATATCGTTTTCTTCATATAGGTTTAATTCAAGTAGCATTTAAACCGCTTACTCTTGATAATTTACCTAATAGTTTTGTTGCTGTTTTACATGATGCTCGTAATTTAAATTGGAAGCATTCACTTATGGGTATAATACAGTCCAGTTTGGCAAATGGCCCTATTTATTTTGATGTTTACCCTAATTTGCAATTATCTTTGTCTGATGTTAATATTTTGCATGCTGTAACTTTGAATGTCAAGTTGCATGGTTATAATTATATGCCAAATACAGAAACAATTTGTATCTGTTATAAGATTTATTATAAACCACTGTATACCCTTAATCCAGAGTGTAAAATAATAAATATTAGTTTAAATGAGACAATTTTAATAGAAACTAATTTTAGTCAGTCTCATATTACAGCTCGTCGACCAATCAAATGGAGTGAAATCGAGTTTCCTAATAATTGGTTAATGGAAAAAACTGTTCTGACTCAGCCTGTAATACAGACAGAGGTTAGCCAAATAGTTCAAACTCCAGATGAAGATGTCCCAATTCAATTTAGAAATAGTAATCTAATAAAATCTAATAAATCTGTTAGATCTTCGTTTTCATATATAGATCCGTTAGAAAATAGTTTTGAAAGTCCTAGACCTTATAAAGCTTCGACGTCTTAGGTTAATGAACCAACTTTTGAATCTAGAAAAGATAATAATCTTGACACTAGATTTGATAGGCTAAAAATTAATCCATCTAATATTGTTCATGGATATAATATTCCAGATAATAATAATAATGATGACCGTAATAGTGATGATACTATTAGGCCAACTGA
>JACGDI010005475.1:3800504-3829996 GCA_014898725.1 Jacaranda copaia | reverse complement strand
AAGATAATATTTTGCAAAACTTTTAACTTGTTATTTAAATGAGTCTCTCAGCATAAAAATAAGGTATTAATTAGTGTACTTCCAGTTGTAAAGCAAATGCACTCGGTTCATTAGATGTATTTTATGGCTTATACACAAAGATGTTTGCTTATTTCTAAAGAATTTCAGCTTCCAACATATGTATATGTTCTGATAGAGAGTTAGAAATGTCCCAAGGTGTTATGTTTATTTGGCCAGCATCATGTGTATCTATGGTATAAAGATTAAAGAATCTAAAATAGCTATGGAAATTGGAAATGGACCTCTTTACTTCTTGGAAATTTTAAATCCTTCTGAAGAATGTTGGCAAAGGTCCTCTACCTTGTCTTTCCCCTGAATGTTGCATATCCATAAAGCATTTCATACAAGAGAATTCCTACAAAGCAACAGAAGTTCAATCAGTAATAATTGATGGCAAAGACCATTATGGTGTTAACAAGTCTCTGTAGATCATGAAACATTGCAATGCTTACACATGAATTACCTAGAGCCCACCCGTCAACTGCGCTAGTATGGCCAGCCCATGTAATAATTTCCTGTTAACATGAACAATCTATCACATAAGATATTTGTCAAGAAAGTGAGTTCTTTTCATTCAGTTAAATATTACATTAACATAATATGACTCCGGTAGTATAATACAAACAATATCAGTAAGTGTTCCGGAGACAAATAACCAAACAAAAGAAAGAAAAAGAGTCTATTGCATAAGATAGGTACTGGAGCTATATATTCTTCTGTACAAACAAAAGAATTGGATGCTTGCATTGGTTCCACCTTAAAAATGGAGCCTGTTGACTTTTTTGATGCTTTTTCTTTTCATTTATCTCAAGAATCAAAAGCTACACATTGCAAAATATAGTCAACGTGTTTTGGTGATCATAAGTCATCTCTTGACACAAGGTTATATGGTCATATAGTCGTCATCAGAGGTCTACGGCCTACCCTATTTGAGACCTAGCCTATTTAATAAATAGACCAGATTTAAACTTTTAAAAAAAGTCTATTTAGTTAAAAAGGCTAGATATAAGCTTTTAATAAAACCTATAAAGCCTATTAGGCCGACCTATATAATTAAATTATATTGTAATATAGATAATTAAATATTTATAATACTTTTATAATTGCTTTTATATTTTATATTAATTAATTTTATATAGTTATATATTGTGCTCTTAATTAATATATAACCATTTTATTTCAAATTTTTTGTTTAACTTATAATAATGTTTGATTATGCTTTTCTTTTTATTTAGTTAAATGTATTTTAATCGCCAATTATTTTTGAATAATATAAATTATAGAATTCTTAGGCCTATTAATAGCTTGAACCTATATACAATTTAAGTGTAACTGGAATCTTAACTAAAATAGGCTTTCTAAGGCAAGATTTAGGCTTTGGAAAAATTTAAAAAGGCTAGGCCAGACCTTAAAAAATGCCTATGTTAGGTAATAGGCTAGGGCTTAGGCTTACAATTTATATAACAAACCTGACCTATTTAAAATAAAGCCTAGCCTATTACCACCCCTAGGTAACAACCTTAATTAGAGTTTCATGGTTGAACCATTTTTTGAAGTAAAATATAGATAAAGTTAGAGAAAACTATTTGACCTTTTTCTTTTGCTATTGGAAAGAGAATAAAGCTAACTACGCTATAAGAATTAGTTATTTAACTATATCAATCAATAATCAGATTTAACTATCTATAACTACTAACTGTATTGTTCTAATGTATTGTTTGTCTTTTCAGTAGTTACAAATGGATAACAGTTGGGTCCAACTACAGGGCTTTACTTTGAAGGATTATGTTAATGGAGTTAAAAGTTTCATGAAATTCGATATAGAGAACATTGGTGGAAGAAATAATACGCTTTGTCCTTGTGGAGAGTGCTTGAATCAGGTTTTACACTCAATACACTTGCTTAAATTGCATTTACTCACCAATGGAATGAATGTGGATTATATTGATTGGGTGCACCATGGTGAAAGCTCTAATTAGTATGTAGATGATAGTGATCATGATTATATTTGTGTATTTATTGCCATTGATTATTGTAGGAGGTTCTTTATTGTGTTAAGAAAGCAAGCGTTACTCATATTCTTAAAGCTGGAGGTGCTTAGGTCAGAATATTCTATATTCTCGATAAATATTCTATATATTGCAATGCTTTTTCTGATGGTATTGTATTTGAGAATATATATATATTCAGTTAATTTCAGATATGGCATAGGGGACCCAATCTTGCTCTAAGGTATCACTTTTCTTTATCATTTGTTGCATGACGTGTTTTCGTCAAGTTTTTATGAATAACAATAGTATTTATATGAATAATACAAGGGACAATGCACGACTTTTGATGCAAATAGTTGGTCAGATTATTGGAATTGAAAGGTGGGCTTACTTTTTCATGATTCAAAAAATAATGGTGGCAGTAATTTTTAATATGACTAGAACTCTACTATTTGGTAAATTTTGGAACCTGATTGTACTATCAGCTTGGAAATTATCAGGATTTGGTTGCATTGCTATGATGTGATTTGGTTGCTTTGGTTACTGTGTGGCTCAGGACTTTAATTTGTTTGCTTCTGCACAATGCTTGATTTGCAGTGCTTGTTTGCAGGAATGGAGATTTATTCTTGGTCTTTAGGGCGTCTATTGCAAGTGCTTGAGGAGGATTGCAAAATGATGTAATTTAATCTCTTTTCTTTTTTTGTCTTTTTTCTTATTTTCCTCTAAGGGAGATTAGTTAGCAATTTTTCTTCATTCCAAAAATATTGTAAGGGAAGCAAGTACTTCCTTATTTCTATTTAGCACAACTATTCTTCACTTGTAATCCCATTTTCGTTTCAGGATGCCTAGGATGCTATCAACATCCCTCGAACTATATTCGAGGACAAATGGGCTCATAGGGAAAAATCTAAAAGACTTAAAAGGCAAGGGCCAGCATTCCTCCTACAGCTGATTTAGGTGTCAGATTGCATGTTATGAAATTGTAGTTTATTATTTTTGCTACTGAAGTTGTTAATTGAATTTCAGTCTTATTTTGGGTTAATTCTCTTGGCCAAGTTTCTGCTTCTCTGTTTTGCTGCTTGGTTCATTTCTGTCTCCATTGGACGATGCTAGTTGTGTTGTTTGAGTTGGTTGCATTAGTTTTGTTGTCAGTTTTTTTCTTTCTACACAGTCTGATTTAGTCTGCTATTCTTATGTTGATTTTGTATGCTATTCCTATGTTGGATGTTTTGTTTTGAATATGTGGCTTTGATGTTTGTGTCTTGCTATCGTCAATCTTTGTGATTGAATTTGACTGATGAAAGTTGTTTAGGAAATGCAACTGAAATTTTGGTTCAAATTTTGGATGTTTTGTTGGATATGATTTTTAGAAGTTGATCACATATTACTTGGCATTTTCTTTTTGTTGTTGATTTGAAAATAGACTGGATAAGGATGGAATTGGATCCAGCATGGGGGGATGGTTTTGCATGGATAATTTTGTTGCTGCACTAGTATTACTTTGTTGTTGGTGCTGTTTCTTCAGCTGATCTTTTGCTCAACTTGTGTTGTTTGCTAGAGTATTTCGAATTGCTCATTCATATTAGCTGGAATTTTGCTGGGCAGGTGGTCAATTTTATTTGAACGTGCAGCAACAGTTTTGCATATTAATAAATGTTCTTGGGTTTGCTGCTCCTTGCTTGGAAGCTTACATTTCCAAACCTTACTATCACAGGTTCATTCAAACTTTAGATTTGGATTGCCTTGAACTTTGGATTCCAATTTTGCTAGGGTGACCTTTCCGACTCCTTGGATTTTTTGTTTCTGGTATCTGCTTCTAGTTTCTACTATTCTAGAGTGGGATGATGTGACCTTGTAGCAACAACTCTTTTGAGTAGTTTATTTTCAGTAGCCTCTGAGTGTGGGCATGGAGCATTTTATTTTTAGTAGCCTCAATTTATCTGCTATGACCTGGAATGAATTATGCATAGGATGCCTCAGATTGTGCAAGCTTTAGCTCATTATTTTGGATTTCACCACATGTTTTTATGACATGTTGCTTGAAGAGGGATTTGGACCTTGTTCCAAGTTGAATTTGGCATGAAATATTCCTAAAATTATGGCTCAAGGGGAACTCAATACTGCGACTTAATTCTTCTTTTGTGATGCAAATCACGGCAATTGAGACTTGATACTTGACACGCTAGCGCTAATAATTTGCTTAGTTTTGCTGAAGAGAAGATTTGAACTAGTGAAGCACACACTTGCATATATGCCACAACCAATTTGGATTTTTGGGAAATGTTGACTTTTTGTAGAATAAAGTGAACGATGTTGCACTCATTTGATTTCAAATCGGCTTTGGCAACTAACAACCCTTTTGGCAACAAACAATTTTTGGTGTGGTCATCTTTTGGATGGGGCCTTGAATGATTTGGGGGCCCGTTTCAATAGGATTTTCTCTTTAGTTAATTGTTGTAGGAATTAGTTGCAATCTTTATTTAGTTTTAAACATTTGTAAGGACAGTAAGCACTTGTTTTATCTTTGCCTGGGCTTATTGTAAGGGAAGTAAGTACTTTCTTATTTAATTTTTGTTTTAACAATTTGTTTGTAATCTTCCTTTTGATTTACAATATTTAAATTGTTTGGCAATTATTTATCAGCTTAAAAATACATATTAGCAATCATTTCAAACTACTTTTGCAGCCACTATTTGGTTGCTAAAATATACAAATTAGCAACCAATTGAAATTATTTTTCTAATTGGCATTTGGTTTCTAAGAAGTTAATACATTAGTGATTAGTAGCTACACTTTTGGTCATTAAATCATAAAAAATGCAATAAGTCTTGTGTCAATATTAAAATTATTGGAACCAATTATTTTGTCACTAAAGCATACTCTTTAGCAATTATGTTTTATGGTTGAAATGTGATTGCTAAAATATATTAAATAACTCAACTATTGCAACTATCTAAAGGTAATTGCAACAAATGATTTGGTTGCTAAAGAATCAATTTTTACCAACCAAAATATGTGGTCATTGTATGTGTACCTACAAAAACCATGTCAATGTTATTGTGACCACAAACTTTTACATTAGTGAGTGAAAATATGTTGCTGATTTTTCCATCTTTAGTGACTATTATTGGATGGTTGCTAAACATATATTTTCAACGTCCAAGTTAATAACTCATTGCTAAGTACTTTTAGTAGCTACTCTATTGTGACCACCTGTGACCATCGTTATTTTGGTTACTATAAGTTTTAGCAACCATTTTTTGTACTTTTAGCGACTAATGATAATGATCGCCAAAACCATTTTTTCTTATAGTGAATCTCATTTGAATTTTTCCTCCAAAATTCATTCTTAAAAATTGATCAAATTAAACTTTTTAGTTTAATCAATTATCCTTTGACTTAACTCTTTAAGTTAAACTAGCTTAAGTTTTTAAGCTTAATTTTGTTAACTTAACTCTTTAAGTTAACTTGACCAATTGATGTTCATGTTAACTTAGAAAGAAGGATGGCCAAAATAATACGTATTAGTGTGAAGAATTAGATTCTTCATTTCCCTCCAAAACATTTACAAGCTAACATTTCATTTGTTAAAGGTTAAGCTTCTTCTTCGTCTTCCTACCTAAATTCAATCTCCACCATCAGAAAATCTTTGGTCTTAATCCAAATCATATATTGTAGATTTAGGAAGATCTCATTAGTGTGTGGACTTCTACAAAAAAGGCAAGGCGTGTGACTTGCGCAATTTCTGGAGATCCATATGCGCTAGGTCTGACTTTGCGATTTTCTACAGGACCTTATAGATGGAAAATTGATCTGAAATTTTAACTAGAAGTTCTCCAATATGTTGTATATATCCATATATTTTTCAGAATTTTTGGAGGCAATTTGATATGGCGATTGTCATAATCTTCTCACTACAATAGTAGTTGGCAGATTCTGGAAACACTGAAGTGTTTACTTGATACACCTTGAATTTGCTCATCAAGGTAATCCTCTATCTAAATCTGAATCATAGGTATGATTAGATCCTTGATTTTCTTGAAGGCACTAGTTACTTTGATATTTTGAAGTTTTGATATTTTATCCTAGTGCCTTACTAGCTTTCAAGTGGTATCGAAGCCAAAATCATTCTTAGATTTGAATTTATTTGGTTGATTGATTCATGTGATGGATTAATCAACATCACCATAATCTTGATTCAATTGATGGATTGAAGAATTTGGTTGATTTGTGTGTGGCTCCTTGATTGATGAATTAAAAGCATGCTATTATGTGTTTTAAGTGTTAATTTATGTAGTTAGTATATTTTACATCATAGTGATTAATGTTGAATGTTGATTTGGCATTAATTGATGTTATATGTTAACATAGAATGCTGTAATATGGCTAAAAGAGTTTTGGTCATTTTTGGATTCAATTGGATTGGAGTTTGGTTGGAGATTTTTGAAGAATTTGATTCTCACTTAGATTAGAATTTTTGAAGCATGTCTGAGCACTTTAATTTTTAGTTTTGAAATAAGTTTTAGATCTGGAAATTGATTCATAATATGTGATTTAATGTTTAGAAGATGTTCTAGCATTTTTGGTGCACAAAAGTTGAGCTAAAAATTGGCTTGCCTAGTCTTTGACTCCAAATCAGGGGCTGCCGATAGCTTAGGTGCAAGCTAGCCGGGCAGTAGCCGAGAGCTACTACCTAATCGTACACCAAGCATGGCCAGGAGCGCTTTGTTAAGGGATGGGTAAATGTTGAGCCATTTTTTTGGCTCCTTAAGTGGCAAAAAATGATGTTAAATCGTACATTATGAGTGTTGTGCAAGTCTTCAAAATAATGTTTGATATTTTTTTATTACTTCTTAAAACTTGTCAAAGTTAATCTCCAACTTGTAGCATAAATGTTATGCTTGGACCAATTATTTGTTAATGAGATAAACATTTAATTGTTGGAATTAATTGTTAATTCTAGATTTATTTGTTGTTCATTTAATTGTTGAATGAATGACAAATGAATGGGGATGATCATGAGCTTTTTAAATTGATTTTATTTGTTTCAAAGTTATTAAAATGGGTTGTATTAAATGGGGCTTGCCTGCCCCTTGTTCTATCCTGTATAAGTTATGAGAGTAGAACTACTAGAAGCGAGAATTTCCATTTTATGTAAATGTTGCATAGAGCAAGGAGTCCAATGAAGGCATGAAGGTTTTTTGAAGACCATGAATATATGGGATACACTCATAATAGTTTAATTTAATTCAACCCACTTAAAGTTAATCAAAGTGATGCGCTTATGGCTCTAAATGCATCACTTGGTTAAACTCATGGTCATCCCACCCTACGAGCATGCTATGCTATTTACTTATTTACACTTTTCATATTCTATTAATGCATGAGATACATGATTAGGATATAGAGAACCTAAATAAGAAGATAAAAAATGATGAGATCTTTGCAAGCAAAAATCCTCCACATAAAACGTTTACGTATTTTCATATATTAAGTCAAAATAGATACAAATTAAAAATGTTTTAATTAATCTAAGATTTCCACCAATAGTGAATGCCATGATGATGCTATCGATTTTATGTGATGGCACTCGGTCACAGGGGTCATACTTAAGAGGAAAGTTGTGAGCATACACTTAGCATGAGATGCACCTTTGACTTGGGAACCCTCACGCATTGGCACTCAATCACAAGGGATGTCGTGAAGCCGTTTTGAGACAAAGTTTGATTGGTGGGTTTGACTTAATGTTTAGTAGTATAGATGCTGTAGGTCATGTAGGTTTATATGAAAAGTGAGGCAAAATATATTAAGAGTTGCATGAGATACAATTAGCAAAAGTTGTTTACCCTTTGATTGCTCGTGGATGGCACTCGGTCACAGGGGTCCATTGGCAAGTCATTGAGGTCTTGATTCTTACTAGGAAATATGATTTCCTAAATTCTTCTTGGGGGTGAAGAATTTGATAAAATAGTAGGAGAAGAACATGTGAAAGACTATGAACATATTTAAATATCAAATTCAATCACATGCTCATATTCTCCTTGTCACCTTTGAGGATTTGTGAAATCTCAAGAATGGTTAAATTCCACTCATCGTTATTTTGGAAATTAGTAAACGAACTAGGCTAAACTTCCACGATTGACTTAATCTCAAAAATCATTTTAGATTCTTAGAAACGGATATAGGTCCTATGTCAAGGTACTCCTAATCCCTTTAGGGATTAATGTATATCTAGAGACACGTGAAAAGTTCACGAATTGGGTTTAGAATCATCCTACCCCTTAGTCTCATGATGGTATCTAAAAATTTTAAAAGTCTTAAGGACACATGAATTATACTTTGGTTAAAGTTTACAAAGAGCTATAAAGCGAATGAGGTATGAGAAGTTTATGTTGTTAAAGGAGATTTTTCAACCAAGGATGGATGTGAAGTCATGCGTCATTGACTACGGTCTAAAGATGATTACGCTTGGAAAAGCTTTTCAACTTACATGTAGTGATGGACAATGATCTTCATGAGGATTTGATCCTCACATTCTTGTTGAGTTTTATTAATCAAAGTGTTGATCTAGAAGGAGACTACCATGATAAGGGCAAACCTTTAACACTTGTTTCCTCCTCCAAGTCTATGGACCCTGGGGGTGCTAGAAAGGGAGGTAAAAGAAAGAATATTCTTCTTCGAAGGGAAAACAACTATCAAAGGAATTCGGAGGAGTCAAGAAGATTATAAAGGAAATAGTCAGTATTATTTGTTTCTACTTAGGCAAAATGGGCCATTGGAAGCACTTTTGCAAGGGTTATCTGGCAATCCTTAAGAAGGGTATAAACTTTACTGAAATGCATTTTAGGATAAATTCTTCTTCATGAATATATGATATTGCATGTGGTTCTTTTTTTTGTGAGTTGTTATGAGGAATAGAAAGAAAAATAGAACTAAGTGATGTGAATATGATCCACCACTTTGGCTAAGAAGTAAGAGTTGTGTCCAAAGTCGAAGGTGTACAATAAGTTAAACTTAGAAAATTCTATAATTGTATTGGACCTTTGTCATGAAGTACCATATATTATGGAGAACATTATTTCAATCCCATTTTAGATAGTGAAGGATTTGATCATTCTACACCAAATAGGAGATTGAAGGCATTAAAGAATGAGTTCTTTAGTTGCTTATGGTACAATTAACAAAAGATTGTACATATTGGATTCTTAACCAACACTAATGCACTCTCAACTAAGTAAGAAATTAGATATCCTAGAAGATGCCATTTTATGGCATGCAAGACTTGGTCATATCTTCAAAATTTAGGATGAACAAGTTAGTAACTCTCAAAGCACTAAATGTTAGTGGCATTGAAAACTTTCCTACCAGTGAATCTAGTTTGAAGGGATAAATGGCTGAGGCTTCTTTTGTAGGACAAACAGAGCGCTTTACAAATCCTTTGGATTTGATCCATATAAATATTTATGGACCGCTAAAGGTTAATGGAAGAGGAGGCTATTCTTACTTCATTACTTTCACTAATGGTAATAGTTGATACGGACATGTGTATCTTATGAAGTACAAGTTCGAGGCCTTTGAAAAGTTCGACGAGTATAAAAATGAAATAGAAAGATAAAAGGTACTTAGTATTAAGACCCTTCAATCGGATTAAGGGGAAAAATACTTAAGTACCAAATTCTTGGATTATCTTAAAAAAAAATGGGATTCTTTCTCAATGGATGCCACTTGGCACACCCCACACAATGGAGTAGCCGAGATAAGACATTGTACCTTGTTGGACATGGTACGTTCCATAATGAGCTTCTTCGATATGCTTATGATATGCCTTAATGATGACAGTGAAGTTACTAAGAGTAGTATCTTCAAAGTCATTGCCAAAAATACTATATGAGATATGGCATGGCTAAACACCCTTTTACCACTATCTAGGAATTTGGGGATCTCCCACCTATGTGAGACTAACAGTGGGAGATAAGTTGGATAGTAGATCCACCTTGTGCAAGTTTGTGGAATACCCAAGAGAGTCTATGGGTTATTAGTTTTATGATTCCTCACAACAAAATGTGTTTATTTTGAGGAATGCCACCTTTTTGGATTAGGAATTTCTATGAGATAGAAAAGGTGTTGTAATTGAACTTGGTGAAGTTTAAGATGATCAACAAATCCTACAAGTGGTAGAAATAAATAAATATCAAAGAGCTTCACACACAACCTCTGAAAAGGTTGGGCTGGATCAAGAAGTAACCTGAAGAGTTTGAATTTTTTCATGAGACGGGTCAATTGAATAGAGATCCAAAGACCTATGAGAAAGCTATGTTAGAAATAGCCTCGGGACATTGGTTTGAAGCCATGAGATCTAAAATGAACTCTATATACTCAAATAAAGTATGGACTTTGGTAGATCCACTAAAGGGAATAGTTCTCATTGGTTGCAAGTGGACCTATAAGCGAAAGTTTGGGGTAGATGGAGAAATAGTAACTTTTAAGGCATGACTAGTGGCAAAAAGTTACATTCAAAGATTCGATATTGATTTCAAGGAAACCTTTTCACCGATCTCTATGCCTAAGTTCATTCAGATTCTACTTGCTATAGCTACATATTATGACTATGGGATATGGTAAACGGATGTGAAAACCACTTTCCTCAATGGTCACACTGAAGAAGAAATTTATATGGAGCAACCACAAGGTTATACATCCAAAAAGAGTGAGCAAAAGGTTTGCAAACTTTAGAGATCTATTTATGGACTCGAATTGGCATCTTGAACTTAGAACATACATTTTTGATAAGATACTTAAATTGTTTGATTTTGTCAAAAAGGTGTATGAACCTTATGTGTACAAGTAGGCTAGTAGGCGTAGTATACAGTTATTGTACTTTATATCGATGACATTCTTTTCATTAGGAATGAGGTAAGAATGTCAGAGTGTACTAAAGTATGGTTATCTACACAATTCTTCATGAAGAACTTGGGAAATGCATCCTACATATTAGGAATACGTGTGTATAGAGATAAATTAAGGGGGATACTAGGGCTTTCCCAAATCCCGTACATTGAACAAGATACTAAAAAGATTTATCATGGAAGAATACAATAGGGGATTCCTCTTTTTGGGATGTGATCTTTGTTTCTCCAAGTTTATGGCCCCTTAAACTGTCAACGAAAGATGAAATATCCCACATACCTTATGCATCTACTATATAGAGCATAATTATATGTCACTGAATGTACAAGATTGGATATGACACATTCACTAAGTATTATGAGTAGGTTCCATTCCAATCCTGGTGAATGTTATTGGAAGACCGCCAAAATAATCCTTGAAAAGGACTAAAGACTTGTTTTTGGTATATGATAACAGAGAATTGAAACTTGCGGAGTTTTTGGATATTAGTTTCCAATCTAATGTGGATAACCTAATATCCACTTTTAGATACATATTTTGCTTAGTGGTGGAATAGTGTGGTGGAAGAGTTCCAACAAGACACCATGACCAAGATAACCACTAAGGTAAAATACTTTGTGGTTTTGGAAACCACAAAGGAAGGTGTTAGGATAAAAACTTCATCCAAGGGTTGGATGTAGTGTCTAGCATGCATGAACCTACGATTAGATATTAGTCATAAGATCTTATGAATTGTGGCATCTAAGATCCTGATAGACTTGTACTAACGACGCATAAATCCAAGAGTTGGAGATTATTCTATTCCATGAGCAACTGTATGAGATACGAGTGTATGTTAGTGGGTGCTTGTTAGAGAACAAGGTACTAAAGACTCACCGAAGAATCTACTAGATAGCTATAGTGGTAAGTCAGTAGTGGCTAGTTTTTCTGTTTATGCTAGTGCATATTATTAGTCATTTGACCTGAGAATCCATGGTAACCTTGTGTTCGGTCCTCATGCTTTAACTCTTTCTTGACCACTTAGTGGGTTTTTTGGGTTGAGATCTAGTATGAGCTACTTAGCATGGAGATTTGTGAGATTCAAGATAGAATCTAACTCTTCATTATTGTGAAGGGCGAGTACATCTCCTATGTGTTCTATAATGATCGATTCCTAAAAATCCTTGCGCAAGGTGGTATGGCAATTTGAAAAAGGAGTTTTTCAAAGGTGAGGTCACACAACAAGGATCGAACATTGAGAATAGAGACATAGTATCGAGGCTATTAGAGTGCCAACAAATGTCTTGCACTAGGCCTCTTTTGGTAGATAGGAGACGGAAGAACCGTATTTGCATGGTATGCATAGAGCGATGATAGTTCTCCAGAATATTCAGTTTGGCCAATTAGTTAGGCTCCATGGGCTTGAGGTTGGACATCAACCATAGAGATTGGGTACTCTTCAATTAATGAGATTAATTGAATTGAGTCGACTAATTTAAAAAAAAATTAAAATAGAATAAATATATGATATTCAAAAGTCACAAGGAGTTGTGAGCCCATATCCAATGAATGGTAAAACCTATTAGGTCACATACAAAATCCAATAAGCTACCTAATTAATGAAGAGAATTTTTTAAGGAGTTAGAAAACGGTGTCTCCTAGTGGACCGACTTTTGGGGCCAAATTTTGAAGGTCAATTTTGGCTTGATTGATTTGAGTGTTAAATTAATAAACTAATTTAATAGTTAAATTAGACCAATAATTAAGGAGTTGATTATTTGATGCCAACATAACCATCAATTGATCAAGTTAACTTAAAAAGTTAAGTTAACGAATTTAGCTTAAGGAGTTAAGCTAGTTTGACTTAAAGAGTTAAGTCAAAGGATAATTAATTAAATTAAAAAGTTTAATTTGATTAATTTGGAAGAATGAATTTTGTAGGAAAAATTCAAATGAAGAGTCATTTGAATTAGCTTTTAATTAATTTGGAATTAAATTCTAAATGTAATTAAACGCACATGAAATTCAAATAAGATTTGAATTTAATTTGCCACCATGGCAGCCCCTCTTGGCTGCCCCCCACATGCATTGTGCGATGCCACCTTGGCATCACACATTTTCGGCATCTATATATAGATATAAAGAGAGATGGGTAACTAATATCATAATTGGTTTGGAGAATTAGATTATTTGCAAAATTCCCTCCAAAACTATCTTACAAGCAGTGCATACATATGTTGAAAGCTTTGCTCTCTTCTTCTTCCCTCGGACCTAAAATTAACCTCCACCATTATTGTATCTTTGATCTTACTCCAACTTATAGACCAGAGATTTTGGAAGATCTAATTGGTGTGCGGATCATAACAATAGAGACAAGGCACTTGACTTGCTAGATTTTGGAGATCCACTTGCACAGAGTCCAGTTTAGTAAATTTCTCTAGGGAGTTCTAGAAAGCTTTTTGATCTAAAATTTTTATAGAAGGTTATTCAAGGTATTGATAATCTTCAGTAATTTGTTTGGAATTTTTGGAGGATTTTTTGTTGGGCATTTTTTGCACTCTTCTAGCTGCACCAATTGCATACAATTTCTGGAATTGCGAAAAATTCACAAGTCTCTCCTTGGATTTTGCCTTTTAAGGTATGCTCTTACCAAATTTGAATCCTTAGCAATATTAAATCCTTTTTATGCATGTAAGAACTAGTTAATTTCATACTTTTGAAGTTTTGATAATTGGATCCTAGTGCCTTACTTGCTTTTAGTCCTCTGACTTAAAAATCCCTAGTAACCTTATGTCTTGTCCTCATGCTTTGACTCTTTCTTGACCACCTAGTCGGTCTTTTAGGTTGAGATTGGGTATGAGCTACTTGGCATAGAAGTTTGTGAGATCTAAGATAGAATTCGACTCCTCATTTTTATGAAAGGAGAGTGCATCTCCTATGTATTTTCCAATGATCGATTCCAAGAAATCCTTGCATAGGGTGGTGTGACAATTTGGGAAAGGAGTTTTTCAAAGATGAGGTCACACAACAAAATCAAGCATTGAGAATAGTGATATAGTATCTGTTGGAATAGTGCCCCACAAGCTACTAAGATTGGTGTGAAAAACTATTTCACTTGTGATATAATCTTAATTGAATGATATTCTTATAAATGGCCATCTTCATCTTATGCTTTTATTACTTCACTAGCATATGGTTGAAGCCCCTAGATTACACAAGATTATGGAATTTGATCATGCACTAAGTGATGATCATAGAATAAGTTTTACATGATCGTGATCTAAAATATCTCAAGTCAAAAAATTTTATGAGACAAGGCATCTAAGATTCAAATAGACTGACACTAACGATGCATAATCCAAGGATTGGATGTTGCCCCGTTCCATGAGAAATTGTATGTGATACGGGTGCACATTAATCGATGCTTGCTAGAGAACAAAGTACTGGAGACCTACCTAGAGAATCTACTAAAAAATCATAGTGGCAAGCTTTCCAACTTACACTAAGGCATAAAATTAGTCCTTTGACATAAGGATCCATTGTAATCTTATATTTGGGCCCTCATTCTTTAACTCTACTTTAGCCACCTAGCGGGCATTTCGGTGGTGATTGGGCTTGAGCTACTTTGACAAGGAGGTTTATGAGATTCAAGATGGGATCTAAATCCTCATTTTTTTGAAGGGTGAGTGCATCTCCTATGTCTTCTATGATGATTGATTCCTAGGAGTCCTTGGCCAAGGTAGTGTGACATTTTGGAAAAGGGATTTTTCCAAAGATGTGATCACAAATTGGAATCAAACATTAAAAATAGATGCATAGCATTGAGGTTATTAGGAAGCCAACAAATATCTTGCCCTAAGCCTCTTTTATGAAGATAGGAGATGGAAGAATCGTATTTGCATGGTACGCATAAAGCTAGAATGGTTTACCAAAAGCATCATTCGGCCAATTGTTTGGCTTCATGGGCTTGAGGTTGGATATCGACCATGAAGATTGGATATTCTTCAATTAATAGAGATTAATTGAATAGAGTCGATTGGTTTAAAGGAGTTTAAACAAATGTAAATATATAATATTCTAAAGTCACAAAGGTTGTGAGCCCATGTCCAATGAGGGTAGAACCTAATGGGTCACACATAAAATTCAATTGGCAATCCTAAATATTGAGGGAAATTTTCTAAGTGTTAAAAGGATTCCATGGTGGCCAAAATTTGGGGGAATTGGTTGACCCAATTTTTAGTCATCTCAACTTAATCAATTTAATTGTTAAATTGATCTAATTACTTTAAGAAGTTAAATTAGGACCAATTAAATTAAGTGTTAAGTTAATTTAGTGCCTCATGACTATCAATTGGTCAAGTTAATTTAAAGAGTTAAGTTAACAAAATCTAGCATAAAGAGTAAAGCTAGTTGACTTAAAGATTGAGTCAAAGTTTAATTAAATTAAAATGAAGAATTGATTTTGGCAGGAGAGTTCATTCAAAATGTTCATTTGAGGCTGAATTAGAATTTAATTAGGTAGACATTTGATGAGATGAAATATAGATTCCAAGTTAAATTCAAATTCAATACATAACATACAACTTGCAAGTATGCTTAGGTGGCAGCCCCATCTTGAGGAGAGTGTGATGCCACCTTGGCATCACACCGTATCCACTCTATATGTAGATATAGAGAAGGAGGTGGCCAACATAAGATATTCACTCATTTTGTGCATCTAAAAGTTAGATCCAAAATTTCCTCCAAAAGTGATTCTCTCGTGAGTTGAGGCTTTACTCTCTTTTTCGACTCTCTCATCATTTTTGGCCTCCTACTAGCTCTCTTTATTCTTGATTTTTCTAGCTAAATTTAGGAGAAAAGGATTGTTTATTGGTGTGTGGACTTTGACATTAGATGCAAGACGAATTTTGGATTGCTTGCTTTGGTGATCTTTTTTCCATCAGTGAGTTTTTGAATTCTATTCGAGGTATTTCTGAGGGATTTTGGTATTGTAATTTTTCATGGACATTCTTCATCGAGTTGGTGAAATTTTGGTCTTGATTTGGATCGAATCTGAGTTGATTTTTCCAATCAAAAGTTGATCACACTCTGATGTACCAGAAGCAATCTGCCTTCGAGAAAGGAAGCTCTACTTCAAGTTTTTAGTTGGATTTTTCTTAAGAGGCAACAATATGACCTTAATCCATTATATAGGCATGATTTAGATCCTATTATTGGTGTAATCTATGTTAGATTTCAGTTTTTAAATGTCTTAAAATGGATCCTCAGCATTACATCTCTTTCAAGTGGTATTAGAGCCTAATTTCATGCTATATTTTGGATTTTTCTTTGATTGATTCATGTGATGAATTGATATAGATATTCAAACACTTGATCTAAATCATATATTGGAGTGTTTGGAATATGATGCTTGTAGCTCCTTTGATGATGAATAGATATTATGCTAATATGTATTTTAATAGTTAATTCATATGTTAGCATAATTTGATTCGCAGTTAGCTAATATTAAATATTGATTTAGCATTAAATTATGTTATATGTTGATATAGAATGTTTTATTTTGGCCTTAATTTGTTTTGGTCATTTTTGGATCCAATTAGATTAGAGATAATTTGAGATTTTTGGGAGAATGTGATTCTCACTTTAATTTAATTTTTGACGCATGTTTGAGCTCTTGTTATTTCAGATTTATAAATTGTTTTAGTTTTGAAATTGCATTTATATTGTGTGGAAATAATGTTTAGAAGTTTTTCTAAAAGTTTGGTGCACAAAGGTTGAGCAAAATAGTGCAAAAGTCGCCTAACACCCATGACTGAACAATTTCCCCTCATGGTTGGGCTTTGGCCAGCAGCGGGCACCCTTTGTGAGAACCTGCCATGTGGTTGTGCACCCATCCTGGGTGGGCAGTACGTTGGTCAAGGTCTTTGCTTAATTTTGGCTCATTTTTGTGATCAAAAGTGTATTGTTTCACACATAATGGATGCACAAGTGTTACACAAACTCTCAAAACTATGTTTGACATATTAATGCTTTCTTAAATCTTATGAAAATTAATCTCCAATTGTGGCAAAATAGGATGCATAAATGTTATGCTTGTTTTTGTTTGGCTAATTAATTGTTTATATGATAAGCATTTAATTGTTGGAATTGAATGTCAATTCTAGAATTATTTATTGTTCATTTAATTGTTGAATGAATGATGAATGAATGGGGATGATCATGAGCCTTTAACATTGATTTTATTTATTTCAAAGTTGTTGAAATGGGTTGTATTAAATTGGGTTTGCATGGCTCTTATTCTATCTTATAAAAGTTGTGAGAGTAGAATCACTAAGAGTGAGGCTTTCTTTCCCGTATAAAAGTTGCAAAAAGCAAAGAAGATCCAAGGAGGATTGAAGAGCTATGAATGTGTGGGATACACTCATATAATAACTTAGTATAATCAACACACTTAAAATCAATCGAGTGATGCAGCTATAGCTCTAAGTGTATCACTTGGTTAGGCTCATGATCATCTTACCCTAGGAGCATGCTAGGCACATTTACTTGTTTTTGCTTTTCATATCCTATTGATGTATGTGATGCATGGATTAGGATATAGAAAACCTAAATAAAAAGATAAAATTGGTGAGATCTTAGCAAGCAAGTTTGAAATCTCTTCACTTAGAATGTCTACGTTTCAAAAAATTAAGTCAAAATAGATATAAATTAAAAGGAGTTTTAATTAATCAATGCCTTCTACCAATAGTATATGCCATGACAACGCTACTGAATTTATGTGATGGCACTCGATCACAGAGGTCACACTTAGGAGGAAAGCTATGAGCATATACTTAGTATATGATGCACCTTAATTTGAGGCTTCCCATACATTAGCACTTGATCACAGGGGATGTTGTGGAGTGGTCTTGAATTAAAGCTTGATTGATAGGCTCGACTTAACATTTAGTAGTGTAGATGTCACATGAGTCGTGGGTCTACACGAAGAGTGAGGCAAAATATATCAAGAGTTGCATGTGATGCAATTAGCAAGTGCTGCTTATCTTTAGATTGTTCGTGGACGGCACTCGTTCACAAGGGTCTACTTGCAAGTCTTTGGAGTTTTGATTCTCACTAGAAAATATGATTTCCTAAATCCTTCTTAGGGGTAAAGGATTTGATAAAATAGTAGGAGAAAAAATATGCTTGAAAGACCATAAATATATTTTAAAAATATCAATATTCAATCATATGCTTATATTCTCTTTTTTGCCTTTAGTAATTTGCGAAATCTCAAGAATGGCTAAAATCCAATCAACGTTATTTTGTAAACCCATAAACTAATCGGGCCAATCTTACATGTTTGATTAAACCTTAAAATTGTCTAGATTTTGAGAAATGGACAAATGTCCTATATCATGGTTCTCCTCATCCCATGGAATTAAAATAGATTGAGAGACACATGAAAGGTTCACGAATTGGGTTAAGGATTATCTTATCCTATTGTCTCATCTACAAACTTCAAAAATCTCAAAGACACATAAATAGTACCTTAGTTTAAGTTTACAACATTTGTAAAGTAAACAAGGTATGAGAAGTTCATGTTGTCAAAGGAGATTTTTCAAGCTAGGATGAATGAGAAGTCTCGTGTCATTGACTAGGGTTTAAAGATTATTAGGTTTAAAAAAGCTTTTTCAACTTAGATGTAGTGATGGACAATGATCTCCATGAGGATTTGATCATCACATCCTCGCCAAGTTTTATTGATCAAAGTGTTGATCTAATAGGAGACTACTATGACAAGGGCAAACTTTTGACACTTGTTTTCTCCTCCAAGTCTATCGGCCCAAGAGATGTTAGAAAGGGAGGCAAAAGGAAGAAAAGTTCTTCCTCTAAGGGAAAGTAACTATTAAAGGTATGCATAAGAATAATGAAGATTATAGAGGATAAAGTCAATGTTACTTGTTTCTTCTTTGGCAAAGATAGGCATTGAAAGTGGTATTATAAGAAATAACCTGGCACCCTTGAGGAATGTGTGTACTTTATTGAAGTGCATTTAAGGATATATTCTTCCTCATGAATACATGATATTGCATGTAGTTCTTATCTTTTTAATTTGTTACAAAAATAGAAAAAAGAATAAAAACCAAGTGATGTGGATATAATCCACCACCTTGGCAAAGAAGCAAGAGTTGCAGCGTAGGCTGAAGGCATATAATAAGTTAGACTTAGGGAACTCCATACTTGTATTGAACTCTTGTTATTATATACCATATATTGTTGAGAACAATATTTCAATTCTTGTTTGGATAGTGAAGGATTTGATCCTTCTATTTCAAATAGGAGATTGAATGCATTAAATAAATTAGTTCTTTAGTTGCTCATGTTATACTTAACAAAGGATTCTGCATTTTTAGATTCTCAACCATCACTAATGCACTTTCAATCAAGTATGTGAAAATTAGATATCCAAGAAGATGTCATTTAATGGCATGTTAGACTTGGCCATATTCCCAAAAAATAGGATGAACAAGATAGAAACTCTCAAAGCATCAAAAGTTAGTGGTATTGAGGAACTTTCAACTTGTGAGTCTCGTTTGAAAAGAAAAATGACTAAAGCTCCTTTTTGTTGGATAATTGGAGTGAAGCAAAAGTTCTTTAGATTTGATCAAGGTGGATATGTGCGATCCACTAAGAGGTAGTGCATAAGAAGGCTATTTTTACTTCATCACCTTCACCAATAATCACACTTGGTTCGGACATGTGTATCTTATGAAGTATAAGTCTAAAACCTTTGAAAGGTTCAAAGAGTATAGGTGTCAAGTAGAAAAACTACAAAGGCTTAATATTAAAACTCTTTAATCAGATTAAGGAGGACAATACTAAAGTACTAAATTCTTGGATTATCTAAAAGAGAATGAGATTCTCTTTCAAAATGGACTTTACCATCCAACTCAATAGAGTAGCCGAGAGAAGAAACTATACCTTATTGGATATGGTATGTTCCATGATGAGCTTTTCCAATATGCCTATATCCTTTTAGGAATACGTCTTAAAAATAGCTGCAAGGCTACTAAATGTAGTACCCTCAAAGGTTGTGCTAAAGATTCCACATGAGATGTGGTGTGACAAAGCACATTCTTACTATTATTAAAAGGTTTGAGGGTCTCCTGTATACATGGAGAGGTTATTAGGAGACAAGTTGGATAGTCGATCCTCTTTGTGTAAGTTTGTGGGATACCTTAGACAGCCTATGGGTTATTACTTCTGTGATCCCTCGAAACAAAAAGGTGTTTGTCTCAAGGAATGCTAAGAAATTTCTATTAGATAGAAAAGGTATTGTTGTTGAACTTGATGAAGTTTAAGATGATCAACAAATCCCACAAGTAGTAGAAAGAAATTAGCATCAAAGAGCCTTACACATAACCTCCAAGAAGGTCAAACTAAATCAAGAAGCAACCTAAAAAGTTCATATTTCTTCATGAGACAGGCCAATCGAATATAGATCCAAAGACCTATGAGAAAGCTATATTGGATATAGACTTAGGATATTAGCTTGAAGCCATGAGATCCGAAATAGACTCCATGTGCTCCAACAAAGTATGAATTTTGGTAGATCTACTCTAAGAAATCATTCTCATTGGTTGCAAGAGGATCTATAAGCGAAATCTAGAAGTCGATTGAGAGGTTAGACTTTAAAGGCGCAACTAGTAGTAAAAGGTTACACTCAAAGACTTGGTATTAATTTTGAGAAAACCTTTACACTGATTGTAATACCTAAGTCCATTTGGATTCTACTTGCCATAGCCCCATATTAGAACTATGAGATATGGCAAATGGATGTGAAAACCACTTTTCTTAATGGGAACATTGAAAGAAGAAATTAATATGGAGCAATCAATAGGCTTTACATCCAAAGGGAGTGAACAAAAGGTTTGCAAACTTAAGAAATCCATTTATGGACTTAAATAGGCATCCCGAACTTGGAACTTATATTTTGATTAGAAATTCAAATCATTTAACTTTGTCAAAAATGTGTATGGACCTTGTATGTACAAAGGGCTAATGAGAGTAGCATATGGTTTACTATGCTTTATGTTGATGGCATCCTTTTCATTAGGAATGAGATAGGCATGTTAGAGAGCACATTTATCTACTCAATTCTCCAAGAAGGATTTGGGATAAGCATCATACGTGTTGAGAATAGGTATCTATAGAGATAGATTGAAGAGGATGCTGAGGCAATCCCAAACCCAGTACATTGACAAAAAACTAAAATAGTTTAGTATGGAAAAATTCAAGAAGGGATTCATTCATATACACATGGTATTTGTCTGTCTAAGTCTATGGCCTTGGAGATTGAGGTAGAGAGATAAAAAATATCCCAAACATTTTTTGCATTTGCCATAGGGAGCATAAAGTATGCAGTTTAATGTACAAGATCGAATGTAGCACATGCTCTCAGTGTTATGAGCAAGTTCCAATCCAACCCCAGTGAGAGTCACTGGGATGGAAAATTGAAACCTAAGGAGTTTTTGAATTCAAGTTTCCAATCCGAAGTAGATGACCTAAAACCCATTTTTGAATTTATATTTTGCCTTAATAGAAGCATGATGAGTTGGAAGAGTTCCAAACTAAAGACCACAGCTGATTCCACCACTAAAGTGAAATAATTTGTGGTTTTGGAAACTACAAAAGAAGGTGTTTGGATAGAAACCTTATCTAAGGGTTGGATATGGTGCCTAGCGTGCATGAGTCTATTGTTATCTTTGGAAGACAACTCAAGATTCAAGCCAAGATCTAATCAATGATCCAAACAAAGTAAATATGATATCATTTTATGTAAGGTATCAATTGATAGAGGTAGCAACTGAATGGATAAAGCTAACTCAAAGGAGAATATAGCAGAACCACCATTTTAACCCCTATAGCAAAAGGTCTTTGAAGAACATCTTATGAAGATGGATCTTAAGACTATGGGGAATTATTTTTAGGGCAAGTGGGAGATTGTTAGAATAGTGCCCCACAAGCCAATAAGATTAGTGCGAGAAACTATTTCACCTGTGATATAATCTTGATTGAACGACATTCTTATAAATGGTTATCTTTATCTTATACTTTTATTACTTCACTAGCATATGGTTGAAGCTCTTAGATCACACAAGATTATGCCACTTGTTCATGCACTAGGTAGTGATCATGGAATAAGTCTCACGCGGTCGTGATCTTAAATATCCAAGTCATAAAATCTTATGCTACAGGACATCTAAGATTTGAATAAACTTACACAAACGATGAATAATCCAAGGGTTGGATGTTGCTCCATTTCATGAGCAAACTATATGTGATATGAGTGCATGTTAGTAGGTGCTTGTTATAGAGTAAGACACTAGAGACCCGTTTGGAGAATTCACTAGATAGCTATAGTGGCAAGTCGATAATGACTAATTCTCCAGCTTACGCTAGTGCATATAATTAGTCCTTTGACCTAAGGATCTATTGTAACTTTATGTTTAGGCCCTCATGCTTGACTCCACCTTGGCTACCTAGCGGGCATTCTGGTGTTGATTAGGCGTGAGCTACTTAGACATGGAGGTTTATGAGATCTGAAATAGGATTCGACTCCTCATCTTTGTGAAGGGCTAGTTTATCTCCTATGTGTTCTATGATGATTGATTACAAAGAGTCCTTGGCTAAGGCAATGTGACATTTGGAAAAGGGATTTTCCAAAGATGAGGTCACAAATTGGAATCAAACATTAAAAATAGATGCATAGCATCAAAGCTATTAGAGAGTCGACAAATATCTTGCCCTAGGTCTCTTTTATAGAGATAGGAGACGGAAAGACCATATTTGCATCGTACGCATAGAGCTAGAATCGTTCACCAAAAGCATCATTCAGCCAATTATTGGCCTCCATGAGCATGACGTTGGACATCGATCATAGAGATTGGGTATTTTTCAATTAATAGAGATTAATTGAATTGAGTCAGTTAGTTTAAAGGAGTTTAAACTAACGTGAATATATGATATTCTAAAGTCACAAAGGTTGTGAGCCTATGTCCAATGAGTGGTAGAACCTAATGGGCTGTACACAAAATTCAATTGGCAATCCTAAATATTAAGGGGAATTTTCCAAGTGTTAGAAGGATTCCATGGTGGTTGAAAATTAAGGAAATCGGTTGACATAATTTTTAGTCATCTTAGCTTGATCAATTTAATTGTTAAATTGATTTAATTAATTTAAGAAGTTAAATTAGGACCAAGTAAATTAAGTGTTAATTTAATTTGGTAGCTTATGACTATCAATTAGTCAAATTAATTTAAAGAGTTAAGTTAACAAAATCTAGCTTAAAGAGTTAAGCTAGTTGGCTTAAAGGTTAAGTCAAAGTTTAATTAAATTAAAATGAAGAATTGATTTTGGAGGGAGAATTCAAATGAAATGTTCATTTGATACTGAATTAGAATTTAATTAAGTAGACATTTCATGAGATGAAATGTATATTGCAAATTAAATTCAAATTCAACACAAATTAATATACAACTTGCAAGATGCTTGCAAGTTAGAATGCTTTGGTGGCACCCCCACGTTGAGGAGGGTGGCATCACACCATCTCCACTCTATATAAAGATATAGAGAATGGGGCAGCCAGCATAAGATATCCACCCATTTAGTGTATCTAAAAGTTAGATCCAAAATTCCCTTCAAAAGTTATTCTCTCATGAGTTGAGGCTTCACTCTCTTCTTCACCTCCATCACCATTTTTGGCCTCTTACCAGCTCTCTTTCTCCTTGAGTTTCCAGCTAAATTGAGGAGAAAATGATTGTCAATTGATGCGTGGACTTTGACATTAAAGGCAAGATGAATTTTAGATTGCTTGCTTTGGTGATCCTTTGTTCTAGTAGTAAGTGTTTGGATTCTATTCTAGGTCTTTCCAAAGGATTTTGGTGCTGAAATATTTATTGGACGTTCTTCATCAAGTTGGTGAAATTTTGGTTTAGATTTGAGTCAAATCTAAGGTAATTGGCCTGATCAAAAGTTGATCACACTCTGCTGCGCCAAAAGTAGTCTACCTTCAAGAAAGAAAGCTCTACTTCGAGTTTTTGGTTGGATTTTGCTTAAGAGGTAACAATATGACCTTAATCCATTATATAGGCATGAATTAGATCCTTGGATTGGTGTAATCTAAGTTAGATTTTAGTTTTTAAATGTTTTAAAATGGATCCTTAGCATTACATCTCTTTCAATATCAAGACTATTAAGGAGTCGACAAATATCTTGCCCTAAGCCCCTTTTGGGCGATAAAAGGTGGAAAGACCTTATTTGTGTGGTAACATAGAGCTATAATGGTTCTCCAAGAGCATTAGGGCTCCATGGGCTTATGGTTGGACATCGATTATAGAGATTAGGTACTCTTTAATTAATGGGATTAATTGAATCGAATCGATTAATTTAAAAGTATTTTGAATTAAAATGAATATAAGATATTCAAAAGTCACAAGAAGTTGTGAGCTCATGTCCAATGAATGATATAACCTATTAGATCACACACAAAATCCAATTAGCTTCCTATTTGATGGAGAAATTTTCTAAGTGTTAGAATATTCTCTCCTAGTGGATCGATTTGAGGATCAATTTTGGCTTGATTAATTTAAATGATAAATTAATCAATTAATTTAAGGAGTTAAATTAGACCAATAATTAAGAATTTAATTATTTGGTGCTAAAATAATCATTTATTGATCAAGTTAAGTTAACAAAATTAAGCTTAAGAATTAAGCTTACCGACTTAAGCGTTAAGTCAAAAGTTAATTAATTAAATTAAAGAGTTTAATTTGATTAATGAGAAGAATATATTTTGTTGGAAAAATTCAAGTGAAAAGTTCATTTGAATTGGCATTTTAATTAATTTGAAATTTGATTCCAAATTAAATTGAAATGCACATGAAATTCAAATGAGAATTGAATTCGAATTTGCCACCTAAGCTTGCAAGTGGCCGCCCCCCTTGAGGATGGTGTGATGCCACCTTGGCATCACACCATCCTCCCTCTATATATAGATATAGAGGTGAGAGGTTCAACACTGGACATAATTGGTGTGAAGAATTAGATTCTTTGCATTTCTCTCCAAAACCTTTCTCCAAGCATTGCCTCTTGAGTTGAAGCTTTGCTCTCTCTTCTTCTCCCAACCTCAAAATCATCCTTCACCATGATTTTATCCTCTCATTTATCCATCTAAATCAGATCATAAATTGGAAGTTCAATTGGTGTGTGGATCATATCAATAGAGGTAAAACATTTGATTTGCTTGCCTTGGAGATCTAATGTGCAAAGCAGCAATTTTCGAGAATTTTTCTGAGGATATCCAAATTTATTTTTGCTCCATATTTTGCACATGATCTTATTCAATGAGCTCAGAAGTTAAATATTTAATTTCGTGATTTTTGGAGATCTCAAAGCTAGGCAAAAGTTGCTGATTCTCCACTGTGCCAGTTTTTGGCAAATTTTGGATTTGTTAATTGTTCACAATTTTCTCCATGGAAATTTGCTTAGCAAGGTATTCCTATTTCCAAATCTACATTTGTAGCATGTTTAGATCCTTGTTTGCTTGAGTATCCTAGTTAATTTAAGGTTTTGAAGTTCTAATTATTCGATTCTAGTACTACTCTTTCCTTCATTATATTGAGGTGTGCTGGATGGATCCATTGAGAGAGAATCTAAAGGCCCTTAGACTTGGAAAAGAAAGCAAGCATAAGAAGCTTGTCTTTCATAATAGTCACCTCAGTGGTTACCAATATATTGACCAATTCATTAATTGTTACTTTTTGCTCAAACATGTTAAAGTTTATAATGAATTGGTCAACGGAGCCAAGCAATGATTAAAGGATCAAATTCATATAGAGCTCATTGTCCATGATAATATCTAATTGACCAAGTTTCTCAATGAGATTGATCATCTTTAGCTCATGGTACACTTGAGCCCTCATTCATTGTTGTCCTAAAATGCTCTTTAGACAATGAGAACCTTTCATATCTAGTTTAAACACCATACAACTCTTGTAGATGTAAGTAGATCTCATGAGCATGTTTCATATGCTCGTGAAACTTTTGAAGCTCATTAGACATAGAATTCATCATGATGCATCAAGTTTGTAGATCTTCATCTACAAACTTCTTGAATAATTCACGTGCCTCACTGGTGGCATCATTGCCAATGGTATCTAGTGAACTTTGATCAAGGACATAAGTTCTCTTTTCTCAATCTAAAATAATCTTGAGGTTTCTCAACCAATTATGGAAGTTTGGCCCAATTAGCTTATTGGATGCCAAAATAACATTGAGTGAATTTTTAGACATTTTGAATTTGAGATTTCAAAAGTCTACAAAATGAGAAAAAGAGAGTATAAGCATGTGATTAAATATTGATATTGAAAATATGTTCATGGTTTTTCAAGCATGTTTTTCACCTACTATTTTATCAAATTCTTTACCACGTAGAAGAATTTGGAAAATCTTATTTTCGAGTGAGAATCAAGGCCCTAAAGACTTGTAAGTAGACCCCCGTGATGAGTGCTATCCACAAATAATCTAAAGGTAAGCAACTTTTGCTAATTGCATTTCTATGCAATCCTTGATACATTTTTTCTCACTTTTCATGTAGATTCTCTTGATGGATGACCTCTACATTACTAGGTGTTAAGTCGTACCTACCAATAAAACTTCAATTTGAGATTGCTCTATGTCATGCCACGTGATGTGTGCAAGCATGGGGAGCATCAAATCAAAGGTGCATCATATGCTAAGTATATGATTACAGCTTTCTGGCTAAGTGTGACCTTCGTGATGAGTCTCGTTACATAAAGATAGTAGCATCGTCATGTGATATACTATTGGTAAAAGGCGTGAATTAATTAAAACTCCTTTTAATTTGTATCCATTTTGACTTAATATTTGAAAGCATTTAGACTCTTCTAAGTTGAGGGATTTTCTTGCTTGTAAAAATCTCATCAATTTTATCTTCTTATTTAGATTTTCTATATCCTAACCATACATCTCATGCACCAATAGAATATGAAAAGTATAAATAAGTAAATGCGTCTAGCATGCTTCTAAGATGGGATGACCATGACCCTTAACCAAGTGTTGCACTTAGAGTCATATGTGCACCACTTGGTTGATATTAAGTATGTTGATTAAATCCAACTATCACACAAATATATCCCATTACATTCATGGGTTTTTATGCCTCAAATGATCTTCTTTGCTCCTTGCAATATTTACATGAGAAAAAAATCCTCACTTCTAGTTATTCTACTCTCATAACTTTTAAAAATAGAAATTAAGAGGCATGCAAGCCCCAATTTAATAAAATCCTTTTCAACAACTTGAAACAAATAAAATCAATATTAAAGGCTCACAAGCATCCCCATTCATTCACTATTCATTTAACAATTAAATAAATAATAAATCAAAAATTAACATTCAATTCCAACATTTAAATGCTTATCTCACAAACAATTAATTATATACCAAAAATAAGCTTAACAATTATGCATCTCATTTTTGCACTAACATTGAAGATTAACTGTAACAAGAGTTTTAAAAGTAATTAAAAAGGTCAAACATAATTTTGAGAATTTGCATAATATTTGTGCATCTATCTAGCATGACTTAGTTTAATTTTGGTCACTAAAAGAACCAAAAAAAAAAAAAAAGCCGCAAAACTCACCAAACCCATAATCGGGCACTACTGTCCTAGCCTGACCGCACGACCATGCGGCAAGCGCACCCACTGCTCAGCTAGCGCCTGGTTGGGTGCTGCAGCATGTCCTATTTTGGGTAATGGTCTGAGTTAAGTTGTTTTTAGCTAACTCTTTATGCACTAAAAAGTTTAGAACACCTCCTAAACACTAAATCACACATTACAGATAAATTTTCAGATTGAAAACACCTTTTAAAAATGGTAATTCAAGTACTCAAACTTGCTTCAAAAATCAAGTTTAAGTGAGAGTCAACATTCTCCAAAAATCTCTAATAATCTCCAATCCAATTGGATCCAAAAATGACCAAAATACCTTAAGGCCAAATTTAACACGCTACATCAACATATAACATCATCCAATCCTAAATCAACATTTAAGATTGACAACTATGAATCAAAACATACTAACACATGAAATAATTCTTAAAACACATATTAGCATAATTTCAATTCATCAGCAAAGTTGCCCCAAGCAACATCATTCAAATACTCCAATCCATAAATTGGATCAAGTATTGAAGATCTTGACCAATTCATCACATGAATCAATCAATCAAAAATCCAAATTATAGCATGAAATAGGCTCTGATACCATTTGAAATTAAGTGTAGCACATGAATTCAATAAATAAAGCACAAAATAGCTAAATTAACTTAGCTACCACTACATGAAAAAAGGGATATAATCACATTTCAATGTGTTGCAATAAATGCAATATCACCACACTTAATCATATACCACGATTCTCATTAGTGTGGCACTGTCTAACGTAGTCTAAGTTTAACACCGCAATTTCAAGTATGGTGCTTGTAAAAGTTATGGTTTCAAATACAAATGTAAGGATATCTGTCTGACACCACACTTAATTTCATGATCTAATATTTTGAAAAGTTAGTTAAAAACTTAATATTGCAGAATTAAACCGTCATGCTAGACACATATAATTACATTTACTAATTGTAACATAAATGAGAAATTGCCACATTTTAACTTGTAAATAGAAGCACAGTTACTTACATTTCGAAGTGTGATATTAGGCATATAATATTACACTTCTTAACTAAGACATAAAATTAAAATTGCCACATTTTTATTTTCCAATAGAACTATAAGTAGTTACATGTCAAAGTGTAATGGTAAATATTATTACATTTTCTAATCATTACATAAAATAGAAATTCCCACATTCTAATTTGTCACCATAACCAAAATAACTTATATATTAAAGTGTAATGCTCTAGGCATGTATTTTACAATGCAAAATTTTACCATAGGTGCAACTATAATACAAAGTACATATACCAACACTTCTTTAAACTACAAACAACAATTACCTTATATTTGAGTGTAAGAACAAGTGTTTATTCTTACATAAAATATTACCACATAACTAAGTGTAACAATAAGCATATATTGTTACAATTCTCAAATTTTGCGTGCTTTTCTATTGCACTTTTTGGCAACAACAAGAATGTTGGCAACATAAATGAACTGTTTCAATTCATCACCTTTCCATATATACAAGACCAAATTCTAAACTAGATCATGAGACATCAAAATGGTATTCATTTTATCTTCAATTCAAAACACAATCTAAGGAATCTAATTAATGTTGAAACATCAAATTCATCTAGAAACGGACTACTAATCAAAAGACGCTAGTCTAAAATACCACCAAATATCCTAAACCCTAAATCAAAAGATCCAACATTGGGCATAATAATCCTACATGCTAGACAAAATAACATCATGGTTGAAGATGGACAAGTGAAATAAAGCCTCATGTACACTTCTATCTGTGATCCAACTTCAT
>JACGDI010005475.1:3755153-3800388 GCA_014898725.1 Jacaranda copaia | reverse complement strand
GACAAAAAAATGAAATTTAAGACCATTTTAAATTCGCCCCAACTTCTCAATCATAACAGAATTCAATAGATAATATTCGTCAAGTAATCACATTAATATTATCTTTAGAATATAACATAAGATCAACATTATAATTGTACAATGGAAAAGGCTAATGATACTTAACAATACAAAAATTTCAAGTCATTATTCTCAAGTTTCCAACAATCCCAAGTATTCTATCAAAAACATATATGTCTTGCAACTTATTTTGGGTAGGAGCCAAAAGTAAAACAAACTAAAGATATAACAGAAAGTTCTGATCAACTTTAAAATAATATAACTTATATTCAAGTTTCAAATTTAAAAAAACTTAACCAAAGGTATTGGCCAAGCAACAAATAAGCCATGAGCATAAAATATGGTGTTAAAGTTCATGTATGGTCTCACTAAATCCTCATCTTTCTTCACGGCCACATTTATGTGAACTTCATAATAGTTTTTCCCCAACACTTGTCCACTGACCTCAGTGCTAGGGTCTATGCTTTTTAAATATCCTTTAGCCACAACTTCATTATGATCCATGATACGTAATAGAGAAACTGAAGAATGAACCTATAAGTAAAATTTACACCTAATATGTCATAACTTATTCAAATAAACATGAAAAGAATTGTATGAGGTATTAGAAGCAATTATACCTTTCGTAGTTAGTGCAAAATTTAAATATATTACTTACCCGAAGCAATAGAAGGTAATTAGTTGAGCTTGGGGTTGAGATCCTATATTCATAAGAGGAGGATGATGGACCACTAGGCATGATAACTTCATTCCTACTTTGATCAAGTTTTTCCAACTTTTCTTGAAGTGTTTGAATTAGCCGAAAATAAAATTTACGAGAAGGTATCCCCTCAAATACATCTTTTTGTGTCACTTCTCAACCTAACACACGTATCTGTCCCAGCTTTTTTGGGCCATTAACTCTACCATAAACATCATCCTGAGAAATAATATTTTCTGATTCTCCAAGTTAAAACTATAATCAAATTATAAAACTACAACAAAAACTATAATCAAATTATAAAACTTAAATTCTAGATTACTACAACTTAAATTTCAAATTTTTTAGAATACTCTATGTCATAATGCTATTTTTGTTTTCAAATACATAGTATATTATATGCAGAATTGTCATTCATGGTCAGCAAGAATTGTAGCAGAAGACAGCAAAGATATATTCAGAGAGTAACTAGCTTTTCTCCTAAGCATCTCTGTATCACTTATTTGGGTGCTCCATTATATGTTGGACTTAAAAAATAGGTTATTTGCTCACTTAGTAGATGAGATCTAAAGTGTTGGGATGGGAAAGAAAAGCTTTATCACATGGAGGAAGACTCACACTCATCCAGAGTGTTCTTAACTCTATGCCTATCTATTTGATTCAAGTGCTGCAACCTCCAAAGACTTCTATAGATAAAATGGAGAAAATCATGAATAAGTTCTTTTGGGGAGACTATGGAGATTAGAGGAAAACACACTAGACTAATTGGGCAGATATGTGCTTTCCTTATGAGGAGGGAGGTTTAGAAGTTACGGATTTACATGATGGCAAGGAAAGTTTCTCATGGAAGTTATGGTGGAACTTTAGAATGCAAAAATTTTTGTGGTCTATGTTTATGAAGGAGAAATATGTCAAGGGTTTCTTTCTAGGAGATTTCAGCTTTAGAAGAAATGATTCTCCTACATGGAAGAGAATTTGTAAAATTAAAGCTCAAGTGGAACCATTTTTGTATTGGGGATTGGGTGTTGGACAAGTTTTTTTCCATCATGATAATTGGTTTAGAGAAAAACCACTTAATCAATTAGTGCAGAGAATAATTTATGGGTCAGAAAAAGTTGTTGATTACTAGAATGATAGAGAGTGGGATGTTCAAAAGCTGATTACAGTTCTTCCAGAAAACCTTGTTCAAGAAATTTGTCAAATTTCTATTAATAAGAACAATGAAGATATTCTAATATGGAAGCCCACAAATGTATGTTTATTTACAATTCATTCAGCTTGGAAGCATATCAAGAAAGTTATACCTACTCAAAACGAATTTGATAAAATCTGGATGCCTAATATCTCTCCTACCATTTCTATATTTATATGGAGGCTCTTGAAGGATTGGATTCCTGTTGATGAAAGAATCAGGAGGAAAGGTGTTCATATTGTCTCTAAATGTGTTTGCTGTCATGAAGAGGAAATTATTTCTCATCTTTTTCTCTCAAGAGAGAAAGTGAAATCAATCTGGCAATACTTTGCAAACTTGTTTCATTATGTTGTTTTAACATTTAGAGTATTCTATTGATGATTTAGGCAAGGCTTGCTACCATAACAAGAGGAGAACAGAAACATATCAAAATGATCATTCTAATTTTGGTTCTATGGCATATAAGGGAGGCTAGGAATGACTACAAATATAGAGATAGAAAACTCAACATCACTATGATTATTTGGCAGGTTTTAAATGGTTTATAGGTGATTTTTAATGCAAAGGGTTTTTAGAAAAAACATTGGAAAGGAGATCTTCATACAGGCAAAAAACTTAGATTTTGCTTTAACAGTTAATTAAAGCAACAGATCATACGTGTTCAATGGAAAAAACCAATTGGCCAGTGGATAAAAGTTAACACAGATAGAGCATCAAGGGGGAATCCTGGCACTGCAGGAGCTGGTGGAATTGCAAGAGATTCAAATGGAGAGGTGATAATTGCTTTCTCTACATATCTAGGATAGCAAACTAATATGGTTGCTTAACCATTGGCTGTGCTACAAGGACTAGAATTATGTGTGCAAAGGAGGTTTCGCTAGGTTTGGATTGAGATGGATGCATTAGCTACTATACAACTTTCTTTAGTTTTACATTTCTTTGAATAATTGGCTAGATCTCTTTTTAAGATAGATTAGATGAAGTTTATTTCGATTAGATTGATGATCATAGATAGTCTTGCTGAGGTATTACTAAGACTTCCACTTGAAACATTCATGTAATGTTTTCAGTTTCTAATAAATAGGTAGAGGTTCGCCAAACCCCCTGCCACGACATTGGTGGTTTTAACCAAAAAATAAATATATAGTATATCTCAAAAGTTAGAATGAAATGTAACTAGGAAAACTAGAAAACTATATAAGACAAAGAATAAAACTTATCATGCTCTTTAATTCTTAACTCAAATTTAAATTCTTTACCTCATATGCCTGAACTTGTGCAAAAGATTTTCTTTCTATTGTATGATTTAATGTCTTTTTCTTTCTACTTTCCTTTCCCCACATGCTTGCTTTTTGAAAAATATAAAATCATATTAAATTTGAACACAATCACTATTAATATATGAACAAAGTATTATGCTTTACTTCACCTTTCCTTTTTTTTGATAACCACACCTTTCCTTTTTCTGATAACTAAAATATGACAATTCCTTTATACTGCATTGGGATGACCCTATCTTCTGGTATGTTTATTAAATCTACCAATGGTAAGTTAGGGTCAAAGTACTTTTCTTTCAAGTCCTTCTTCTAGTTCCTTCAATTGGTCCCAATTATTTCTAGAATATCCACATCAATTTCAGGGGGACAAATAAACTTTGACTACATTGCAAATTTAGGTATTTAAATGTATTTTTAAATATTAGTGATTAAATTTAAAAAATGACTAATAGGAAGTGTGTAGTAAATTACCTTAACTATGTTTATTAGCTCATTTATTTTGGATTGTGGCACTTTTCGCCAATCAAAAACAATAAGAGGGCAATATGTACCCATCCTAGCCAATACACCTAAAAAGTTAAGAGTACTTTGAACGGTTATCTTGAACTATCTAACCAAATTCGTTGCATTCAATTGGAAGTCTCTTTCCTGGAAGTAAACCCCAAATTTTAGGTATTAAAGTAGGTCCTCTTGTGCTTTTGTATTAGCTTTCCTCACCTATTTGAGAATATTTCAATGATCAACTAAATAAATAACCTCATATGTAAAGCTCTAGATAATTATCCATTGAGATATTAAGTTTCACAATATACAAAAACCAACCTATGGATAGCCAATTGAATTCTAATAGATAGATCAAGTATATCATTGCATTTGAGATGTTCTGGTCTTTCAAGTTTTCTTATTGTTTTCACAATTTTGAATCTAGTTCATTACTCAAAGATATTTAGCTATTTGTGCATTTTACTTATTTACTAGTTGATCATGGTAAACTCATTTTCACAATATACTTTTATCCTATAGATACTCACTAAAAAAACAAATGCAAATGCAAAATTTAGGTAAAAAAGAGTTTTCATGATGTTCTAATCAAAACTAAGGAAAAACTCGAGTATGACTTGTCAATTGTTTAACATGATTTTTAGAGAGTAATAGTTAAGTAGCAAACTGCAAAAACTACAAGTATATTCATATAGATTACATTCATTGGTCCTTACTAATTCAATTAGCAACTTGAATTTTTTTGAGCTTCAAATTTAAAAATTAATTCCAGCATATTAGCCAGCAATTAGGAAAGAATATAATCAATGATTGAAAACTAACATAAGTGGAATGGTTATGGTTAAGTGACTAGTTAAACAATTAAACCACTAACCACTCACTTTCAAATAATTTGATTAAATTAGTATTATTTAATTAAGTTGAATCTTACTTAGAGATTAGAAACTTACTTGTTCCAATTTCATTAGATGGAGAACTATGTGAGTGATGCACCTGTACTTCATCTAATTGGCTAGCACGAGGTAATGTGTCTTCATTACTTGGATGCTTACTTCTAGTCCTCTATGTTGCAAAACGAAAAACAATAATAAGTAACACAACCTCATTTATGAAATATCAATAGTTTTGTAACTTACTCAAAATTGAGATTTCATTAGATTGAGAATTTTCCAATTGATGAGTCAATGATTCTTCTTGCAATGCATGTTTGAGATTTCGAGCTCTCATCATCTCTAGTAAAAAAGAGTCATAAAAAATAAGGTGTCATTTATGCTTGTTTATGCCATAATATATATATATATATAAATGAAAGAAATTGAAAGTTCTTTGTTCATGTAAGTGGTGAAAAATAAAGGAGATAGTAGTCCTCAATTAATATACCCTCACTTATATAAAATAGTTTCTTTTGTTTTTTATTTTTTATATTATTTAATGTATTTTTTAGAATTTTTTACAAAAATTACATAACAAAACTTTAGTAGCCTAGCTGGTTAGAGAATTCACCCAATAACAAGAGTGTTCTAGAATTTGATTTTGAATGACAACAAATTATTTGTTGCTTGGATTTTTCACCTTTCAGGCTGAACTAATTTTCTACAATAAATGTGTCAACTCTTGAGTTTGATTTTTATTTTAGGCACTTCTTATTTCTTCAATCAACAGTTTAAGTATGTTGAAAGTTTTACAAGCAACTGATATATTTAGGTAAATTTATAAATTTCCCAAAATATTTTATAAAATATTAAAAAATGTTTGGTAAAAATTTTAGAAAAGTTATTATAAGTTCCCAAAAATAAAATGTTAAAATCTTGTAGGCTCTTTTTTAAAAAAAAATGAGTTCTTAATTCATTTTCAATTAATGTTAACAAACTCCTCAAAATTTTATTTTAATAATGTTAATTATATAATATTATCATAATTAACTTCTTATAAGCTTTAAATCTTATTTTATCCAAATGCTTTAAATACTTTTTTTAAAAAAAAATTAACATGTTATAAATTTTAAAGCATCTTATAAAATATAAAATTTAATAAAATATTTTAAATAAATTTAGTAAAACACCTTCTAAATTGATCATATGGAAAGTCCTTGGGAGTTTAAGAAACAGAACTCAACTTTCTACTTTTTCTTAATTAGTGGAGTACATACACATAAATTGATTCCTTTTACATTAAGCAGAAATCCAATATAGTTTACGCGTAGAAGGATAGAGGCCTACTCTGTTACAAAGGGCATATTTCTGCCCAATCAAATCTACAAAAACTTGTCATCATTGGGAAAATTGAGATTGTACATGATGAGGACTAGAAGAGATGTTAATCCTACAAATATCATACTTGCACATGCTCAAATACAATAAAATTTTAAAGACAAAACATAGTAGTAGAAAGCCATAACATTCCTCTCTAAAAGAATTGACAACATTAATGTGGTCCACTATCCAAAAAAGAATGTGACTTCACAAATAGACTGAATCCCATGATGAAATGATTATCCTAAACACGAAAAATGAACAATAATTGAGTTTCCTAACCTTAATTTCTTGTTGTGACTGGATGCATGAAATTGTATTCATCTTTACAAAAGTAAAAGGTCAAAAGGAAGATTCTTGTGTTCAAAAGAAACTTGGAAATGACTTCTTTTGGTGGACCCAAGAAAACCAATAAGAACAATACATATTACTAGGCTATTGTAAGCTTAGACACCAAGTAGCGCCATCTACCAAAGAGTGTTTTGCATGTGCATCATCTAGAAGCAAAAGACAACTTCCAAAACACTTGTTGTTCAGCATTTAGTTTCTGTGATCACTATGACATCTATACAGCACTCAAAAATTATACATCAAACTAATTTTCTTCTATATAACCTACAACCATTGAAACCTTAAATTTCATATCGTACAATGTAAATAAAGATATAGTAAGCATTCAAGCTCAAATATATCAATCAAACTTGGGTTAACCTGTCAAGATTCACATAATTGGAAAGTGTTGAGTCTCTCATTCATCAACATATTTTCTTCAATATATTGTGCAAAAAGCCTGTATCTTCCTATCAAAAAATCACATACGGAACCACTATAACTATTTCAAAGCATGGATGTTCAACACACAATCAAGACCACAGAAGATTGATATATTGTCATTCATTGATGAAAATAGCTGCCCTTCATGCAATGCTAGTTTTGGATCCTATATCTAGTGGTTGTATGGGGATGAAAGCATCAGTTGAGAATTGCTTACCTTTTCCAAGAATGAACCTCTACTCTACTTTTCCAAGAAATCTGCTTGAATAATACAACTAACTAAACAAGCTAAATATTAGACAGCAGCTGCTACTAAGTACTTGTGGACACCTACGCAAGAGAATTTAGCAGCTCCAAGTTTAGGACTCACCGCAGTGCAGTCTAGTATGATAAGCACTTCATGTTTTCAAAAAATTACAATCAGAATGACAGCTTCAAAACTTGAATTCAAAGATAAGCACTTAATATTCAGAAAACTCAACTGCTGTATTTATATATTTACTTTTTATTCTCTACATGTATTATGCAATTAATGACATAGCTAGAATCCATCAAAGCATGTTAAACCAACTATACGATCAATTATACTGTATATTACTAGGTGAGGTTCTTTAAAAACTAAGGATATTCTATTTCTTTTTGTTACTTTAAACATGAAAGTACAGAAATTTGCAAGGATTAGAAAATTAAATTGTCTCAATACTCATTAAAAACTAGCTCAATAAAAATGCAATTAGTTGTTTTACATTAAAACTTAAGGTTATCATAGGACTCTGCATTTTCCTCTTCGCAATCTACTGTAAGATAAATATTAGTTGTAGCATTTTGTGTTCAATATGTTTTCAATTTTTCTTAAGTTACAATAGAAGATGTCCTGAAGATAACCATATCTTTAAATTTCTTATTTTTTATAATAATACTTTGTTTATATGCTGAATGAAATATTTTGTCTTAATTGCACAAACAGAATAGAGTTTCACTACAGTTGTGGAATGGAAAGGAAAAGGCTCACAAATTTAATGTTGGCTGATGTAAGATCCTCAGATTGACATAATCCATTGTATTTAGTTACTTCCTCTTTTTCTCTAAGTTATATTTTCCTTTTGGAATTTAATTTGCTTTGCTCCTTTTTTTTTTTGTCGGTTTTCAGTCCCTATTATTACTCTATTAGCAAACTTCTCTAACTTATTAAATGATTAGGTTGAATTCAACTATTGCAAGAACCTGATGTTGTCTTCTGAATAGTTTGGGCAGAGAACTCTAATGTATTACAAGAAAGCTGTTTATTTGGCCGCTATAGTATGTATTTTCTATTCAAGCTATCTAGGTTAGCATCCAAAAGTTGCATAAGTTCCTAAAACATACTATAAAGCATTGAAACACTACTTAAGTATATGGTAGAAGTTTCGAATAGAACCTTCCAAACTCCAAAAAAATAAAGAAATTCAAAAACTCAAATACCCAACATAAATGTTTATGAAAGAAAACAAGAAGGAAATGAAATAAGAAACCCAAAAATTATTCATAAACCTACCGTGCTACCATCAAGAACGTGCCCATTCGAAAGAACCCTATCTTGAAGGTCAGCACAACAAATTATAGTTGGCCTCACATGGATAATCCTCCAAGAAAGAGACGGAGAGTGTGTGTGTGTGTGTGAAAAATTCAAGGGTTTTTGAGAATCGAAAAGTGAAATCGAATTAGGGTCGGGTAATGGGAGAGAAAAAAAACAGAGAGATGTAAGGGCGAGGAGTCGAGAGCAAGAGAGATTTGGGAATTAGGGACGTCAGGGTTATTTTTGGCGGGGGAGCTGACATTGTATGCTCGTTGGTGGGAATTTTTTTATTTTCTATTTTAAATTTAATTTTTTGAGCCAAAATATTTGCCTCCACCAAAGAACGAAAACATTTTTTTAAGAGCAAAAAAGTGTCAAAATAAATAATAGTACATATACCTACACTTTTTTAAAACTATAACAATATTATACTTATACTTACACTTTTATAAAACTATAAGGAAAAAATTTGTAACAACATCCATTTTTCTTGTAGTGTACGCTCAAAACCAAGATCAAATCATGCTACTAATTCATATTTGGGTTAAGGATTACCTTGATTGCTAAAAAATTCAAGGTAAAGAGGAAGAACACTTGAACACTTTGAAATTGTCTTCCAACGGCGCAGCAGCAACTCGACAACAATTGCCCAATCAAATCACCTTCAAAATTGCTGATATTTGGACATAACCTCCTAAACACCTTGAAAAAGCTCCACTAAAAAATTAAGCAAAAATTTAGATCGAAAAGGTCTAGAAATATCACTCCAAAGTTTCTGCCCATGCAATGGATCTCCAAAAGCCAAGCCATCCAATTGTTTGGCCCCTAATGTCAAGATCCACGCACCAATGGCTAATCAAATCACTCCTTAGTTAGCTAGAACACCAAGGAGATAACAACAAGATGAAGGCCGATTTTTGGAGGAAGGATGAAGAAAGAGTATGAGACTTCAACATATGAGTGAATCACACAAAATTGGATAAAAATATGGAATCCAACAATTAGAATGTAAAACATGCATTGGTCAACCACCTCTCTCCAATTTATAGGGAGCGAGGTATGATGCAAGTTGGAATCTCACCTCCCATGAGGTTGGCACCAACTTGCAAGGCAAGTGGCTTGTGTAAAATGTGAATTTCACTTGCACTTGAATTTCATTTGAAATCTTCATTTCATCTCATGAAATGTGATCCAAATAAATTTTAATGCACTCCAAATGAACTATATCATTTGAATTTTCCCTCCAAATTATTTCTTCATATTAATTAAATAAACCATTTAATTTAACTAAACTCTTTAAGCTAAAAGACGTCAACTTAACTCCTTAAGTTAAATTGACCAATTGATAGTCATGTGGCACTAATTAAATTAGCTCCTTAATTTAATTGGTCAAGTTTAACTCTTTAAATTATTTAAATCAATTTAACAACTAAATTGATCAAGCCAAAATGACCAAAAATTAGCCAACCATTTCATCTGCATAAAATCAGTCAAGTGGAAGTTTCTAACTTTTAGAAGATTCCTTTCATCAATTAGGATTTTCAATTGACTTTGTGTGTGACCTACTAGGTTATGTCATTCATTGGACATAGGCCCACAACTCTTGTGATATTCAGAATATTAAAATATTCACATTAGTTTAAACTCCTTTAAACTAATGATTCAATTCAGTTAATCTCTATTAATTGAAGAGTGCCAATCTCTATGGTTAATGTCCAACCTCAAGCCCATAGAACCCAACTAATTGGCCGAAATGAATACACTTTTGAAGAACCATTCTAGCTCTATTCTTGCCATGCAAATACGGTATTTCCATCTCCTATCTCCCAAAAAAGGCCTAAGGCAAATTATTTGCTAACTCCCTAATAGCCTCAATAACTATATTTCTATTCCCAATGCTCTATTCTCCTTTATGACCTCATCTTTGGAAAACTCTTTTTCCAAATTATCAGACTTTCTTACACAAGGATTTCGTGGAATCTATCATTGTAGAATACATAAGAGATACACTCGCCATTCATAATGACGAGGAGATGGATCCCAACATGGATCTCACAAAACTTCTTTTCTAAATAGTTCATACCCATGCTTAACTTGAAATACCTATAAAGTGGTTATAGAAAAGTTAAAACACGATGACCTAAACATAAAGTTACCATGGATCCTCAAGTCAAAAGACTAATTATATGCATTAGTGTAAGTTAAAGAACTTGCCATTACAACTATCAAGTGGATTCTCCGAGTGGGCCTTCAGTGACTTTTTCTCTAACAAGCACTTTCTAACATGCACCCATGTCTCACATGAATCGCTCATGAAACGAAGCAATGTCCAACCCTTGAATTTATGCAATGTTAGTGAAAGTCTATCTAAATCTTAGATATCTTATCTCATAAGATTCTACAACTTAAAATATTTTAAGATCACGACTGCGCAAGATTTATTTAATGATTGCTACCCAATGCATGATAAAGTCCTATAGTCTTGTGTGATCTAAGGGCTTCAACCAAATGATAGTGAAGTAAAATAAGCATAAGATGAAGTTGATCATTTATAATGAATAAATTTCAATAAAGATTGTATCATAAGTGAAATAGTTTATATGTTAATCTAATTAGCTGCGGGGCACTATTCTAACAAAGATGTCCTTCAAAGACCTTTTGCAATAAGGGTTTAGTTATTGGATATGCTATATTCTCTTCTGAGGCTACCCTCTCCACTCGGATGTCACTTCAATCAATGATCTCCTGGATCAAATGATAATGCCTTAAAATGTGCTTAGATCGCTAATGAGATCTTGGCTCTTTTACTTGCGCAACAGCTCTATTGTTGTCATAGAAGATAACTACTTGCTCAGAATGCTAGGCACTGTGTCCAGCTCTTGGATGAAGTTTTTCAATCAAACACTTACCTTTGTGGCTTCTGAAGCTGTAATATATTCCATCTTTATGGTAGAATCGGCCGTAGTACCTTATTTGCAACTCTTCCAACTCATTGCACCCTCATTGAGGCAGAATATACATCCAAAAGTAGATTTTAGGTCATTTGTATTGAATTGGAAACTAGAATCCAAAAACCCTTCAAGTTTCAATTCTCTATTACCATACACTAAAAATCAATCTTTAGTTCTTCTTAAATAATTTGGAATTGCTTTTAAAGTTATCCAGTGATGTTCAACAAGTTTGAATTGAAAGCATCTTGAAATATTTAGAGTGTGTGTTACATCCAAACTTGTACATTGAACGACATATATTATGCTCCTTATGGTAGACATATAAGGCATATGGGACATTCTTTTTCTCTCATCATTAGTCTTAGGGTCCATAGGCTTGGAGAGATAAAGACCATGTCCCATAGGAATGAATCCCTTCTTGGATTCTGTCATACTAAATCTCTTTACTATCATGTCAATATATAATATTTGGGAAAGCCCTAATATTATCTTTTATCCATCTCCATAAATTGTATTCCTAATATGTAGGATGCTTCTCATAAATCCTTCATGGAGATTTGTGAAGACAACCATGCTTTAGTGTACTTTAACATTTCTCTCTCATTCCCAATAAGAAAAATGTCATCGATAAAAAGCATAATAAATAGTACTAAACTCCAACTAGTCTTTTTGTACACACAAGGTTCATACACATTTTTTACACTCAAATTTTGCTTCTATCAATGATCTCCTGGATCAAATGATAATACCTTAAAATGTGCTTAGATTGCTAATGAGATCTTAGCTCTTTTGCTTGTGCAACAACTCCATTGTTGTCATAGAAGACAACTACTTGCTCAGAATGCTAAGCACTATGTCCAACTCTTGGATGAATTTTTTCATCCAAACACCTTCCTTTGTGGCTTCTAAAGCTGTAATATATTTCATCTTTACTGTAAAATCAGCCGTAGTACCTTGTTTGCAACTCTTCCAACTGATTGCGTCCCCATTGAGGCAAAATATATATCCAAAAATAGATTTTAGGTCATCTGCATCAGATTAGAAACTAGAATCCAAAAACCCTTCGAGTTTTAATTCTCCATTACCATGCACTAAAAATCAACTTTAGTTCTTCTTAAGTACTTTGGGATTGCTTTTAAAATTGTCTAGTGACATTCAACAAGGTCGGATTGAAAGCAGCTTGAAATATTTGGAGAGCGTGTTACATCCAACCTTGTACATTGAACGACATATATTATGCTCCTTATGGTAGACGTATAAAGCATGTGGGACATTCTTTTTCTCTCGTCGTTAGTCTTAGGGTCCATAGGCTTGGCGAGATGAAGACCATGCCCAATAGGAATGAATCCCTTCTTGGATTCTTTCATACTAAATCTCTTTACTAGCATGTCAATATACAGTGTTTGGGAAAGCTCCAACATTGTCTTTGATCTATCTCCATAAATGTGTATTCTTAATACGTATGATGCATCTCGCAAATCCTTCATGGAGAATCGTGAAAACAACCCCACTTTAGTGCACTCTAACATTTCTCTCTCATTCCCAATAAGAAAAATGTCATCGATAAAAAGCATAATAAATAGTACTGAACTCCAACTAGCCTTTTTGTACACACAAGGTTCATGCGCATTTTTTATAAAGCCAAATGACTTGACTTGCTTATCAAAATATATGTTCCAACTTCAGGACACTTGTTTAAGTCCCTAAATGAAACTTTCAAGTTTACAAACCTTTTGCTCACTCCCTTTGGATGTAAAATCTTGTGGTTGCTCCATACAAATTTCTTCTTCAACATTTCTATTGAGAAAGCAATTTCATATCCGTTTGCCATATCTCATAGTCATAATAAGCGACTATGCAAGCACAGTCCTAAAGGTATTAGGCATAGTGACCAATAAAAAGATTTCCTTACAATCAATATTGAGTATTTAAACATATCCTTTTGTCACTAGTCGCACTTTAAAGCTTGTAACCTCTCCATCAACTCTGAGCTTTTGCTTATAGATTTATTTGCAACGGATAGGTACTATAACTTTTGGTGGATTAACTAAAGTCCATACTTTGTTGGAGTACTTGGAGTCTATTTTAGCTTTCATGGTCTTTAACTAATGTCCCGAATCTATCTCCAACATAGCTTCCTTGTAAGTTTTTGGATCACTATTTGTTTGGCCTAGCTCATGAAGGAATCCGAACTTTTTATGTTTCTTCTAGATCAAGTCCGACCTTCTTAGAGGTGATATGTTAGGCTCTTGATGTTCACTTGTTTCTACCGCTTGTGGGATGTAATGATCATTTTGAATTGTTGGAATAGTACCCTTCAAGCTAATGAGATTGACTTTGTTAAAGCTATTTCCTCATAAAATAATCTTAATTAAATGATATTCTTTATATGGTCATCTTCATCTTATACTTTATTTTACTTCACTAGCATTTGGATGAAGCCCTTATATCATGGAATAAGTCTTATAAGGTTGTGATCTTAAATCTTCTAAATCATAGGATTTTATGAGATGGGTATCTAAGATCTAGATGGACTTGCACTAATGATGTATAGATCTAAGAGTAGCAGATTACTTCATTCTATGAGCAACTGTATGAAATATAGGTGCATATTGTTGGGTGCTTGTTAAAGAATAAAGTACTGAAGACCCAATAGAAAATCCATTAGATAGCCATAGTAACAAGTCAATAGTGGTCAGTTTTCTTACTTATGCTAGTATATATTATTAGTCCTCTGACTTGAGGTCCATGGTAATATTGTGTCCAGTCTACATGCTTTGACTCTTCCTTGACCACCTAGTGAGTCTTTTGGGTTGAGATTGGGTATAAACTAATTTGCATGAAGGTTTTTGAGATCCAAAATGTAATCCAACTAGTCACTATTGTGAAAGATGAGTGTATCTCCTATGTGTTCTATAATGATTGATTCCAAGAAATCTTTATGCAAAGTGGTGTGACAATTTGGAAAAGGATTTTTCCAAAGGAGCGGTCACACAAGGGGATCAAATATTAAGAATAGATGCATAGTATTAATGCTATTAAGAAGCCAACAAATATCTTGCCTTAAGCCTCTTTCGAGAGATAGGAGACGAAATGACCATATTTGCATGGTAAGTGTAGAGCGTTGATGGTTCTCTAGAATATTCATTTCAACCAATTAGTTGGGCTTCATGGGCTTAAGGTTGGACATTGACAATGAAGATTGAGTACTTTTTAATTAATGAGATTAATTGAATTAGGTCGAGTAGTTTAAAAGGAGTTTTAAACTAAAATGACTATAACATATTCAAAAGTCACAAGGAGTTGTAAGCTTAGGTCTAATGAATGGTAGAACCTATTTGGTTACACAAAAAATCCAATGAGCTTCCTAATCGATGAAGAAAATTTTCTAATCGTTAGAAAAAAATTTCTTTTAGGAGACCATTTTTTAGGTGCCAATTTTGAAGGTCAATTTTAGCTTGATTAATTTAAGTGTTAAATTAGTCAACTAATTTAATGAGTTAAATTAGACCAATAATTAAAGAGTTAATTATTTGGTACCAACATGACCATCAATTGGTCTAGTGAACTTAAAGAGTTAAGTAACAAATTAAGCTTAAAAAGTTGAGCTAGTTTGACTTAAAGAGTTAAGTTAAAGGATAGTTAATTAAATTAGAGAGTTTAATTTGATTAAATGTGAAGAATGAATTTTGAAGGGAAAATTCAAATGAGATTTGAATTAGCATCTTAATTAATTTGAAATGAGATTCCAAATATAATAAAGATGCAAATGAAATTCAAATGAAATTTGAATTTACATTTGCCACATAGGCAAGCCAGCTTGACCCCTCCCCTCATGCATTATGTGATGCCACCTTGACATTACACAATTTTAGCATTTATATATAGATATAGAGAAAGGAGGTCGGCCATATCATAATTGGTGTGAAGATTGGAATATTTGCAAATTTCCTCCAAAACCATTTTGCAAGCATTGTATTCATGTGTTGAAAGCTTTGCTCTCTTCTTTTTTCTTCCAACCTAAAATTGGTCTCCACCATTGTCGAATCTCTGGTGCTACTCCAACTTATAGATTAGAGATCTTGGAAGATCTAATTGGTGTGTGGATCATAACAATAAAGGCAAGGTATTTGACTTGCTAGTTTTGGAGATCCACATGCATAGGGTCTGATTTGGAGAATTTCTCCAAGGAGTTACGAAAAGAATTTTGATCAAAAATTTTAACAGAGAGTTCTTCAAGGTGTTTATAAGCTCCATTTAGTTTTTTGGAATTTTTTGAGGAGTTTTGGTTGGCAGATTTCTGCACTCTTCTAGTTGCGCTAGTTGCAGACAGTTTCTAGAGAAGTGAAGAGTTCACTAGTCTTTCCTTGGAATTTTTCTTTTCAAGGTAATGCTCTCACCAAATCTAAATTCCTAGCAGGATTCGATCCTTGTTATGCTTGGAAGCACTAGTTAATTTCATGCTTTTGAAGTTTTGATAATTGCATCCTAGTGCCTTAATCATGCTTAGACTTGATTTTCCTTAGTTGATTGATTCATGTGATGGATTAATCTAGATCACTAAACTCTTAATTCAATTGATGGATTTGAGTATTTGGTTGATGTTTTGTGTGGCTCCTTGAATGGTGGATTGAAAGCATTATATGATTTAAGTGTTGATTCATATAGTTAGAATTTTTTTTCATAGTGATTAATGCTAAATGTTGGTATAGCATTAATTGATATTATATGTTGTTATGCCATATTGATGATTAACCAAAAGAGTTTTGGTCATTTTTGAATTCAATTAGATTGGAGTTTGGTTGGAGATTTTGGAGAATTTGATTATTACTTAGACTTGTTTAGAAGCATGTTTGAGCACTTTAATTTTTAGTTTTAAAATGAGTTTTAGTTCTGGAAATTAGTCCATAGTGTGTGATTTAATGTTTAGAAAGTGTTCTAAAATTTTTGGTACACAAAAGTTGAGCTAAGAATAGACTTGACTAGCCTTTAACCCTGAAATAAGGGTTGCCAGCCAACAATGGGCAATTTGCTAGGGCAGTAGCTAAAAGCCATTGCCTAATGGCATGCCTAGCACAGCCAGCAGTGCTTGGTTGAGGGTTGGACAAGTTTTGATCAAATGTTTGGCTTCTTAAGTGGCAAAAGATGATGTTAAATCATGTGTTCTTGATGCACAAGTGTTCTGCAAGTCCACAAAATTATGTTTGACATTTCTTATTGCTTCTTAAAGCTTGTCGAAGTTAATCTCTCACTTGTGGAATAATGTTTCCATGACTAATTATTTTTTAACAAGATAAGCATTTAATTATTGGAATTAATTGTTAATTCTAAATTTATTTATTGTTCATTTAATTGTTGAATGAGTAGGGTTTATCATGAACCTTTAAAATTGATTTTGTTTATTTCTAATTGTTGAAATGGGTGGGGCTTGCATGCCTCTTGTTCTATCTTGTAAAAGTTATGAAAGTAGAATTACTAGGAGTGAGATTTTATTTCTCTTGTAAAAGTTACAAGGAGTAAAGAAGACTCAAGAAAGCTTGAAGACCCATGAATGTATGGGATACACTCATGTAATAAAGTAGTTTAATCAACCCCCTTAAAATCAATCGAGTGATGCACCTATAGTTCTAAATGTATCACTTGGTTAAGGCTCATGGTCATCCCACCCTAGGAGCATGTTAGGCACATTTACTTATTTACACTTTTTATATCCTTTTGATGTATGAGATGCATCATTAGGATATAGAGAACCTAAATAAGAAGATAAAAATGAAGAGATTTTTGCAAGAAAAAATCCTTAACTTAGATTGTCTAAGTATTTTTCAAATATTAAGTCAAAATGGATTCAAGTTAAAAGAGTTTTAATTAATCCAACCCTTCCACTAATAGTGTATGCCATGATGATGCTATCGATTTTGTGTGATGGCACTCTATCATGGAGATCACACTTAGCATGGGATGCACCATTGACTTGGGAACCTTCACGCATTAGCACTCGATCATGAGGGATGATGTAAGGCTATCATAAGATAAAGTTTGATTGTTCGGTTTGACTTAACACTTAGTAATATAAATAGCTAATGGTCACATGGCTCTATATGAAAAGTGAAGCAAAATATATTAAGAGTTCCATGAGATGCAATTAGCAAAAGTTGCTTACCCTTTGATTACTTATGGATGGCACTCGGTCATGGAGGTCTACTGGCAAGTTATTGAGATCTTAATTCTCACTGAGAAATTTGATTTCTCGAATTCTTTTTTAGGGTGAAGGATTTGATAAAATAGTGGGAGAAAACATGCTTGAAACACCATAAAAAATGTTTTCAATATCAAAATCAATCACATGCTTATACTCTTTTTTTAACTCTCGTAGATTTCAAAAATCTTCAAACAAAAAATGGCTCAAAATACACTCGCAAGAATTTTGGAAACCAATGAACTTACCAGGCCTAACTTCTAAGATTGGTTAAGAAACCTTAAGATAATTCTTAACTCAGATAAGAGGACAAATGTTCTTGATCAAAGTCCATCAGACACATTAGGTGACAAACAACTGATGAGGTTCATGAAGTGTTCATGAAATTTGTAGATGATGATCTACAAGTTAGATACCTCATGTTGGCATCCATGACAATGAGCTCCAAAAAACTCATGAGCACATGAAACAGGCTTCTAAGATCCAAACACACCAACAAGAGTTGTATGATGTTCAAATAAGATACGAAAGGTTCATTTTGTCTAAAGAGCTCTTTAGGACAAGGATGAGTGAAGGGACAAATGTCCATAATCACATGCTTAAGATGATAAGACTTATCCAAAAGCTTGGACAACTTGACATGATTATGGACAATGACCTTTATGTGGATTTGATCATTTAGTCATTGCCACCTTTGTTCAACCAATTCATTGTGAACTTTAATTTGTCCAAGCAAATAGTGACGATCAACGAATTGGTGAACATGTTTGTGACTACTAAGGTAACTATGAGAAAAAAAAAACTCTTATGATAGCATCCTCATCCAAGTTGAAAGGCCCTAGAGGCCCTAGAAAGGGTGGTAAGAGGAAGAAGAGTTTTTCCTCAAAAGGGCAGCAACCCAGGAAAAGTTTCGAGAGAGTTAAGAAGAAGGCTAAAATCAATGCAAATTATTTCCATTGTGGTGAAAAGAGCTATTGGAAGACAAACGTAAAGCTTACCTTGCGACCCTTGAGATAGGTATGTATTTCTTTAAGGAACATTTGATGACTAATTCTTCCTCATGGGTATTTGATACCGCATGTGGTTCTCACCTTTATAACTCATTACAGGGGATGAAAAAAATGAGTCTACTTGAAGGGGTTATGATCCTTCACCTTGGAAATGGAGCAAAAGTTACGGCCAAGGTCCAAGGCATATTGTTCTTAGTCCAAGGGGATATGATCCTTCATCTTGGAAATTGAGGGAATTCTTGTATTGTTCTTGATCCAATTTAATATGCACCCAACCTTGTTAAAAACATTATTTTAATTCCCATTTTGGATAATGAAGAATTTGATTTTTCAATATCAAATGGGAAGTTGAAAGCATTAAAGAATGGTTCTTTAATTGCTCAAGGTACACTAGTTAATGAATTATACAAACTTGATTCTCCTAATCCTCTAATGCACATTCAAATAAATAAAAGAAAGCTAGATATCCAAGACAATGCCATGCTATGGCATGCAAGACTTGGGTAAATCTCTAAAAATAGGATGAGCAAGTTAAAAGCTCTCAAAGTACTAAAAGTTAATGGCATTGAGGACCTTCCTACTTGCGTATCTTGTTTAAAGGAAAAAATGACCAAGGCTCCTTTTGTAGGATAAAAGAAGCATTCCAAAAATCTATTGAATTTGATTCATATGAATGTTTGTGGACCACTAAGAGTTAGTGGAAAAGGTGGCTATTCTTACTTCATATCTTTCACTGATGATCATAATTGGTATAGATATATGTATCTTATGAAGTACGCGTTCGAAACCTTTAAAAAGTTCAAAGAGTACAAAAATAAAGTAGAAAAGCAAAGAGGACTTAGTATTAAAACCCTTCAACTAGATTGAGGGAAAGAATACTTAAGCACCGAATTCTGGGATTATTTTAAGAAGAATAGGATTCTCTCACAATGGACTCCACCTAGCACACCCCAACATAATGAAGTAGCCAAAAGGAAAAATCGTACCTTATTGGACATGGAACGATCCACCATAAGTTTTTCTGATGTACCCATATCCTTTTGGGGATATGCCTTATTGACTATGGCGAGCTTACTAAATGTAGTACCCTCAAAGTTGATGCCAAAAATATTGTATGAGATATGGCATGACAAAGCACCTTTTTACCACTATTTAAAGGTTTGGGAATCTCCCACCTAAGTAAGATGAAGAGTGGGAGACAAGTTGGATAGTAGATCTATCTTGTACAAGTTTGTGAGATATCCAAGAGAGTCTATGGGTTGTTACTTCTATGATCCCTCAAAATAAAGGTGTTTGTTTTAAGGAATGCCCACTTTTAAAAAAAAAAATTCAACTAGATAGAAATAGCATTGTCGTTGAACTTGATAAAGTTCAAGATGATCAACAAATCTACGAGGAAGCTATATTGAACATAGATTCAGGATGTTGGCTTGAAGCCATAAGATCTAAAATAAATTCCATGTACTCAAACAAATATGGACTTTGGTAGATCCACTAGATGGAATAATTCCCGTTGGTTGCAAGTGGATCTATAAGCGAAAGCTTAGGGTAGATGGAGAAGTAGTAACTTTTAAGGTACAACTACTGGCAAAGGGTTACACTTAAAGACCCAGTATTGATTTCAAGAAAACCTTTTCACCGATCGCTATGCCTAAGTCCATTCAGTTCTACTTGCCATAGCCACATATCATGACTATGAGATATCGCAAATGGATGTGAAAACTGCTATCCTCAATGGTGACATTGAAGAAAAAAAATTTCATGGAGAAACTACAAGGTTTTACATCCAAAGGAAATGAGCAAAATATTTGCAAACTCCAAAGATCCATTTATGGATTGAAACAAGCGTCCTGAAGTTCAAAAATACATTTTGATAAAACTATCAAATTATTTAGCTTTGTCAAAATTGTGCATGAACCTTGTTTGTACAAAAAAGCTAGTAGGAGTTCAGTACAGTTTATGGTACTTTATGTCAATGACATCCTTCTCAATAGGAATTAGCTAAGCTGTTAAAGTGTACTAAAGAATGGTTATCTACACAATCTCTATGAAGGATTTAAGATAAGCATCTTATGTATTATGAATAAGTATCTATAGAGATAGATTGAAGAGAATGCTAGGGTTTTCCCAAACCCCGTACATTGACAAAATACTAAAGAGATTTAGCATGAAAGAATCCAAGAGGGGATTCCTTCCCATGGGACATGGCATTCGTCTTTCCAAGTCTATAGCTCCCAAGACTGAGGATGAGAAATGAAAAATGTCCTAGATACGTTACACCTCTGTTATAGGGAAAATAATATATGCAATTTAATGAATGAGATCAGGTGTGGCACACTTACTAAGTGTTACAAGTAGGTTCCAATCCAACCTCGTGAAAGTCATTAGATGGCTGTGAAAACAATCCTCAAGCACTTGAAAAAAGAAAAAAGATTTGTTTTCAGTATACAGCTATGGAGAATTAAAAGCTGAGGGGTTTTTGAATTCTAGTTTCCAATCTGATGTAGATGACCCCAAATCTACTTCAAGATTTATATTTTGCCTCAATAGTGGTACAGTAAGTTGGAAGAGTTCCAAATAAGATACCATGGCTGACTCAACCATAAAGAAAAAATACATGGCAGCTTTTGAAGCACAAAGGAGGGTGTTTAGATAAAAAACTTCATTCAAAAGTTGAATATAATGCCTAGTATTGCTGAGCTAGTAGTTGTCTTCTGTGACAACAATGATGCAATAGCACAAGCTAAAGAGCTAGGATCTCATCAGCGATACAAACATATTTTGAAGCGACATCATTTGATTTGAAAGATCATTGCTAAAGGCAACACCCGATGGAGAGAGTTATCTTAGAACAAAAAATAGGACATCTTGAGAAGATAGGACTTAAGCCCATGGGGCATTGGCTTTAGGGCAAATGGGAGATTGTTGGAACAGTACCCTGTAAGCTAATGAGATTGGCCTTGCTAAAGTTATTTCCTTGTAAAATAATCTTGATTGAATGATATTCTTTATGTGACCATCTTCATCTTATACTTTACTTCATTTCACTAGCATTTGAATAAAGCCATTACATCACACATGACTATGAGACTTGGTCAGTTTACTAGGTGGTGATTGTGGAATAAGTCTTGCACAGTCATGATCTTAAATCTTCCAAGTTATAGAATCTTACGACATAGAGCATCTAAGATCCAAGCATTGGAGATTGCTCCATTCCATGAGCAATTATATGAGATACAGGTGTTTGTTATAGAACAAGGCATTAAAGACCCATTGGAAAATCCATTCAATAGCCAAGTGGCAAGTCGGTAGTGGCCAGTTCTCTTACTTACACTAGTGCATATTATTAGTCTTCTAACTGAGGTCCATGGTAACCTTATGTTCGATCCTCATGCTTTGACTCTTCCTTGACCACTTAGTGAGTCTTTTGAGTTGAGATTGGGTATGAGCTACTTGGCATAGAGGTTTGTGAGATCTAAGATGGAATCTGACTCCTCACTATTGTGAAGGGCGAGTGCATCTCTTATGTATTCTATAATGATCAATTCCAAGAAATCCTTATGCAAGGTGGTGTGATATTTTGGAAAAAGAGATTTCCAAAGGAGAAATCACACAAAGGGATTGGATATTAAGAATAGATGCATAGTATCAAGGCTATTGAAAAGCCAATAAATATCTTGCCTTAGGCCTTTTTCGAGAGATAGGAGACGGAATGACTATATTTGCACAATAAGCATACAGTGTTGATAGTTCTTTAGAATATTCATTATAGCTAATTAGTTGGACTCTATGGGCTTAAAGTTGGACATCAACCATGGAAATTAGGTACTCTTTAATTAATGAGATTAATTGAATTAAATCGACTAGTTTAAAAGGAGTTTTAAACTAGAATGAGTATAAGATATTCAAAGGTCACAAGGATTTGTGAGCTCATGTCCAATTAATGGTAGAACTTATTAGGTCACACACAAAATTCAATGAGCTTCCTGATTAATGAAGAAAATTTTCTAATTTCTTGAAAAAGATTTCTAGTAGGGACCAATTTTTAGGTTTCAATTTTGAAGGTCAATTTTAGCTTAATTAATTTAAGTGTTAAATTAATCAACTAATTTAAGAAGTTAAATTACACCAATAATTAAGGGGCTAATTATGTGGTGCCAACATAACCATCAATTGGTCAAGTTAACTTAAAGAGTTAAATTAACAAATTAACCTAAAGAGTTAAGTTGGTTTAATTTAAAGAGTTAAGTCAAAGGATAATTAATTAATTGAAGAGTTTAATTTGATTAATTGGGAAAAATGAATTTTGGAGGAAAAATTCAAATAAGATTTGAATTAGCATCTTAATTAATTTGAAATGAGATTCCAAATGTTATTAAGATGCAAATGAAATTCAAATGAGATTTAGATTTACATTTGCCACATAGGCAAACCCACTTGACCATCTCCCCGTATGCACTGTGCAATGCCACCTTGGCATCACACATTTTCAACATCTTGTAAACAAAATTTATAAGTAGGAAGGAAAATCCTCTATGCCCCTAACGTTTAGTGCTTTGAGAGGTTCTAGCTTATTCATCATATTCTTCCAAATATGTCCAAGTCTAGAATGTCACATGGCATCTTCTTAGTTATCTAATTTACTTTTACTTTGTTGAATGCAGATTAATTATGGTTGAGAATCTAAAATATATGATCCATTGTTTAATGTATCTTGAGCAAATAAAGAACCATTCTTTATTGCCTTTAAATTTCCATTTGACATAAAAAATTCAAACCTTTCATTATCTAAAATAGGAATTGAAATGATGTTCTTAACAAGATTTGATACAAAATAACATAGATCAAGTACAAGAAAGGAGTTCCCTAAGTCTAATTTCATAATCCTTTCGACTTTAGCTGTAACTTTTGCTCCATTGCGCAGGCATAGGATCATATTCCCATCATTTAGACTCCTTATTCTTTCTATCTCCTTTAATGAATTACAAAAGTAAAAACCACACACCGTATCAAATATCCATGAGGAAGAATTTGCTATTAAATGCACTTCAATAAATCACATACTCTTCCCAAAGTTTGCAAGGTATTTCATACAATTTCTATTCCGAGGGCCTTTCTCGCCACAATGGAAACAAGTCACATCAACTTTGGCCTCTTTCTTTTTCTTAACTTTGCTCGAGGGTTTCAATTGTTGCTTTTCCTTTTGAGGAAAAACTTTCTTTCTCCTATCTCCATTTTTTGCAACCTTAGGGCCCTTAAACTTAGAGGAAGAAGCAAGCATTAAAGGTTTGTCTTTCTTCATAGTCGCCTCGGCGGTCACCATCATGTTGATCAATTCATTAATCATTACTTCTTATTTTGACATGCTGAAGTTTATAACAAATTGTTCAAAAGACCTTGGCAATGATTAAAGGATCAAATCCACATAAAGCTTATTATCCATGACCACGTCCAATGGAGCAAGTTTCTCAATAAGACCGATCATCTTAAGGCCATGATCATGGACACTTGAGCCTTTATTCATTCCAATCCAAAAGAGTTCTTTAGATAATGAGAAGCACTTATATCTAGTTTGCATGCCATACAACTCTTCTAGGTGCATATGTATCTCATTAGTGATTTCCATATGCTCATCAGATGTTTGGAGCTTACTAGACATAGAAGCCATCCTAAGGCATCATGTTTGTAGGTCATTATCTACCCACTTTGTGAATATTTCATATGTCTCATCATCGGCATCATTGCCTATGGTGTCCGGTGGACTTTGAGTAAGCATATAAGTCTTCTTTTAGAATCAAGAATTATCCAATCACGAAAGTTAGGCCTAGTAAGCTTAGTATTTTTCAAAATCATGTTGAGTGTATTCTTAGCCATTTAATTTAAGATTTCAAAAATATACAAAGGCGAAAAAGAATAATATGAGCATGTGATTGAATATAGATATTGAAAATATGTTCATGAACTTTCAAGCATATATTTCTCCTATTATAATATCAAATTTCTCACCCCCTTAAGTAATTTGGGAAATCACATTTCCTAGTTAGAATCAAGGCCCAAAAAACGTTTAGTAGACCCACGACTTGTGAGACATCCACAAACAATCCTAGGGTAATCAACTTTTAGTAATTGTATCTCTATGCAATCCTTGATATGTTTTGCCTTTCTCTTCATGTAGACTCATAACTCATGTGACATCTACACTACTAGGTGTTTAAGTCTAACATATCAATCAATCTTTGATTCCAAACCACACTATGTCATTCCATAACTCATGAAACAATACACAGGAAGCGTTAAATCAAAGTTGCACCGTATGCTAAGTACGTGAGCATAGCTTTCTCTATAAACATGACCTATGACTCATGAGACATCACACAAATATGGTAGCTCTAATGTTACATACTATTGGTAGAACTCATGGATTAATTAAAACTATTTTTAATTTGTATCCATTTTGACTTAAAATTTTGAAAAGCACTTAGACTCTTCTAAGTGGAGGATTTTCTTGCTTGGAAAGATCTCATCAATTTCATCTTCTCTTACTTATGTTTTCTCTATTCTAACCATGCATCTCACACATTAATAGGATAAAGAAAGCATAAATAAGAAAATGCACCTAGCATGCTCTAAGGTAGGATGATCATGAGCCTTAACCAAGTAGGGCACTAAAAGGCAAACGTGCACTACTTAGTTGATTTTAAGTGAGTTGATTAAATTTAGATATTGCATATATGTATCCCATACATTCATGGGTCTTCATGCCTCTTAGATTCCCTTGGCTTTCTTGTCTCCTTGCAACAATTACAAAGGAAAAGAAATTGTCACTCTTAGTAATTCTACTCTTATAACTTTTACAGAATAAATTTAAGAGGCATGCAAGCCCCTATTTAATATAACCCCTTTCATCAACTTGACACAAATAAAACCATATAGAAGGCTTATGATCATCCTGTACATATATCATCCGTTCAACAATTAAATGAACAATAAATAAGAATTGACAATCAATTCAACAAAATAAATGCTTATCTCATAAACAATTACTTAAATAGCAAACATAATCATAACAATTATGAATCTCATTTTTGCACTAAATTAAAGGCTAACTTGAACAAGATTTTAAAAGCATTCAAAAATTTCAAACATAATTTTGAGAACTTGCACAACACTTGTGCATCTAATTAGTATGAATTAAATTAATTTTGGGCACAAAACAACATAAAATTAAGCCTCGAAACTCCCTAAAATTCCCTTGGCACATTGCTTCCAGGCTAACCCACATAGACATGTGGCAGGAGCATGCATAGTTTGCCTGCTGCTTGGCCAAGTGCTAGACAACCTGGGCGGTAGATTGCTTATTAGCAATTGGGTCTAAGTCAAGGCCAATTTTGGTCTACTTTGGCACACCAATAATTTATGGACATATCCATAACATTAATTCACACATATTAGATAAATTTTTAGATTTAAAACACCGTTCAAATGTGGAAATTCAAGTGCTCAAGCATGCTTCAAAAATCAAAGGCAAGTAAGAATCAATATGCTTCAAAATCTCCGCTTATCTCCAATCCAATTGGATCCAAAAATGATAAAAATATCTAAAGGACAAATGAATCATGCTATATCAATATATGATATAAATTAGTACTAAATCAACATTTAACATAATCAACTATGAATTAAAATCATGCCAACACAAGAATCAACAATTAAAATACTATTCATCAACAAAGAAGCCACATACAATATCAACCAAACACTCAAATTCATGAATTGAATCAAGTATTTGGTGATAAGGATCAATTCATCACATGAATCAATCCACCAAAATGCAAATTAAAGTATGAATTAGGCTTCGATATCACTTGAAGGTAGGAGTAGACCAAAGATCCAATTATAAAATCAAAAACGGCTAAGTAAAACTTGTTTACTCCATATCCGAGGATCTAAGCATGCCTTTAATGAGTATTTAGATCTGGAAAAATACCTTAAATGCAAAAATCCAATGGTAGAAAGAGGATAACACCAATGAACTCTTCACCTGTTCAATCTGTGCATAGCAGAATTTTGCCAATAAAGGACTACCTTGCTCAACTGCAAATTAGTTGCAAATTTATAGAGAACACCTCAACACACTAGGGACATTTCTGTAAAAATTTCATCCCAATCAGATCTCTAAAAGTCCTTCAAAACAGCCTCAAAAAAATAGAGGACAGTAGTGGATCTTCAATAGCACAAGCCCCCCAAATGTTGAGCTTAACTCTTAAGTCAATTATCTTAACTCTTTAAGCTAGATATTATTAACTCCTTAAGTTAACTTGACCAACTGATAGTCATGTGGCACCAAATAATTAACTCCTTAATTAATTGATCATAATTTAACTCCTTAAATTAATTAGATCAATTTAATAATTAAATTGATCAAGTAAAAAATGACTATAATCGGCTACCTCCAAAATCGGTCAGGAAAGAATTTCTCCAACTCTTAAAAAAATTCCCCTTCATCAAGTAGGATTTGCAATTGGGTTTTGTATGTGACCCATTAGGTTCTATTATTTATTAGACATGGGCTCACAATTCTTCGTCACTTTAGAATATCAAATATTCATATTAGTTTAAACTTCTTTAAACTAATTGACTTAATTCAACAAATCTCCATTAGTTAAAGATTATTTAATCTCCATGGTCGATGTCCAACCTCAAACCCATGGAGCCCCAACTAATTGATTGAAATAAATACTTTTGAAGAACTATTCTAACTCTACGTGTACCATGCAAATATGGTCCTTCCGTTCCCTATTTCTTAAAAGAGGTCTAGAGCAAGATATTTGTTTGTTCTTTAATAGTTTCGATGCTATGTTTCTACTCCTAATGTTTGATTTCCCTTTATGACCTCATATTTGGAAAAAAAAAATTCCAAATTGTCATACTACTTTGTGCAAAGATTTCTTGGAATTGATTATTATAGAATACATAGGAGATTTACTCGCCCTTTACAACTACGAAGAGTCAAATCCTACATTGGATCTCACAAATCTCTATGTCTAAGTTGCTCATACCCAATCTCCACCTAAATGACCTACTACATGGCTAAGAAAGAGTCAAAGCATAAGGACTTAAATATAAGGTTACCATGGATCCTCTAGTCAAAAGACTAATTATATGTATTAGCATAAGTTGGAGAACTTGCCACTACTGGCTTGCCACTTAAACTATCCAGTAGATTCTCTAGGCAATTTTTCAGTACCTTATTCTTTAACAAACACCTATTAACATACACCCATATCTCATATGGGCTTGCTCATGAAGCGGAGCAATACCTAACCCTTGGATTTATGCATCATTAGTGCTAGTCTATCTGGATCTTAGATATCCTATCTCATAAAATCTTACAACTTGGAAGATTTAAGACCACGACCATGTAAAATTTATTTTATGATTATCACTGAGTGTACTGACCAAGTCCCATAGTTTTAGGTGATCTAAAGGCTTCAACTAAATTCCAGTAAGTAAATATAAGTAGAAGATGAAGATGGCCATTTAATGAATATCATTCAATCAAGATTGTATCATTAGTGAAATAGTTTAATGCCAATCTAATTAGCTGGCAGGGCATTATTCCAACAATTGACACCTCGATGAAGCTCATAATGGAATGTACCTTATGCAATAATGTACAATTTCTCTTCTCAACAACTCCAATATGTTAGGATGTGCCAGGTGGAGTCCATTGAGAGAGATTCCATTTATTGCAAGTCATCGAAAGTATCAACATCTAGAGCCTACTGAGTGCCCAAGGTTGGCATTAACACAATGCTGATCTGTATCAACTATGGGGTGCCAGCCTTAGGCATCCACGAGATACTTAAGGTTAAGTCCTTGGAATCATTCATTTAGGGCACCCATGTAGTACTTAAAGTTGCTGTGCACGCAACACTTGGAGCTAGCACCCACTAGGTATCTACTTCAGATACCCATAAGGTACAAATGATAGGCGCCCATATGGGATCATCCTTAGGTGCCTAGGATGAGTGCCCCTAGGGCACCATCAACTAACCCACAAATGCTAATAACAATTGCTTTAAGCATTTGTGAGATGTTAGGTTTTGTTCATATTCATTAGGGTCATCCTCCTTGTGGTGTCAAAGCGTATTCTAAGTATGTTAATCCTTCATTGAATGTTCTATTAGTTGAAGCCTTAGAAAATTTTGACAAATCTCAAAGGTTTGAAATTATGCATATAGCTTTTAAGTTTTCCTCATCATCTGATCTTGATTTTGAAGAGAAGGATTTTTCAAATAAGGAATTGAAGAATATTCCTATTATGGGTAGTAACTTTTCTAAGGTGGTAGAAATCAAGTGTTCACTTGGGTTGGATATGTTAGATATCTTGAGGCTAGAGTATGTATCTCCAATGAGTTCAAGTTCATCGTTCCTTCTCCTCAAGACAACATGGTCACCTTCTATAAGGCATTTTGCTTTTTTCAATAGTTATCTAACTTGTGAGTTTTCACTAATTCTTGACCCTATTTTGCTAGATATAGTATCAAGTTATGATGTGTTTTTAAGCCACTTCATGCCTAATTTATCTTCATCTCTTGAAGGGTTCCAATAATGTTTGAGGGAGTTGGACTTATTAGTATCTTTGGATAGTTACTATACTTTGTTTAAGTTGTAAGGAGTGTCGTTCTTCTATTCTTTTCCTAAATAAAATAGCAATTTTTTGTGTAGGTTTCCCTTATTAAGAGGTACTTGGAAATATAGGTATTCTTTTGTTTGAGACGATCAAGGTTTGGACGTACATTATGAGTGGAGTAATTCTCATTCTTTAATTCATCCAAGTTAGGTTCGTTACGATCTGCGCATCAGTTTTGTTGGAGTAGGGTTATTTTGCTTCTCTTCTAATTTTATTATGATCTTCACATAAGTTTCATCAAAGCAAGGTTATTTAGCTTCTTTTTCAATTTCACCTATATATTTTTAGCTAGTACTTAACAACATTCCATTTCATAATGCTCTTGTTCTTTTTCTTTTATGTTTCTATGCCATGTTCATACTCTAACTTTATTTTTCTTTTTATTTTGTGGTACAGAATAAGATTATTCACTAAGTTCCCTACCCATAAGGTGAAAGGAAAAGAGTAAGAGAGGCATCAAGCGAAGCAACATTGTAAAGAGATGCTATTGAATGGGCACTATTTGAGCCTCCATGTTAGCGATCGAGTGAGACATACACTCCTCTAGAGTCAGCAATCTGTGCACCTATCACGAAGGACGAGCCTAAAGTACTACTTTCTAAACCCACCGGGTAGCTCACTTATGGATCTTCCACTTGCCTACAAACTACTTGTCTTTTCCATTTTGGTGAGGTAATGGACTTTTTCTCTATTACTTGAAGTGGAGTTATAAAGAAGATTCTTACTAAGATGTGGATGATATTGCTTTTAGTGTTGATCACATGCAGGATGTGGTAAATAAGTGTGATCAAATGAAAATGGAAATATTTTCCTCTTCTCAACTAACTGAGGTAGTTATTAAGGATATTATTTAGGTAAGTGTGTGTCTTTTACTTTGACCCATTTTTTGTCTTTTTTTCTTTTCTTCATAGTGTTGTATAGAATTTCAACTCACACATATTCTTGCATCTTCAAAGTATAGGGATGGAACTTAGTGGAATAGATGTCTTGCTGAGTAGAGGGAGCTATGATGATGGTGAAACATCTTTAAAAGAAAGTTATTGAAGTAGGTCAGCAATGAAGTAAAGAAAAGAAAAAGCTAACCAAGTTGCTCAATGAGTACGAGCACTTGAAGGCAAGTATGCTTAAGAGGTGAAAAGTAAAGAGGATTTCCTAGATTCCTGTATTAGGATGGCATTTGTGAAACTAGCTCCTTAGGATACGGTCAAGGGGTTCAAGGGTTCTAATGAGTTCTTTGAGATAGTAGAGATAAAGGCAATAGTGATCTATGAGTAGACCATTCAAAGTATTCATCGTATTTTGAGTAACACTAGGCAATATCCTATAGAAAACTTGTTGATGTTAGACCCTGCTATCGTAGCTAATGCTGCTACAATTAGAGAAATGAGTGGGAGAAGCACTGCAAGAATGAAGATGATCTATTTATGGTAATGATAGGGGGTAAAGTTTATGTTTAGGATTAACATTATTTAGACATTTTCCAGCCAGCTTGATTAGTATTTTGGCATGTTATTCCTTTTATATTACTACTTGTTTGGAGGCTAAGAGTTGGCTAAAAACCTCTTTTGCCTTTTTCATTTGGTTTTAATAAAGTTTTCTACTTTTGCGTATTTGAGCTTATGCAAATCTTAGCCAATTGAATGACTATTGATCTTACAAACTCATACTTTGAGAATCAAGGTGTATAAGGTCAATAGACACCTTTCCTGGTCATCCATAATGGTTGCTATTTTGGACACCGACACTAAGTGCCCATTTATTCTCTTCCTCCTTCCTTTTTTTTATTGTTGCCCTAGGTTTCATCTAAGCCTATTGAAAATGTTATGTCTTCATTGATCATTTGGAGACTTAAAGAAATCATTTAGTAAAGTTGCATAGTCATTTCATTAACCTTATCAATTTTAAGTGACCCCATCATGAGTGTAATATGTTGCGAAATTGTTCTAGAGAAGTGTAAAGCTCCCCCTTTCATTAGTGTTTGTTGTTCATCCCTTGCAAGGTGAATTTTTTCATGGAAAAAGAGTTAAATCTTATGTTTAAGTTGAGAGGCCTTTGATATTTAAGTTCAAGAGTTTATGTATAAAGGGCTAGATTCATGGGTCTTTAGGGAGGTTTCATAAAGATTGTGCAGTATCTTCCTGATATACTTGACTTAGAGAACTTTCTTCATTTCTTTTCTAGGTGTTGAGATATCACCACTTTTCATTTCATGAGAACTCAAGGTGGGCTTCTTATAATTGCGTAGGTAGTAAATCTTTGTTAGAGTGAGTACCATAGCCCTCAAAAGGCCTTTAGTATATTTTTGTAGAGGAGTTGCCTTATATTCCCAAGAGAGCCTTTAGTGGGATTTTTTCAAAGGTTAGCCATAAATTCCGAAAGGAGTCTATAGTGGGCTTTTCTATAGAGGCTGCATGTATTTAGAAAAGAGCCAATAGTAACCTATTTAGAGGGGTGCTCCTTGTAGAGCCTACAATGGGCATTTTTAGAGAGGTTACCACATGCTTTCAAGGGAGCTTATAGTAGATTTTTTTAAAGGGGTTGCCATATACTCCTGATGGAGCTAATATTGGTTTTTTTAGAGGGTTTTCCATGTACTCCTAAGGGAGGTGGGATTTTTTAGAGTAGCTACCACATATTTCCCTCAAGAAATATAATGGGATTACATTGTTGACCACTTTTCCCCCAACAGACCGTACAGTGGGATTATGCCCAGTAGCTACCACATACTTCTTATACTCTAAAAAAAGCCTTATAATAGTAGGAAAGTCTTTAACAGTACCTTTGTGTAGGGTGTGTGGTTACTAAAAAGATCAAAACTATAAAGAGGAACATTGTAATGTTAAGACCATGCATGATTCAAGAGATTATTAGTAAAAAAAAAAGATGAGTGTCATTCTCAAGTTAATAATCTTTATTGAATCTAAAGAAACTAATGATAGAAATAAACATGAAAATTGATATGACTCAAGTTGAACTGAAGGACAATTTGGTAAATTGACTCAAAATAGCAAATAGATCTTAAAATTAATTAACTGAGAAAATGGATCAAAGATCTCAAAGGACAAGCCAAACATATAGAGAATGGCAGAAAAATCCTAATAAACGTAAGCTTATCTAGATTAAAATCTATAAATACCAAGTCATATAAGGAAATTAAACAAGAAAAATCATTTGTAAAAATTTTGAAAGTGGAAAAACTCTCGAGAGGAGCAGACTCTCTGCATGTATTCTTGAGAAAACAAACCAACACTATTATTTTCGGGAAAGGACCTCGATCTATTATTGAGCAGCGTCATTTTTCCTTCATTTGTGGAAAACTCACATGAAGAAGAAAAAATGTTGAGGATACAGATAAGATCGAGACTTGTTAATCTAGCAATCAAGTGACCCCAACATCAGAGAATATAGCGAGTCACTAGCAAAACGTACCACCTAAACTAATGCCAAACCCTATTTTGATGCATGACCAATACTTAAGGATGCACCCATGCAACAAGCACCTCCTCTTAGAGAACCTATTTTACTTGTGACATAGGAAACATAGAGCACTCTATTAGAGAATATTACTACCCAAGCAACAACAAAAGCAGTTGTCTAATATGCCTAGGAGTGTCATCCTCGAGAGCCTTAGAAGTCCTCTTGTAGGAGCCAGAGGCTTCATTCTTTGTCAAGGAGACATCCACTCTTCTGTCTAGGTAGATCCCACTCAGCATGCACCAATATGTATAGAAGTCTAAATGCATTTTTTGGTGCCATAATAATCCGACAGGATAAAAAGCTAATACCATCCATTACTAGTTGCTCTCCCAAGGTGTAATCTTTTCTCTTCAGAGATCCTAGTAGAAGCACTTCCCATGGGATGAAAAACCCCAGTTACTAGAGTTTGATGGCACCTTAGACCTCTAAGAACACCTAGATAACTTTCTAGTGAGTATAGACTGTACAACTAAGTGAAGCTGCAAACTACAAGCTTTTCCATACCACTCTCACAAAATATGCCTTGACGTGGTTTAACTAGATACCAACAAATTCCATTACTGGATGAGAAGTACTAGCACAGCTCTTTCTTCAGAACGTCTCCATCAACTGCAAGTGTTAAAAGATAACAACCTATTAATCAACCATCACCAACAAGATGAAGAATCTATAAAAACCCACCTCAACTTCTTTATACAAACTATTCATGAGACCCTCACATGTCAACCAAAAGCCTCTTCCTAGTATCATCCAATGGAACTAAAAGCATCTCAAGGTTTGGGACTCAATTGCTGGCAAGCCACCTACTACACTGGGGGAACTCCTTATGCGTGCCAAGAAGTACATTTGCATAAAGAAAGCTACAATCCCTTATGAAGCTCCTAATTGAAATATGCATGATGAGAATAATAGCAGTAATAAGAGATAAGCAGATTAGAGACATAGCCAAACTCGTGCACCTACCATACACATGTCCCTCACCGTGTTACATACAAAAATTTTGGTGATTGCATTGCAACACGGTCTCATTTAGCAACTGCCCTTGAAGTCCCCAACTAATCCCATGAAGCCTAGATCAGAGAAGTATTGTTGATTTAACTGCCATTACAAAAAACTCTTTTTTTTTTTTGTGAAAATTTCCAATGAAACATTTCCCTCAGAAATTTCTGAAAGATTTTCGATGGAATTCAATCCAATAGAAATGCGAGGGAATTTGGCAAGAGCATGGCGTGAACATATGTGATGATATTTCTATCAAATTGTTGATGAAATTATTGTCTAATGGAGTTTGTGGTAGAATTTCCAATGGAAAATTGAATTATATTTTTTTATAAGGTTTCCAACAAAAATTTCATGGGAAATTCAAATAATATTTTGGAAAAATTCAATTTTTTTAAGAAAAGGCTAATTTTCTATGAAAATTCCATCAAAAATTTGAATTATTTTTTCTTAAAAAATTTAATTTTGTTAGAAAAAAAGGTTGGTTTTGACAAAATTTCTGTTAAAAATTTCATTGGAAATTTGGATTACTTTTTTCTTAAAAGAAAAAAAATAGTAAAATTCCCCCTAAACAGCCTTCTTTCCCATTGAAAATTCCATTGAAACACTTAATAAAATCCACCCCTCCCCTAGCAACCTTATTTTATTTTAGTGGAAATTCCATTGAAAAACTTAATAAAATCCCCCTCAACTAGCTTTCTTTCCTTTTTTTTTCTTCCTGCCCTCTCCCAAAATCTCCAATCTCCTCCACCTCCTCACCCATTTCCACTATTGTCATCCCTTTCCTATCCATTTTCTCCATTGTCGTGTATTCTCTGCACCTTGCGCTTCTCTACTGTTGCCATGCATTTGCCATCATCGCTAGATCAATCCCCAATTAATCAATTTCTATATTAATTGATTTGTTTTACGTATTATGTGCTATTTATATTGAGTTTATACCTAATTAATATATTTATATATTATATATTGAATTTTAGGTATGTTAGTGTTAATATATGAAATTTTATATTGAATTTTAGGCATGATAATGTATGTGCAAAAATTATCATGCTATAAAAATTTTTATGCATAATGTTTCCCATTATTTGCAAGTTAATATGTTTTATATTGAGTTTTAGGGATGTTAGTATGTATTAATTTTATTTATGAGGAATTAAGTTATTTTAATTAATGTAGCATTTTAATAGGATAAATTAGGAATAATTAGGTTTTGAATTTGTTTTCAAGTGTGAGGACTAAATTTAAGAATTAACTTTTGTAAATTATTCAATTAGTTAGGTTATATTGTTTAATAAATATATTATTAGGATTTGAATTTAATTTCAACTAGTCAGGATTCAATTTAGAATTTAAATTTTAGCAAATTGTTTAATTAGTAAGATTATGTTGTTCACTTAATATTTTTTTAAGGTTTGAATTTATTTGAAACATTTCACAGTTTCTTTTTTAAATAATATCTATTGTGCTACAAATGTCATATTTTTGTTAACATTAAGCATATTCTAGATATGTAGTTTAGGTAGAATTGATGGATAGAAAGGATGATGTAAATTAGGGGAAGGGATGGAACCTTCCCATTTGTTGTTGTTGGTTTCCAATTGTTTGCATGTCTTAAAGTTATAAGGGGATACAATATATTATATGGATATGTTGTTTTGTTGATTTATTTAATTTTCTATTTATTTTTTGAAATTTTGGATATTTATATGTAGGGGAAATTCTGTTCGATCTTTTTCCATTATATACTTTTTATTTAACCTACATTAATGGAACTTACATGCCTTAAATAAATATTGTTTTTGTTTTACAGATAGCAAACCAATTAGGTACCCACCCCGCACCAGCTAAGGTTGGGTTTCTAGCTGGGTAGGATTACCATAGTGATACTAATGACCATTTCAACTTCATTGGTGATTTGCTAACTAGTAGAAATTCCTAAAATTTTTGTCAAAGATTAAAAATAAATTTATTAATAAAAAATTATCATTTTGATGGAATAGCAAGGCAATTATATTGAAAAAAACAAAAAAAATAATAAAAGAAATTTAAACCGAGTGAAAATCCATCAAAATTCTATCGGACACACCACATAGAGGACTGCATCATTTGAATAATGAAATCAAGAAGCTGATTCAAAAAGATACCTATGGCACAAAAAGTGTCCAGCCTAAGGAAAAGCTCACTTAGAGAAGAAAGCAAAAGTTATAGGCGGATGTCACGCGACCACCTAGATCTTAAGCAGTATCAACACTGGCGTGATCCCAACAATTTCCTTATGACAAAAGTCATTTCCATAATATCTGGACGACTGTCTTAAGAAGATTCCTCCAATGCAAGTAAAGCATTAATATGAGTAGCCCAACAAGTACAAGCTCATGTGGTTGGCCCTACTCAAGGGATATTCAAAGTATGCCCACCCGTACCTCGCATCATCTTTAAGGAACAAGACGTGGAGCTTGGGATATGAGGGCAAAATGGTGCCTTAGTGATATCAATGCCCCTTGCTAAATCGTAATCCAACAAAATATTGGTGGGTAGTAGCAATTTGATAGATATCTTATTCCACAATGCATTTCTCCTACTCGAAGTGAACAGCGTGCAAATAGAAAAAAAATAATACTCCTTTAGTTGAGTTCACGACTACATTGTAATAGCACTCAGAGAGATATCATTGCCTCTTTCCTTAGGTAACCATCTAAGGAAAGTGACAATATAAAAGCACTCAAGGAGATACCACTGCCTCTTTTCTGAGGCACTACCTAAGAAGAGTGACAACGATTGTAAGGTTCTTAGTTATGAAGACTTCCAACCCTAAACCTATTCAAAACCAAATTTTTACATACCACTTGAAGAGAAAGTTTCCCATGCTAATAGAGTTAGAGTGGTGGTAGGTGACTTAAGAGTGGCTAGAAAATGTTACACTAGTACCTCCCTTGTTGCCTGCTCATCACAAGATACTCCCGATAACAACTACAACATATTACTAACAACGTCTCATATTGATATTCATTTATTTTTGTTTCTTTTATGCTTTAACTCTTTTTCTTTGGTCTTTTCTCTTTTGAGCACAAATAAAGCCTACCTATTTAGACTCATTCCTTATTTTTACTTCTTTAATAAATGCAATTTTTTTTGTATTCTTCACATTACACTAGAACTTTGCAGCACTTATTAGGGGTAATTGGAAAGCATCTTGCAAGCATAAGCCCACTATAAAACTCTTCAAGAAGTGTGAAAAATACATGGTAGTCATCGGGCATAATCCCTATATAAGCCCATTGTCAACGCTCCTTGGAAGTATGCAACTATTAGCTTCCCTTAAGAGTATGTAGCAATTGCTCTAGAGATGCTCGCTAAGGAATACTTTAGAAGAACTCTTATGCCATCAAACAACGAAATCCTATCTCAAGTCCCCATGGAGAAGAGGGTGGAAACATATTGATATTTAAAAATATATACAAAGAAAAATTTATAAGTCTAGCGACTCCACATATCGATAGAGTATCTTTGAGTCTTTTCTTTGTGTTCCTCGAGAGTGAGCAATGTATTAAGTTTGGAGGTGTTTATTAAGTCCCTATTACTATTAATTTTAATATCATATTTAGGACTTAACAAATAATTTTTTTTAAAAATATATAATTCTTTTGCTAATTGATGAAAATTTGTAATTGCAAAAATATAAGTGGAGATATTACAAAAAAGGGACAAATTAACGCTAGTTGGTGGGAATGCTGATTGGATGATACCTCATGATTTAATCAAAGATGGATAGAAGAATCTTTATTTATTTGAGTCATATTATAATTAAAAGACTTTTTTAATCAGCTATAAATAGGCCTTTCAAATTCTTAGTTTGGGGAACCAATTTCGATTTTCTATTTTAGATATTAGGAATTTTGTGAGAATTCAGGATTTGAAGGAGGAAAACATGGAGATCAGATTTGTCTAGAAATAGAGGTTCTTCTTCTCCCTTTAATTTGCTTTTTAATTATGGATTTGAGACGGTGTTTCATTTTATTCATGTTTTCTTTGACAAATTAATTAATTTGTGAAGAGTATAGGAATATACCTGGTTGCTCTAGGTAGTCAGTTGAGCGGTACAACCCAATCTAAAATTTAGTTAATTCACATAGAAATATAATGAATTGAATAAATTAGGGTTTTGCTTATGGGTAATTCGGAAAAATTTAGTAATTACATAAGACTCAAGACTAATAACTTGTTATTAATTTCAAAGGGAGAAAATTATGTAATTAATTCATCAATTGATGAAATCAAAACTCTAAGCTTCTATAGTCTGGTAGAAATCTTAATAAGTACACTTTTTCTTATTTTTATTAGTTTAATTTTAATACCTACATAATTGATTTTTGTTTGAATAAAATATGTGACAAATTAGAAATTAATAGCAAATAATTTAATTCCTTGTGGGATCAGCACTCTTCTCATCACTTTATTACTTGTGACACGTGCACTTGTGTGATTGTCGCATTATTTGTTTTGCACACCAACAAGATTTTGGCGTCGTTACTAGGGAACTAAAATTATTTTGTTTATGTTGACATTAGTTTTAAGCACCAAGTTTTAATTCAGACTTTTTCATTCTTTGCTTTATTTTATTTTATTTTATTTCTTTCAGGGATCTTTGGAATTATATGTAGGATATCCAAGAACCGAAATTAGTGTCATTTGATCTAGAGATTTAGAGAACCTTTTCAATATATAGACAAACACTTCAGTGAGCAAACGAGGATACTACAGAAATGGAAAAGGAAGATGTATACATGGGGAACTATGTTATCCCATAGATTCAAAGCTTTCACATAGGAATAGCCAGACTAGCTGTTCATGCAAATAATTTTTAGATCAAGCCAACCATCTAAAAGAGGTGTAATGCTAAGATCCTATTTAAAACGTTCAAAAACTGAAATCTAACTTAGATTACACCAATTCAAGGATCTATATCATGCCTATATAATGGATGAAGGTCAGATTGTTACCTTGCAAGCAAAATCTAACCAAAAAACTCGAAGTAGAGCTTCCTTTCCCGAAGGCATACTACTTCTGGCGTAGCAAAGTGTGATCAACTTTTGATCAGGAAAATCACCTTAGAATCAAGCCAAATCTAGCACACATTTCACCAACTTGGTGAAGAATGCCCAATAAAAATGTTAGCACCAAACTCCTTCGGAAAGACCTCGAGTAGAATCCAGATACGCACTACTAGAATAGAGGATCACCAAAGCAAGCAATCCGAAATTCGTCTTACCTCTAATGTCAAAGTCCACACATCAATTGACAATCCTTTTCTCCTTAATTTAGCTGGAACAAGCAAGGAGAAAAAGAGCTAGTAAGAGGCCAAAAATGGTGAGAGAGGTGAAGAAAAGAGTGAAGCCTCAACTCATGAGAGAATCACTTTTGGAGGGAATTTTGGATCTAACTTTTAGATGCACAAAATGTGTGAATTCTCTTGTGTTGGCAGACCCCTCTCTATATCTATGTATAGAGTGGAGATGGTGTGATGCCAAGGTGGCATCACACTCTTCTCAAGGTAGGGTTGCCACCTAAGCATGCCAACTTGCAAGCATCATGAAATTTCTACCTAATTAAATTCTAATTCAGCATCAAACTGACATTTCATTTGAATTCTCCCTCCAAATTCAATTCTTCATTTTAATTAAATTAAATACCTTAATTTAATTAAACTTTGACTTAACCGTTAAGTCAACTAGCTTAACTTTTTAGTCTAGATTTTGTTAACTTAACTCTTTAAGTTAACTTGATCAATTAATAGTCATGAGGCACCAAATTAAATTAAGACTTAATTTAATTCATCTTAATTTAACTTCTTAAATTAATTAGATCAATTTAATAATTACATTGATCAAGATGGGATGACTAAAAATTATGTCAACTGATTCCCTCAATTTTTGGCCACTATAGAATCCTTCTAACACTTAGAAAATTCCCCTCAATATTAGGATTGGCGATTAGATTTTGTGTGTGACTCATTAGGTTCTACCGCTCATTGGATATAGGCTCACTACCTTTGTGACTTTAGAATATTATATATTCACATTAGTTTAAACTCCTTTAAACTAACTAACTCAATTCAATTAATCCTGTTAATTGAAGTATACCTAATCTCCATGGTTAATGTCCAACCTCAAGCCCATGGAGCCCAACAATTAATCGGATGATACTTTTGGTAAACCATTCTAGCTTTATGCGTATCATTCCAATACAATCCTTCCATCCCCTATCTCCATAAAAGAGGCCTAGGGCAAGATATTTGCTAGCTCCTTAATAGCTATGTTACTATACATCTATTCTTAATGTTCGATTCTAGTTTCTAACCTCACCTCTGGAAACCTTTTTTTCAAATTTTCACACTACCTTAACCAAGGACTCCTTGGAATCATTCATTATAGAATGTATAGGAGATGCATTCGCCCTTCACAAAGACAAGGAATCGGATCCCATCTTGGATCTCATAAACCTCCATGTCTAAGTAGCTCATGCCCAATCACCATCGGAATGCCCGTTAGGTGGCCAAGATGGAGTCAAAGCATAAGAACCTAAATACAAGGTTACAATAGATCCTCAGATCAGGTCAAAGGACTAATTATATGCACTAGTGTAAGTAGAAAAACTTGCCACTATCAACTTGCCACTACGATTATCTAGTGGGTCTCCAGTGCCTTGTTCTCTAATAAGTACCCACTAACATCCACCCATATCTCCTATGGTTTGCTCATGGAATGGAGCAACATCTAACCTTTGGATTATACATCATTTGTGTTAGTCTATTTGAATCTTAGACACCTTATCTTATAAGATTCTATGACTTGGGATATTAAAGATCATAATCATGTAAGACTTATTTCATGATCACCACCTAATGCGTGACCAAGTCCCATAGTTTTGTGTGATCTAAGGGCTTCAACCATATGCCAATGAAGTTATATAAACATATGATGAAGATGGCTATTTCTAAGAATATCATTTAATCAAAATTGTATCGCAAGTAAAATAGTTTTCATGCTAATCTTATGTGGGGCACTATTCCAACAATCACCCACTTACCCTAAAGCCAATTCCCTATAGTCGTAAGACCCATCTTCATAAGATAGTTTTTAAAGACCTTTTGCTACATGGGTTAAAATAGTGGTTCTACTATATTCTCCTTTGAAGCACCTATACCCACTTAGTTATTACCTTTATCAATTGATATCTCATATCAAACGATATCGTTGTTACTATGTTTGGATCATTGATGAGATCTTAGCTCAAATCCTGGGTTGTCTTCGAAAGACAACAGTGGGCTCATGCACGCTAAGCACCACATCCAACTATTGGATAAGGTTTCTATCCAAACACTTTTTTTTGCAGTTTTCAAAACCACAAATTATTTTACCTTAGTAGTGGAATCAACTGTAGTGTCTAGCTTAGAACTCTTCCAACTCACCACACTGCCATTAAGGCAAAATATAAATTCAAAAATAGATTTTAGGTTATCTACTTTGGATTGAAAACTTGAATCCAAAAATCCTTGAGTTTTAATTCTCCATTGCCGTATACAAGAAAATAGCTCCTTAATCCTTCTTAAGTACTTAAGGATCATTTTCATGGCCATCCAATGACTCTCACCAGGGTTGGATTGGTACTTGCTCGTAACACTTAGAACATGTACTACATCCAATCTTGTATATTAAACTGCATACAGTATACTTTCTAGATACATAAGGTATTCGGGAAATCTTTTGTCTCTTCACCTCAGTTTTAGGGGCCATGGACTTAGAGAGACAAATATCATGTCCCATGGAAAGAATTCATTTCTTGAATTCTTCCATACTAAACCACTTTAGTATTTTGTCAATGTACTAGGTTTGGGGTTGCCCTATCATCCTCTTTGATCTATCTATATAGATATATATTCCTATTACGTAGGATGCTACTCCTAAATCCTTTATGGATAATTAGGTAGATAACCATGCTTTAGTACACTCTAACATGCCTATCTTATTCTCAATGAAAAGGATGTCATGAACATAAAGCACAATCAACCGTATGTTGCTCCTATTGGCCCTTTATACACATAAAGTTCATACACATTTTTGAAAAAGTCAAATCTAATCAAAACGTATGTTCTAAGTTTGGGATGCATGTTTGAGTCCATAAATGGAGCTTTGGAGTTTGTAAACCTTTTGATCACTCCTATTGGATGTAAAATCTTGTGGTTACTCTATATAAATTTCTTCTTCAATGTTGCCATTGAGGAAAGAAATTTTCATATCTATTTGCCATATCTCATAGTCATAATATGCAGCTATGGCAAATAGAATTTGAATGGATTTAGGCATTGCAATAGGTGTAAAGGTTTTTTCAAAATTAATATCGAGTATTTGAGTATAGCATTTTACTACTAGTCGCGCTTTAAAGGTCTAACCTCTCCATCAAATCCTAGCTTTTGCTTATAGATCCTCTTTCAACTAATGGGAATGATTCTCTGTAGTGGATCTACCAAAGATCATACTTTGTTGAAGTACATGGAGTTTATTTCAAATCTCATGGCGTCAAGCCAATGTCCTAAGTCTATAACCAACAAAGCTTCCTTATAGGTTTTTTGATCTATATCCAATTGGCCAATCTCATGAAGAGATCCGAACCTTTTTGGTCGCTTCTTAATTCAGTCCAACTTTCTCAGAGATTATGTATAAGGCTTTTTGATGCTAATTTATTTCTACTGCTTGTGAGATTTGTTCATCATCTTGAACTTGGATAAGTTCATGCCTTTTCTATCTAATAGAAGTTTTCTTTCCAAAAAGGTGGCATTCCTCAAGACAAACACTTGTTGTTCTCAGGGATCATAGAAGTAATAATCCGTAGACTCTCCAAGGTATCCCACAAACTTGTACAAGAAAAATCAACTATCCAATTTGTCTCCCACTAATCTCTCCACGTATGCGGGAGACCCTAAACCTTTAAGAAATGGTGAGAGGGTGCTTTGCCATACCACATCTCATATGGAGTCTCCAGCACAACCATTGAGGTACCACATTTAGCGACTTTGTAGTCATTTTTAAGGCGTATCCCTAAAAGAATACAGGCACATTGAAAAAACTCATCATTAAATGTATCATGTCTAATAAGGTACAATTTCTTCTCTTAACTATTCCATGGTGTTAGGTGTGCCTGGAGGAGTCCATTGAGAGAGAACCATTCTCTTTTAGATAATTTAGGAATTTAGTACTTAAGCATTCTCCTCCTTAATCTGATTAAAGAGTTTTAATGCTAAGTCCTTTTTTGCTTTTCGATTTCACACCTATACTCTTTGATCCTTTCAAAGTCTTTGAACTTTGTACTTCATAAGATACATATGTCCGAACTGAGTGAGATCATCAGTGAAGGTAATAAAGTAAGAATAGTCTTCTCATGCACTAACTCTTAATGGACCACACACATTCATATGGATCAAATCCAAAGGACTTGTGCTTCACTTTAATTATCCTACAAAAGGCGCCTTGGTCATTTTTCCCTTCAAACAAGACTCACAAGTTGAAAATTCCTCAATGCCACTAACTTTTATTGCTTTGAGAGCTTTTATCTTGTTCATTCTATTTTTTGGGGATATGGCCAAGTCTAACATGCCGTCAAATCACATCTTCTTAGATATCTAATTTTCACTTACTTAACTGTGCCATGAGCAACAAAAGAACCAATTTCTTTAATGCCTTCAATTTCCCATTTGATATAAAAGAATCAAATCCTTTACTTTCCAAACGAGAATTAAAATATCATTCTCAACAATATATGGTACATAATAACAAGGGTTTAATACAATTATGGAGTTCCCTAAGTTTAATTTATTAAATACCTTCTGCTTAAGTCACAACTTTTGCTCCTTTGCCAAGGCGGTGGATCATATCCACATCGCTTACTTTTATTCTTCTTTTTATTCTTTGCAACAAATTACAAAGATAAGAACCACATGCAATATCATATATCCGTGAGGAAGAATATATCCTTAAATGTACTTCAATAAAATGCATACCTTTCTTAAGGTTGCCAAGGTATTTCATCCAATACCACTTTCAATGGCCTATCTTGCTAAAGTAGAAACAAGTAAAATCGACTTTATCCTATATAATCTTCTTGATTTCTCTGGATACCTTTAATAGTCACTTTCCCTTAGAGAAAGAACTTTTCTTTCTTTTACCTCCCTTTTTCGAACCCCTAAGGCCTATAGACTTGGAGGAGGAAACAAGTGTTAAAAGTTTGCCCTTGTCATGGTAGTCTTCTTCTAGATCAACACTTTAATCAATAAAATTCTATGAGAATGTGAGGATCAAATTCTCATGGAGATCATTTTCTATCACTATGTCCAGGTTGAAAAGCCTCTTTAAGCCTAATCATCTTTAGATCATAGTCGATGACATATGACTTCACATTCATCCTAACTTGAAAAATCTCCTTTGATAACATGAACTATACCTTGTTTACTTTACAATTCTAGTAAACTTAAACTAAGATACTATTCATGTGTCTATGAGATTTTTGAAGTTTGTAGATAAGACAATGGGATAGGACAATCTTTAACCCAATCCATGAATCATTCACGTGTTTCTCAATCTACTTTAATTCTATGGGATGAGTAGAACCATGATATAGGACATTTGTCCATTTCTCGAAATTTAGACAATTTTGAGGTTTAGTCAAATGTGAAAGTTTGGCTCAATTAGTTTATTGGTTTCCAAAATAATGTTGAATGGATTTAAGCCATTCTTGAGATTTTATAAATCACCAAAGGTGAAAAAGAGAATATAAGCATATGATTGAATATTGATATTATAAAAACATATGTATGGTCTTTCATGCATGTTTTTCTCCCACTATTTTATCATATCCTTCACTCCCCAGAAGGATTCCAAAAATCATATTTCCTAGTAAAAATCAAGACTCCAAAGACTTATAAGTAGACCCTCATGATCGAGTGCCATCCCTGAACAATCGAAGGATAAGCAACACTTGCTAATTTCATCACATACAACTCTTGTGAAAGATCATTTTGGGCCAAGTCAATAGGTGTTACTCTACAATTCCTAATTTAAGTGGTTATTAGGAAAGCTAAAATCACAAGGGTTAAGGCCATTTCACATCATTCAAATCCTTCCATACATCATTGAAATCTTTCCACATTGAATAATAGAGTTAGAAGAAATTGGTTCAAGAAGATAATTTAAAGTGAAAAGGAAAAAAATCAAACATGACTGAAAAGGTGATTTGATCATCAACAATCCACAATCACCTTAACTAATATCAAGTGAAACCCAAAAGTCAAACCAAAGACTATAAATCAAGCATTTCTTAGGTGGCAACCTAAGTTTTTAATTGCTTTTATTTCTAATTTTCTCTTAGTTAATTCTTTCTCATGTATTTGATTTGATTTAATTTGTGCTTTTTATTTTGAAAGATGCAAGGTAATGAGAAAAAGAAAATTTTCAAAAAAAAATAAAAAAATAAAGCAATAGTTTGCGTGCTGAGGTGCATGAAATTTGTGCCTTGGCGTAAGGCATGAATTCTTCATGCCTT
>JACGDI010005475.1:3730054-3750235 GCA_014898725.1 Jacaranda copaia | reverse complement strand
CTTAGCCGGGGTACCTCGGCTAGTTTACGTTTGTTCTTGGTTACAGATCTCAAGTCCAATACCATTCAAATCCACTGGAGTTTCGGATCGATAAGCTCTTTGCAGCATCAAAGTGTATTATCCATATCTTTTCTATCTATACCTAAGCCTACATTACAAGCTCTGAAAGTCCTAAACAATCATTATTGAGTGTATTCCACTATAGGGAAGACATAAATGAAAAGCAAATCTATGGAATGCTAAAGTAGTCTTGTACTTGTATATAAATTAATTCAAATTGCTAATACCTATTTGTAGAGAAATCACACACATACATGGGGGATTCGTTTGACCATTGAATCTTCTTATATGTGCATAGTGAAATCATATCACAATTGTGGTTGACTACAAGCATAATTTTGAAGTAGTTCTTAGACTAACAAAAAGAAGTAATATTTTTGTACATGTATGTTAGTGTTGTTTTATTTTTCTTAGAGTGTCTTTGAGTCTTTCTTTGTGTTGCTCAAGGGCGAGCAACATATTAAGTTTGAAGGTGTTTGTTAAGTCCCTATTAGTATTAATTTTAATATCATGTTTAGGATTTAACAAATAATTTTCTTGTTTAAAAAATTATAATTTTCTTGCTAATTGATGAAAATTTGGAATTGCTGGAATATAAGTGAAGAATTACAAAAAAGGGACAAATTAACACAGATGTTGGAATAATGCCCTACAAGCTAATGAGATTAGCTTTGTAAATTATTTCACAAGTGGTACAATCTTAATTGAGTGATATTCTTTATATGGCTATCTTCATCATATACTTTATTTCACTTCACTAGCATTTGGATGAAGTCCTTAGATCATCTATGATTGTGGGACTTGGTTTGGTGACCATGGAATAAGTCCCACAGGTCGTGATCTTAAATCTTTCAAGTCATAGGATCTTATGAAATGGAGCATCTAAGATCTGGACATACTTGCACTAATGATGCATAAATGTTGGAGATTATTTCGTTCCACAAGCAACTATATGAGATACGAGTATAAGTTAGTAGGTGATTGTTAGTGAACAAAGTACTAAAGACCCACTAGAGAATCCACTAGATAGCCGTAGTGGCAAGTTGGTAGTGGCTAGCTCTTCTACTTACGATAGTGCATATTATTAGTTCTTTGACCTAAGGATCCATGACAACCTTATGTCCGGTCCTCATACTTTGACTCATTTTTGGTCACTTAGCAGCTCGTTCAGGTTGAGATTAGATATGATCTACTTGTCATGGAGCTTTGTGAGATCCAAGAAAGAATTTGACTCCTTGCTGTTGTGAAGGACAAATACATCTTCTATGTGTTCTATAATAATCGATTCCCAGAAATCTTTGCATAAGGTGGTGTGACAATTTGGAAAAAAAAGTTTTTCAAAGATGAGGTCACATAATAGGGATAGAACATTAAGAATAGAGATATAGTATCAAAGCTTATAGAGAGCTGACAAATATCTTGCCCTAGGCCTCTTTCGGAAGATAGAAGATGAAAGGACCGTATTTGCATGGCACGTGTAGAGCGATGATGGTTCTCCAGAATATTCATTTCAGCCAATTAGTTAAGCTTCATGGGCTTGAGGTTCAACATCATCCTTGAAGATTTGATACTCTTCAATTAATGAGATTAATTGAATTGAGTCGACTAGTTTAAAAAGAGTTTTAAACTAGAATGAATATAGGATATTCAAAAGTCATGAGTTGTGAGCCCATGTCTAATGAATGGTAGAACCTATTAGGTCATACACAAAATTCAATGAGCTTCCTAATTAATGGGGAGAATTTTCTAAGGAGTTAGAAAATGGTGTCTCCTAGTAGATCGATTTTAAACGGCCAACTTTGAGGGTCAATTTTAGCTTGCTTGATTTAAGTGTTAAATTAATCAACTAATTTAAGAGTTAAATTAGACCAATAATTAAGAAGTTAATTATTTGGTGCCAACATGACCATCAATTGGTCAAGTTAACTTAAAGATTTAAGTTAATGAATTTAGCTTAAGGAATTAAGCTAGTTTGACTTAAAGAGTTAAGTCAAAAGGATAATTAATTAAATTAAAGAGTTTAATTTGATTAATTAGGAAGAATGAATTTTGGAGGGAAAACTTGAATGAGATTTGAGATGGCATCTTAATTAATTTGAAATGAGATCTCAAATGTAATTAAGATTCAAATGAAATTTAAATGAAATTTGGAATCAAAATTTTGCCACCTAAGCACACCACCATTGGCCGCCTCCCTCATGGAATGTGTGATGCCAATGCCAACTTGGCATCACACTATTCCACATATATATAGATATAGATAATTGGTTGGACATAAGCAATGCTAATTGATGTGAAGTATTAGATTCTTCATTTCCCTCCAAAATATTTGCAAGCTAGCATTTTTATGTGTTGAAGCTTAAACTTTTTCTTCATCTTCCTACGCTAAATTTGGGCCCCATCATCACCTGCTCTCTAGTCTTATTCCAACTAAAAGACTAGAGATCTAGAAGATCTCATTGGTGTGTGGACTTTTACAATAGAGGCAAGGCGTGTGACTTGCTCAATTTTTGGAGATTCATCTACACAAGGTTTGACTTTGCGATTTTATCTAGGACGTTCCAGATGGTCAATAGATTTGAAATTTTAATTGGAAGTTACCCAAGTTGTTGTCTATCTCCATATATTTTTTCAGAATTTTTGGAGGCTATTTTTTTGGGGAGATCATTGCAATCTTCTCGTTACATCACAAGCAGACAGATTATGTAATCAGTGAAGTGTTCACTTGATAACCCTTGGATTTGCTCATCAAGGTAATCCTCTTTCTAAATCTAAATCATAGACATGATTAGATCCTTGATTAGCTTGTAGGCACTAGTTACTTTGATGTTTGAAGTTTTGATTTTAGATCCCAGTGTCTATCTTGCCTTCAATAGGATAGTGAGAATCCTAATCGGATGACATCTCATGATCTAATCAAAGATAGGTAGAAAAGTATTTATTTATTTGAGTCCAATTCTAATTAGAAGACTCTTTTAATCAATTATAAATGGGCCTTCATATACTTAGTTTTGGGAATCGATTTGGATTTTTTATTTTGAAGATTAGAAGTTTCATGAGAATTTGGGAATTAAAGGAAAACAAAGTGGAGATTAGATTCATCTAGGAATAGAGTTTCCTCTTCTTCCCTTGATTTTCTTTTTGAATTCTATATTTGAGATGATGTTTCATTTTATTCATGTTTTGTTCGACAATTCAATCTTGAATTAATTCATTATTCGAGGATTATAATGGGTTCTTTCAAGTAAATTGATGCATGATTTTCTTCCATTAAATTAGTCACGATTTAAGTTATTTTTTCTATTATGTGCTTTTTCTATTTGATTGTTTGATCAACAGCTAAGTGCGTCTTTAAATCCTAGAGGAGTCCTGGAAAAGAAAATGTAGGGATTGATCAAAAATAGAAGAGCTTAGGATTAATTATCCAAATTGATGAATTAATTAATTTATGAGTATGATAAGAATATACCTGCTTGCCCTAGGTAATAGTTAGTGGTACAACTTTATCCATAATTTAGTTAATTCACAGAGGAATATAGTGAATTGAATAAATTAGAGATTTGATTATGGGTAATTTGGAAGAATTTCGTAAATGCATAAGACTCAAGACTAGTAACTTGTTATTAATTTTAGAATGAGAAAATTGTGTGATCAATTCGCAAAGTTGATGAAATCATAATTCTAAACTTCTATATCCTGGTAGAAGTCTTAATCAACACACTTTTTCTTATTTTTATTGGTTTAATTTTAATTCCTACATAATTGATCTTTGTTTGAATAAAATAAGTGTGATAAATTAGTGACTAGTAGCAAATAATGTAGTTTCTCATGGGATCAATGCTCTTCTAATCACGTTATTACTTACTGCAACACGAGCACTTGCGTGATTATTGCATTATTTATTTTGCACACCAACAACTAGCAATCGCTTTGACTTTATAAATGCTCTAAGATACCCATGGTGCTTTATCAATTAAATTCTCTAAGTCTCTGAGTGATCGTTAAAGGCATTGCACTATCAGCTAGTTTGACAAAAAAATAAGATAACAAGAGCAATTAAGAAAGATGATAAGATGTCCACTAGTACCCCAACTTGGTGCCTATACCCCATAAGGTTACCCAACTTTGGCACCCTATGTGGGCCCTCATGAAACACGTTTTTGTAACATGATGGCTTTTCTTCAATTCTCAAAGTACAAATATGCTAAGTTAATAGGTCAGTTAATTAGCTAAGTATTTATATGAAAATAAATAGACAAAAACAAAAACTTATTGAAATCATATGAAAGAAATACAAGGGTGTCCAACCAACACTTGGCCTATGAAAGTGAACATCAATATGAAAAGAAAAAACATGTAAAGGATATAACTCAATTTGACTAGAAAGTCCTGACAAAATTTCTAGACCTAAATCTACTTTCTATTGCTATCCTAAATGAAGTATCTTTATTCCTACAGATTTACTTTTGTTGGCTTTTCTACTACAATCTCTACCCCAACCGTAAGTCCCTTCTTAAACTTTCTTATAGCAAGATTGATTGGGATAGTGAGGTCTAACATCAATGAATCCTCTGCAAAGTCCTCACCTAATCTCGCTCAAAATACAAGAATAATTCTAAATAGTCTACCATAGATCACAACTGCTTCCACTTTAACCACCCCAAAAAAACTCATTAAAACCTTTGAATTCTTTGACAATATCCTTGCAAGCACCATTTATGAGGGTTCTTTCTACAGAAAAGCCAATAAACTTCTCCCCACTCTTTACCTTCTTTGAATACCTCCCCTTCAAGTGCTTATGCTCCTTAAGTCAGCAAATTCTTTCTCATTCTAACCCTGCTACTTAATCACTTTGCTAGCCTCTTCCTTAAGATGTTATACCATAAATGGAGCTCTCTTTGCTCAATGAGACATTTCCAAAATCAAGTTCCATCCCTATGCTCCAAAAATACAAAAAATACTTAAAAGTAAGAAATCACTACAAAGCAATAAAGAAGAGAATTAATGATGAAAAATAAATCAAAGTAATGAAGCAAACCCATAATTAGGCAAAATCGCCAGCAACTATCTTAGCTAATTGGGAAGAGAAGAGTAAAGTTGACTTTCCTTAGTCATACTGACTCACCTCGTCCCACATACGATCAACATCGAAAGCTATCCTATCAACATCCCAATAGGAGTCTACTTCATAACTTTACTATAAGCTACAATAAAAGAGCTATTTTCCCTCGCCAACATGAAAAGGACAAGTAGATTGTGAGCAAGTAGTGGATCCACAAGCATGCTTCCCTATAGGACCAGTAGGCAACACCTTAATCTCATTGTCTACAGCAGGCACAACTACCACTGGTGCTCACAAAGCTCACACCTCACATTGCTTCTGACTTAGGGAGCTTGGCTATTGCCCATTAGGTGGCATCTTCTTATAATGGTGCTCCGCAACACACCTCTACTTGTTCTTCCTTCCACTCTTCAAGCATGAATCTTAGTAAAGTCAACTTTTTTTGGGCCAAGAAAGGAAAGAAAAATAGAAATTAAAAAAAATGCAAGTAATGTAAGAAAATATGTAAAAATAATAAATACATGAGTGCATGTATGAGCCAGAAGTCAAAAAATAAAATATGCTAAGTATCAACAATAAAAATTTAAGTGATGTAAAAAGGAAAATCAAACAACCCCACTTAAGGAAAACTTATGCGAATATCATAGTGAACTTGACTGGGATGCATCAAAGAAGGAAAGCTACTCCACTCATAAGGAATATTCCAAACCTCATCTAGAACAAAGAAGAACTTATCTTTCAAAGGACCTCTAGAAAAGGTGACCCATATAAAAATTTATTATTTGGTTAGAGGAAAGAATGAAAAAATAGCTAGTTCAGCACTTTACACACCCCAAACAGAGTGTGATAGCTATCTAAAGATATTGGTAAGCCTGACTCACTCACACACTATCTAAACCACAAAGGATGTGAAAACGTTAGGCATGAATTGGCTCAAACACACTCCATAACTCCACACTATATCCAGTAAAAAAGGGTCAAAAGGAATAAAAAATCCACAAGTGAAGTAACTATTAAAGTTCATGAAGTACTATCTAAGAGGCAACATCATGTACTACCTTTGAGACACTATTATCCTTGGTAAGAAAGCATTCATATTCCTCATCAAAAGAACCCTCCTCTTCAAAATAAAAGTTGGACAATGAAGATATTTCACTAGTTCCACTTTTACTGTGAGACTTTTTAAATTTTTCTAAGGGCTAGACTGACTACACATCAAGAGGAGGATTGGAATATGATGCTACACTACATAGAGGGTGATCCCACAAGCACTAACTAACCTATATATGCCGTGGGGAATAGGATTGGCATCTAAAATATAAAACCAAAAAGAGGCAAAATATAACCAAACTACTGCATCCTAAAGATCATTATCATGCACCAAATAAGGATTTAGTTGCACAAAAATTACCTTTGTAGATCAACACAAAGAAGAAAAGCAAATCACTTCAATAAACACTTCAATGGAAGATCTATATGCAGTAGAAGATGCTAATGGTTGGTCTACTTCCCATGCTCCAAAAATTGGAAAATTTGACAGTTTACTCCAACACAAATCCAGTGAGTCACTGCCAAAATTTTTATCCAATCAAAAACTCCTTGGTTCTCCAAATCTCCTCCCAAAACTGATGCAAAACAATAATCCACTAAGGAATTTTGAGTCCTCCAAGTGTAGGACCTCTAATGACAAAGTTTAGACACCTTAGGCAAGCAATAAATCAACCTAACTTGTGCGAGAACAAGGACGAAGAAGGTGATAGAAGGTGTTTTTGAAGGCGAGAAAGAGAGGAGAGAATTTAGTGTGAATCTTCAACACATGAATATCACACTCTTGGAGAGAAATAATGAGTGGCAACTATCTCATAGGTGGCCAACCAAGTGATTATTTATAGAGGAGAGAGGATGCAAGTTGGTATCACACTTTCCATGCTACTTGGCCAACTTGCCAACTTGTATGTGAATTTGAATTTCACATGCATTTACATTTAACTAACATTTGCTTTTTATCTTATGAAATGAAATGCTAATTAACTTTAATTCAAATTCAAATAGACTATTCCACTTGATTTCCCTCCAAAATCCAAATTCTCATTTTAATTAAATTAACTCTTTAATTTAATTAATTTGACTTAACTCCTTAATTTAATTAACTTAACTCTTTAAGTTAATTGATGTTAACTTAACTCTTGAAGTTAACTAATTAATTGTCACATGACCCTAATTAAATCAACTACTTAATTTAATTGGTCTAATTTAACTTCTTAAATTATTTTGATTAGTTTAACACTTAAATTAATCAAGTCAAGATAACCAATTAAAATAGTCACTTATTCCTCTCTTAAAAGTGCCCGGCCATAAATTTTTTAACTCCTTAGAAAATTCCTCCTATCAAATAAATCTTCCTATAAGCTTTTGTGTGTGACTTATTAAGTTCATTCATTCATTGGACATGGACTCACAACTTATTGTGTTATTTTGAATACCGAAATATTCACATTGGTTTGAACTCCTTTACACTAATAATCCATTCAATTAATTTCTATTAATCAAAAAGTACTCAATATCCATATTTGATGTCTAGAAACAAACCCATGGACACCAACTAATTGCGTGAATGAATTATGTCTTATGCTTACATGGAAAGACAGTCCTTCCATCTCCTATCTCCTAAATGAGGCCCTGAGCAAAATATTTGTTAGCTCCCTAATATCCTCCATAAATATATTTCTACATCCAATGTTTAATTCCCTTTATGAGCTCAACTTTGAAAAACTCCTTTTCAAATTGTCATACTACCTTGTGCAAGACTTTCTTGAAATCGATCATTATAGAATACACAAGAGATACAGTCATCCTTCACAAAAATAAGGAGATGGATCCCATCTTACATCCACAAACCTCTATGCTTAAGTAGCTCATGCCCAATCTCGACCCTGGATGACCCACTACATGGTCGAAGAAGAGTCAAGGTATAAGAACCTAAACACAAGTTTACCATGGTGAAGACACATGTAGCACTACGATCCAACAATCAAAACTTTAAAAACTAACAATAACTAGGCTAAACATGTCATCAAGGATCAAAAAATCAAAGAAAGGAGGTAGAAGATTTCAACTCCTTATATATGTTTTCCAACGCCCCAATGGAATCCAATCAACTTTTGACCAGGCAAATGAATTCAAATTTCAGTGAAACTTGTACCAAAAGATCACCAACTCCTTGATGCATCATTAGTCCAAAAATCAGCTCAATAAGAACTTGGACAGACCTCTAAAGGTCACTACAGCTTAGTTTGGATACAACTTTTGCCCGATCTAAAATCCTCAAAAAATTTTGAAAATTTTAAATCATGCTCTCATATCTTTGTTTAATCTACTATAAAAAACCCAGCTCAAAAAGCCAAAGGGAAGGTCCTAAAAGATTCACCAAAGTCGCTGCCCTGATAGTGGATCTCCAAAGGCCATCAATCTAATTGCCTTACCTTTAATGTTATAATCCACACACTAATGCTAGATCCTAATCTCTTTAATGTCAGTTGAAAAACAAAGAGGATATTTGTAGAGATGAAGGTTTGATTTAAGGTAGGAGAAGAAGAGAGAAAGTGAAGCTTCAACACATAAGACAACATTTGAGATTTGGAAGGAAAATGTGAGAGAATCTAATTCTTCACATAGAATGTGATGTCTTACATCATCTATGGCAGCCCCTTTCTATATCAATATATAGAGTGAGGATAGTGTGATCCCAAAGTGGCATCACACCTTCTCAAGACGTGGATCACCTACTTATTTTGCAAGTTGGCAAGTTGCAGTTCAAATGTGAATTTGAATTTTGTGTGCATTTCAATTTTATTTGGAATCCCATTTCAAATTAATTAAATGCCACATCAAATGAACCTTTCATTTGAAATTTTCCTCCAAAATAGATTCATTTCCTTAATTAAATTAAACACTTTAATTTAATTAATTGACCTTTGACTCAACTTTTTAAGTCAATTAGCTTAACTCTTTAAATTTGTCAAAGTTAACTTAACTCTTTAAGCTAGCTGAACCAATTGGCGATCATGTTGCACCAAATAATTAACTCCTTAATTATTGATCTAATTTAACTCCTTAAATTAGTTGATCAACTTAACAATTAAATTGATCAAGCCAAAAATGACTTTAATTTTCTCCAACCTCAAAATTGGTCCACAAAGAGTAATTTTCTAACTATTAGAAAATTTCCTCATTATGTAGGAAATGCAATTGGCTTTTGTGTGTGACCCATTAGGTTCTATCATTCATTGGGCATGGGCTCACAACGTTTCTAACTTTGAAACATCAAATATTCACTTTAGTTTAAACTCCTTTAAACTAATCAATTTAATTCAATTAATCTCATTAATTGAATAGGCCTAGGGAAAGATGGAGCCCCTAGAGCTCAACTAGTTGGACAAAATGAATGCTTTTGAAAAATTATTCTACCTCTACGTGTACCATGCAAATATGGCCCTTTCGTCTTCTATATCCTAAAAGAGGCCTAGGGAAAGATATTCCCTATTAGCCTCGATACTATGTTTCTATTCCTAATATTCAATTTTGATTTATGACCTCATTTTTGAAAAACTCCTTTTCTGAATTATCATACTACCTTGCGCAATGACTCTTTGGAATTGGCCACTATAGAATACATAGGAGATGTATTCGCCCTTCATAAAGATGAAGAGTTGAATTCTTTCTTGAATCTCTTAAACCTCCATATCTAGTAGCTCATGTCCAATCTCCACCTAAATGACCTACTAGGTGACCAAGGAGAAGTCAAAGCATGAGGACCAAACACATGGTTATCATGGATTCTCAGGTCAAAGGACTAATTATGTACACTAGCACAAGTTGGAAACCTTGTAACTATCGATGTTCTACTAAAGCTATGTAGTGGATTCTCTTGGTGAATCTTTAATGCATTATTCTCTAACAAGCACCACTAACATGCACCCATATCTCATATGGCATTACTTATGGAACAAAGCAATATCCAACTCTTAGATTTATGCATTGTTAGTGCATCTATCCAGATCTTAGATGCTATATCTCATAAGATCCTATAACTTAGAAAATTTAAGATCACGATCATATAAAACTTAATCTATGATCACCACCCAATGTGTGACCAAGTCCTATAATCATGTGTGATCTAAGGGCTTCATCCAAATGCTAGCAAAGTAAATACGTGCATAAGATGAAGATGACCATATAAAGATATCATTCAATCTAGATTATATCACAAGTGAAATACTTTACATGGCCAATCTAATTGGCTTGCAAGGTACTATTCCAACACATGGATCCCTAGATCTAAGGACTAATTATATGAACTATCATAAGCCGAAGAACTTTCTACTACCAACTTTCTACTATGGCTATCTAAAGAATTCTCTGAGTGAGTCTTCAATGAACTTATTCTCTAACAAGCACCCACTAATATGCATTTATGTCTCACATAGATTGCTTATGAAACGAAACAATATCCTACTCCTTGGAATATCCATTGTTAGTACAATTCCAACTAAATCTTAGATGCCCTGTCTCATAAGATTCTATGACTTGAAATATTTAAAATCATGACCATAGAGACTGGTTTTATGATTACCATCATATGTGTGACCAAGTCCCATAGTCATGTATGATTTTGGAGCTTCAATCCAATACAAGTAAAGTGTAATAAGCATAAGATAAATATGGCCATTTTATAAAAATATCATTCAATCAAAATTGTATCACAAGAGAAATAGTATTTACATGCTAATTTAATTAGCTATGGAATACTATTATAACATATGGACGACTTGCCACGAGCGCCTCACGAGGTCAACACTTAGCAATGCTAGGTGCCACGTAGCCATCCATGGTAGGTGTTATGCATGCACCACATGAGCTATCGTGTTGGGCATTGGGCATTGCCTCCACAAACAATGGTCAATCAACCATATGGCTACCATCTTTACTCCTTCTTTATCCCCATTCAATTAATCACTCAAATATTCATTTTTCAAGCTTAACTAAGAACTAAGCTTACTCTTAAACATCCTTTAGCTCAACTTAGACCCACTGAATTCTTGCTAACTTAAAAGAAGTTGTGAAAGAATGTACAAGCAAAAGGGTCAAGAAGAAAGAAATAAAGAGAGAAGACCAAAGAATATAAAAGATATTACTTGAAGACTTATCTTAAAAGCCAAGTAGAACTTTCTCTCTTTTCTCCAGCTCCCAAGTGCCAACAAGGCCACTTTTATGGGGCACGTCTTACAAGACTTAAAGACTTTGAGACCTACTCAACCTTAACTTGGGTCATAATTGAGAATTTGCAATATCTCAATTCAAGAGTAATCACTCCAAATTAAAATAAGAAAAAAATTAATATAAGAAAACTATAATTTTTTTATGTAAAATTAAAAATTTTCCTACCAAAAATAGATAGGTTCGATGATATGGCTAAAATTGAACTTATAGGTAAATTAGTAAATTGACTAAAAATAGCAGATAGATCTTAAAACTAATTAACTAAATAAATGGATCGAGAGCCCAAAGGATAGGCTAAGTCCCATAGAGAAGGGTAGGAAAACCCTAATAAGCCTAAGCCCATTAAGACAAAAATCTATAAATACCAAGTCTTAAAACGAAATTAGACATAAGAAATCATTCACAAAATTTCTCGGAGAACTCTTGAGAAAAGCAGCTCTCTCTATGTGTATCCTTGAAAAGAAAACCTGCACTCCGTTATTTTTCATAAAAGACCTCACTTCATATTTTAGCAATATCAAAAATAAACTAAGCTAAACAACTTGCATCAAGCGCGTCATAAGAAATACATTTCAATCATGGTCATGAATATTTCATGGTGTGTGCTTCCATAAGGCTAACATTCAACAGCATACCTTTACCTTTATCTCCTTCTAAACTACTTCAAAAACCCTTTATTTGGTTTTATCTTGGAAGTAAAAAGCTTCACCTTCTATAGAATGCTAGCATAACATTCTCGAGTTGCTCCCTAATCACCTACCACTTTCCCAACTCTATTCAATTTGGGAAACTTTATCTTCAAGTGGTGCATAAAGATTACCACTTGGAATAAATTCAAAACTGGCCTTCCTAAGATTGTGTTGTATGTAGATAAAGTCTTAATGACTAGGAATCTCACAACTTTGCTACTCTTCTTAGGTAAGTGAACAAGGAGAGAGGTAGTAATATCTCCCTAAGTGCCTCTATAGTGTCACTTGTGAACCCTACCAGAAGTGTTGATTTTTTTCATCTGCACATTATCTATTCCAAGCTGAAGAAATGCATCATGAAATAGGATGTGTGCTGAGCTACTACTTTCCACCAGTATCTTTTTAACCAAGATAACCAGTACATCATTACAACCTCATCTTATAAATTCCATGTCCTCTTCCCCCTAGGTGATGCAAGGTACAATTAGACATACATTGAATAGCCTAAAATAAGATCAACTATATGACCTTGTGCTTGTCTTGCCACTTGTGCTATTGCTTTTTTTTGCATTAGAGGAGTTTTTTCCTATTGGAATAGTACCCTAAAAGCCAATTAGATGGGCATGTAGAACTACTTCATTTAACAATTTTAATTGAATGATATTCAATAAAATGACCATCTTCATCTTATGGGTTTATGATTTTTTCATATACATTTAGTTGAACCCTTAAATCATACAAGACTAGGGACTTGATCATGCATATGATAGTGATCATGAAACAAGTCTCTATGGTCATGATTCTAAATATTTCAAGTCATAAAATCTTATGAAATGAGGCATCTAAGATTTAGATAGACTTGCACTAACGATGCATACTCTAAAGAGTTGGACATTACCCTATTTTATAGGTAATTTATGTTAGACATAGATGAATGTTAGTAGGTGCTTGTTAGAGAACATGTTCACTGAAGACTTGCTTAGAGAAACTATAAGATAGCTATAGTGTCACGTTGATGGTGGCAAATTCTCTGGCTTACAATAGTTCATATAATTAGTCCTTTAACTTGAGATTCCACATTAACCTTATATTTAGGTCTTTGTGCTTTGACTTTGCTCCAACCACTTAGTGGGTTGCCCGAGGCTTGGTTCGAGAACAAGCTACTTAAGTATAGAGGTTATTGAGTTCCAAGATATAATCCATTTTATTTATCTATGAAGAATGGGTTGATCTCTTTTGTATTCTATGATGATTGATTCCAAAAATTCTTGCACAAGCTGATATGACAATTTGAAAAAGGAATTTTTCCAAAGTTGATGTCATAATTAGGGATGGATAAGCTAGCAAATATCTTGCCACAAGCATCTTTGGGGAGATAGAAAATGGAAAGACCATATTTATAAACTAATTGTAAGCGGCAATATTTCACCCTCAATTAATTCATCCAATAGGTTAAGCTTCATAGGATGTGTTAGACATCAACTGTGGAGATTTGATATTTTTCAATTAATAGAGAATAATTGATAGAGTGATTTGCTTAAAAGAATTTACACTAATTGGAATATTTGATATTTGATAAATCAAAAATTCTATAATAGGGACTGGTCGGGAGCTTCACAAGTTGATAAAGGAGCAAGCAAGTGCATTCATTGATAGGCTTAAGAAAGAGGTATCCTCACAACCCAACTAAAGCCCTATCCAACTTCATACGAGGATTTTAGGCTATCGGGCTGGCCCTATTAGATTTTTTCTCATGTAGCCGATTAAAGAAAGGCTTACTAGATTTCCGACATCGACTAAGAGAACTGTAGCACAAAGATCAAATCTACTTCTTTCTTTAGTTCATTTTTGATACACAAGTCCCTCACATGAAGTGCAAAAGATCAAAAAATATGTAAGCTAAGGCCTTAAAAAGACAATGAAGGAACCTTGAAGTAATTTAAAAGGCCATGTATATTTATAAAGTGGAGGCATATTTATTCAACTTAGCTTGATCACCTAGTATAGTACAATCGCTATTTATAGACATGGAACTCAAAGAGCCTTAGACCATAACGAAATAGCCCTTTGGAGTCTGCGATAACTATCTATTTCTAGGGACACTAGTTGCCTACCTATGACACATTTTATAACTCATGGACATGTGTTAGTTAACCTAGTACATGTGTCATAACCTAGTAAAATACAAGGGTACATGTCAAGCTAACTAATATACAATGCAAGGACATGTGTCACATAACTAGCTAGCATTATTACAACTCAAGGACACTTGTCAAAATAAGAGAACACATGTCACTTGATGGCTATGCATAGATAGATTTCTACATTGCTAGGCTTGATATCATTTTAAGATTGTCTTCTAAAGTTGTAGTAGTCATGTTATGAAGGAGTGTGCAACACAATAATTTATGTAATAGAGCAAAAATAGCCAAATCATAACTTGACTACACACCTTCCAAAGATCAAATATTTCTATAAGATGGATTGGAAGAAGGATAAATATCCTGATTGCTTAAAAATCCAAGGTAGAATCAAGAGATGCTCAAACATTTCAAAGCTATCTCTAGTCAGTGCAACAATATTTAGGCAACTTTTGCCAAGCAAACCACTTTTGATTTGGCTAAAATTTAGAAAAATTCTCTCCAACAACTTGAAGAATATATAATAAAAATTTCAGCTAGATTAGAAATTAGAAAATGCCCCAAATCTGCCTCCAAACAATTTACCCTGCAGTGGATCTCTAAAGAGCAAAGCTATCTAAATGTCTAGCTTCCAATGTGATGATCCACACAGCACAGGAAAGTTCCAATCAAACCTTAGTCAGCTGGAAAACCAAGGAATGAAAAAAATGATGAAGGCTAATTTTAGGATGAAGGGTAAAGAAGAAAGGTGTGAAACTTCAACACATGAGTGGATCACACCTTTGGAAGGAAAAAGAGAATCTAGCATGAATTGCTTGCTTTGGCCGCCTACTCTCCTATTTATGGATGTGGAGGTGTGATGCAAGTTAGAATCACACCTTCCATGAGGTTAGGCACCAACTAATCAAGGCAAGTGGCATGTGAAATGTAAATTTCACTTGCATTTGAATTTCATTTGGAGTCTTCATTTCATCTCATGAATTGTCATCCAAATTAATTCAAAATGCACCTCAAATGAACTCCTTCATTTTAATTTCCCTCCAAAATTAATTCTTCACAATTAATTAAATCTTGACTTAACTCCTTAATCAATTAACTTAACTCCTTAAGCTAGAAAGTGTTTACTCCTTAAGTTAACTTGGCCAATTGATAGTCATATGGCACCAATTAAATTAACTCCTTAATTTAATTGATCTAATTTAACTTCTAAAATTATTTTGATCAATTTAACAATTAAATCAGTCAAGCTAAAGTGACAAAAAATTAACCAACCATTTTCCTCCACAAAATCGATCACTAGGAATTTTTATTACTCTTAGAAAATTCCCTTCATCAAATAGAACTTCGTATTGGGTTTTATATGTGACCCATTAGGTTATAACATTCATACTAAGAATATCAAAATATTCGCATTAGTTCAAACTCCTTTAAACTAATGAGTCAATTCAATTAATCTCCATTAATTAAAGAGTGTCCAATTTCCATGGTTGATGTCCAACCTCAAGCCATGGAGGCCAACTAATTAGCCAAAATGAATATGCTTTTGGTGAACCATTCTAGCACTACGCTTGCCATGCAAATATAATTTTTTCATCTCCTATCTCCCAAAAGAGGCCTAAAGCAAGATATTTGTCAGCTCCCTAATAACCTTGATAACTATATTTCTATTCCCAACGTTCGATTCCCATTTATGACCTCATATTTGGAAAACTCCTTTTCTAAATTATCATTCTACTTTAAGCAAGGATTCCATGAAATCAATCATTATAGAATACATTGGAGATGCACTCGCCTTTCACAACGACTAGGAGATGGATCCCATCTTGAATCTCACAAACCTCCATGCTTAAGAAGCTCATACCTAAGCTCAACCCAGATGATCCACAAAGTGGTCAAGGAAGTATCAAAGTATAAGAAACTTAACACAAGGTTATCATGGATCCTCAGGTCAAAGGACTAATTATATGCACTAGCGTAAGTAGGACAACTTACCACGATGGCTATCTAGTGGATTCTTTGGATAAACCTTTAGTGAACTTTTTCTCTAACAAATACCCACTAACATGCACCTATGTCTAACATGGATTGCTCATGAAACGGAGCAACATCCAACCCCTTGGATTTATGCATCGTCAGTGAAAATCTATCTAAATCTTAGATGTCTTATCTCATAAGATTCTATGACTTAGAATATTTTAAGATCACAATCATGTAAGACTTATTTCATGATCACCACCCAATGCAGGACTAATTCCTATAGCCTTATGTGATCTAAGGACTTCAACCAAATGCTAGTAAAGTAAAAAAAAACATAAGATAAAGATGGCCATTTATAATGAATTTCGTTTAATCAAGATTGAATCACAAGTGAAATAGTTTACATGCTAATCTAATTTGCTGCGGGGTACTATTCCAACATGGTAATCCTAGGACCATGGGATTATCCAAAAGAGTCCAAATTATTTCTAGTTGATTCCAATATCTTAAGCTAGTTTTGGATATGGTTCTGGTATCCATCTAAAATCATCATCTTGCAAAGGATCAATGCCACATGAAATGTTCATGAGCAATAGCTTAGGAAGATATGTTGGCACCTTGTTCATGTAACAGAGATGTTTGTACAATAACTTTCTCTCTGTAGGGTTATGACCAAATGATCATGCGAAAGTTTTCCATAAGTAGTGGAAAGGTGAAGACGACAGCTCAGTAGCTCATCCTATGTAATATGGTTTGTGAAATATAATGATGACTTGTGTTTTTTATCCTACTTGTTCCTAAACGGCTCTGTGAAATAATTGTATCTAATTTTTTATTGAATCAAACCACAGTAGGAAAACTTATAGCAAGGATAGTTCATTTTGCTCATCATGTAAGAATTGGACCATCTTGTGAGGAGACATCTATGCTGAAAAGTAATATAGAACTGCCACACACCAAGTATATCACAATTTATCTTCTGGTAAAGGAATGATGGAGTACATTGTTGGAAAATATAAAAAAAGATCATTCGAATAAAACAAGCTTTATTAGGATTATAATTAATAACATTTAAAAACTTTGCAAGATAAAGGAAAAGATTATTCCTTGAAAAATCCTTAATGCCATTAAGCAAATGCTTCACCGAATATAGGAGCAGTCGAAAAACTATTTTTAGATTTGTTTGATGAGGACGAGGCCATTAGCATAATGGGAATTTTTTTATGGTAGAGATGAGATGGACGGATTTTTAGTTTAGAGAGTAGGTTAGGAATGAGATTGGCATCTCCTTTGATATATAACCATTATAGTTTTGGAACTTTTTTGTTCTTGAAATCCATAATCCTTGGGAAAGAGAAATTATCTATCTATACAATAAAATGATGTCCAATAAGGTGGAACTTAAATTTTTAATGCCATACCTGATCACAAGGATTTCTTTATAGATTGTGCGATAATATTTTTTTGCTTTCTTAAATTGTCCTCTTCAAACTTATTGACGACTGTCGTTTGTTTGTCTCCTCAAAAAGGGGTATTCGTTTTTAACATCTTAGACAACTAGCTAATATATTTAGGGGACTTAAGAATAAAATCCTTGACATAATTAACGATACCAAGAGATTATTAGATCTCCGTAGTAGAGAAATATTTATCTAGAAATTTGAGGAGTTCTTAAGTGATATGCGGGCCAAGTTGATAATGACCATTAGAGAACTTTATCCCAATAAATTCAATATTGGGCTGACTAACATGCCTTTTCTTTTCAGAGAGCATAGTTCCATTTGCTTGGACCAAATCCAAGGACTATTATAAAATATTCTCATTGGGTGTCTTGTTTAAGGAAAATAATAGGACATTGATATAAACCAACATAATATGTAGGATGGGCTCAAATTCTCATCACTGCTTTTTGAAATAGTAATAAGGTGACTTTTAGTCCAAATGGAATGACCATCCATGGGTATTGAGCACTTAGAATGCAAAAGGCCATCTCATATCGATCTTTTAAGCCAATCACTAATTGTTAAAACCTTGCTTTAAGATCAAACTTAGAGTATACTTTGCTTGGGCTAGATATGAGAACAACATCTGGGCTTTTAGAAGAGGAAACTAATCATCTTACAGGAAGTTATTCATAGCCTTACAATAAATAAGAGCCTCTGTTTTTCTTTAACTTGTTCAGACTACTTATTTACATAAAATGTTGGACATGCCCAACTAAATTTTGTTGGTTCAATCAGTTCTAATGTAAGGGGTTAGTTGTATTCCTTTCTAGCCAAGGCAAGGTCATCAGGGGTCATTCCAGAATGAGTGGCCTTTATAGGATTGGTATCTCCATTCAACTTGAAGGGAGTTGATGTTAGAATAATACCCCACAAGCTAATTAGATTAGCCTTGTAAACTAGTTCACTTGTAATACAATCTTAATTGAATGATATTCCTAATACGGCCATCTTCATCTTATGCTCATTATTACTTCATTGGCATTTGGATGAAGCCTTTAGATCACATAAGACAACGGGACTTGGTCACGCACTAGGTGGTGATCATGAAATAAGTCTAACATGACCACGATCTTAAATCTTCCAAGTCATAGGATCTTACGAGATAAGGCATCTAAAATCTGAATAAACTTTCACTAACGATGCATAAATCTTAGAGTCGGATATTTCTCCATTCTATGAGTAAGGCCATATGAGATATAGGTGCATGTTAGTCGGTACTTGTTAGAAAATAAGGTACTGAAGACCTGTCCAGAGAATCCACTAGATAACTGTAGAGAAAAGTCAGTAGTGACCAATTCTCCAGCTGACACTAGTGTATATAATTAGTCCTTTAACCAGAGAATCCATGGTAACCTTGTATTTGGTCTTCATGCTCTGACTCCTCCTTGGTCACCAAGTGGGTTGTTCAAGTGGTGATTAGACATGAGCTACTAGATATAGAGATTTGTGAGATCTCAGATAGAATCCAACTCCTCATCTTTATGAAAGGTGAGTGCATTTCCTATGTATTCTATTATGATTGATTCCAATGAGTCCTTGTGCAAGGCAATATGACAATATGGAAAATGAGTTTTCCAAAGATGAAGTCATAAACTGAAATCAAACATTGAAAATAGAAACATAGTATCAAAGTTATTAAGGAGCTAGCAAATATCTTGCCTAAGGCCATTTTCAGAATATAGGAAATGCAAAGACCGTAGTTGCATGGTGCATGTAAAACTATAATGGTTCTCTAAAAGCATTCATTTTAGCTAATTAATTGGGTTCCATGAGCTTGAGGTTGAACATTGACCATAGATATTGAGTACTCTTCAATTAATGAGATTAATTGAATTGAGTCAATTAGTTAAAAAGTGTTTTAAACTAAAATGAATATAAGATATTCAAAACTCACAATGAGTTTTGAACCCATGTTTAATGAATAGAAGAGCCTATTTCATCACACACAAAATCCAATTAACTTCCTAGTTGATGGAGCAATTTTTCTAAGAGTTAGAATATTCACTCCTAGTGGACTAATTTTGAGGTCAATTTTAGCTTGATTAATTAAAGTATTAAATTAATCAATTAATTTAAGGAGTTAAATTAGATAAAAAAAATTAAATATTTAATTATTTCATACCATTTGATCTCCAATTGATCAAAGTTAACTTAAAGAGTTAAGTTAACAAAATTAAGTTTAAGAGTTAAACTTGTTAACTTAAGAGCTAAGTCAAAGGTTGATTAATTCAACTAATGTGTTTAATTTAATTAATGAGAAGAATATATTTTGGATGGAAAATTCAAATGAAGAGTTCATTTGAGTTGGCAATTTAATTCATTTGAAATTAGATTCTAAATTAGATTGAAATACACATGAAATTTAAATAAAATTTGAATTTGCATTTGCCAACTTGGCATGCAAGCTGGTTGCCCACCTTGAGAAAGGTGTGATGCCAACTTGGCATCACACCATCCTCCTTCTATAT
>JACGDI010005475.1:3706740-3729954 GCA_014898725.1 Jacaranda copaia | reverse complement strand
ACCTTGAGAAAGGTGTGATGCCAACTTGGCATCACACCATCCTCCTTCTATATATAGATATAGAGGGTGCACTTGCATTTTGGTGTGAAGATTAGAACCTTTCACATTTTCCCTCCATAAACTCTCTCAAAGCATAATCTCTTATGTTGAAGCTTTGCTCTCTATTCTTCTCTTACCTCAAAATTGGCTTCTATCATAGCTATTCTCCTCTCTTTATCTAGCTAAAAGTGAGAAGATATTGGAAGTTCAATTGGTATGTGGATCATTACAATAGAGGCAAAACAGTTGATTTGTTTGCCTTTGGAGATCCATTTTGTAGAGCAGTGGTTTTGACAAAGTTTTCCAGAAGATCGAAAATGTGTTTTGCTCCAAATTATTTTCAGTGTTTTCAACAATGTGTTGATAATATATTCTAATTTTTTCGTGATTTTTGGAGAAATCTAGTTGAGACAAAAGTTGCTCTCTTCTAGCTGTGTTGGCTTTTAGCAGATTCTAGATTGGTGAAAGGTTCACCATTTTCTCCTTGAAAATTTGCTCATCAAGGTAATTCTCTACCTAAATCTGAATCATTAGCATGTTTAGATCCTTGATAGCTTGTGTATCCTAGTTAATTTTAATTTTTGAAGTTTTGATTATTGGATCCTAGTTCATTCTCTACATTAGCCTTCAAGTGGAATCAGAGCCTAATTCATGCTATGATTAGGATTTCTGACTCATTGATTCAAGTGATGAATTGATCAAAATCACCAAATTCTCAATTTATATGATGGATTGGAGTGTTTGGTTGATGTTGTGTGGGGCTCCATGCTTAATGAATTGAAATTAAGCTCATATATGTTTTAAGTGTTAATTAATATGTTGAGCATGTTTTAATTCAGAACTTCTAATGATGATTGTTGATTTAGCATTAGATGGTGTTATATGTTTATATAACATGTTAAATTTGACCTCAAGATGTTTTGATCATTTTTGGATCCATTTGGATTAGATTTAATTAGAGATTTTTGGAAGAATGTGATTCTCACTTCAACTTGATTTTTGAAGCATGTTTGATCACTTGAAATTCCATTTTTAAAAGGTATTTTGAATCTAAAATTTCATCAATAATGTGTGATTTCATATTTAGAAAATATCCTAAAATGTTTGGTGCACAAAAGTTGAGCTAAAAATGGCTTGACTTGGTCCCGACCCCAAAATAGAGTTGCTACCATATTGTGGCAGCACACAAGCAGGGCAGCAGCAACACCTGCCACCCCACCATGGGCACACCTAGGTAGCAATGACTGGTTTTGGTGGGGATTAGTTTTGAGCTCATTTTTGTGTTCCATAAGTGACCAAAATTAATTCAAATCATGCAAGATAGGTGCACAAGTGTTGCACAAGTTCTCAAAATTATGTTTGACATTTTTTGATTGCATTTTAAATCTTGTTAAAGTTGTTCTCCAATTATTGCAAAAATAAGATGCTTAATGATTATGCTTATTTTTGCTTGGCTAATTAATTGTTTATGATATAAGCATTTAATTGTTGGAATTGAATGTTAATTCTTAATTTATTTATTATTCATTTAAATGTTGAATGAATGAGGATGACCATGAGCTTTTTAATAATGATTTTATTTATTTCATGTTGTTGAAATGGGTTGTGTTAAATGGGGCTTGCATGCCTCCTTATTCTACTTTATAAAAGTTATGAGAGTAGAATCATTAGGAGTGAAGTTTTCTTTCTCTTGTAAAAATTGCAAGGAGTAAAGAAGATTCATGGAAGCTTGAAAACCTATAAAAGTATCAAGATACACTCATGTAATAGCTTAATTAATCAACCAACTCAAAATTAACCAAGTGATACACCTATAGCCCTAAGTGCATCACTTGGTTAAGCTCATGGTCATTCCACCCGAGGAGCATGCTAGGAGCATTTACTTATTTAAGCTTTTCATATCCTGTTGATGTATGAGATGCATGTTTAGGATATAAAAAACCTAAATATGGAGATAAAATTGATGAGATCTTTGCAAGCAAAAACCCTCCACTTAGAATATCTAAGTGTTTTCAAATATTAAGTCAAAATGGATACAAATTAAAAGAGTTTTAATTAATCCATGCCTTCTACCAATAGTATATGCCATGATGATGCTACCAAATTTTTGTGATGGCACTCGAAACAGGGTTCACACTTAGGAGAAAAGCTATGAGCATATACTTAGCATACAATACACCTTTGAATTAAGGCTTCCCACACATTGGCACTCACAGCGAGTAATGTTGTGAAACGGTTTCAAATCCAAGTTTGATTGGTAGGTTCGACTTAACACTTAGTAATGTAGATGTACTTGAAGCGGGGTGTCTACATGAAAAGTGAGGCAAAATATATCAAGAGTTGTATGAGATGTAATTAGCAAGCATTGCTTGCCTTTTGATTGTTTATGGATGGCACTTGAAGTAGGGATCCACTTACAAGTTCTTAGGATTTTGATTCTAACTAGAAAATGTGATCTCTCAAATCTTTCAAGAGGGTGAAGGATTTGATAAAATAGTAGGAGAAAAATATACTTGAAAGACAATGAACATGTTTTCAATATCAATATTCAATCATATGCTTATATTCACTTTTTCACCCTTGAGGATTGGGCCAAACTTCCATGATTGACTTAACCTCAAAAATTGTTCTAGATTCCTAGAAATAGATATAGGTCTTATATCATGATACTCCTAATCCCTTTGGGATTAATGTAGATCTAGAGATACATAAAATGTTCATGAATTAGGTTTAGGATTATTCTATCCCTTAGTCACATAATAGCATCTACAAACTTCAAAAGTCTCAAAGACACATGAATAGTACCCTGGTTAAAGTTCATAAGAGTTGTAAGGCAAACAAGGTCTGAGAAGTTCATATTGTTAAAGCAAATTTTTCAAGCCATGATGAATGTGAGGTCATGTGTCATCGAACGGTCTAAAGATGACTAAGCTTGGAGAAGCTTTTCAAATAGACGTAGTAATAAACAATGATCTTTATGAGGATTTGATCCTCACATCCTCTTTGAGTTTTATTGATCAAAGTGTTAATCTAGAAATACGCTACCATGACAAAGGTAAACCTTTGAAACTTATTTCCTCCTCCTAGTCTATATGTCCTAGGGGTACTAGAAAGGGAGGTAAAAGGAAGAAATATTCTTCCTCTAAAGGAAAACAACTATTAAAGTCATTCGGATGAGTCAATAAGATTATAGAAGATATAGTTAATATTATTTATTTCTACTTTGGCAAGATATGCCATTGGAAGCAGTATCGCAAAGAATACCTTGCAATCCTTGAGAAAGGTATGTACTTTATTTAAGTACCAAATTTTTAGATTATCTAAAAGATAATGAAATTTTTTCTCAATGAACTCCACCCGACACACCCCAACATAACAAAGTACCTGAAAGAAGAAATTGTATCTTATTAGATATGGTATATTCCATGATGAGCTATTTTGATGTGACTATATCCTTTTGAGGATATGCCTTAATGACGGCGGTGAAGTTACTAAGTGTAGTAGTTTCAAATTTGGTGCCAAAGATACCGCATGAGATATGGTACGGCAAAGTACCCTCTTATCATTATCTAAAAGTTTGTGGGTCTCCTGCCTATGTGAGATAGACAGTGGAAAACAAGTTGGATAGTAGATCCACCATATGCAAGTTTATGGGATACTTAAGAGAGTTTTAGGGTTATCACTCTTAAGATCCCTTGAAAAAAAGATGTTTTGTTTCAAGGAGCACCCCTTTTTTGAGAAAATAATTTCTATAAGATTAAAAAGACATTATTATTGAACTTGGTGAAGTTCAAGATGATCATCAAATCTCACAAATGGTAGAAATAAAAAAATACCAAAAAACCTTACACACAACCTCTGAGAAGGTTGAATCCAATCAAGAAGTAATTGAAAAGGTTTGAATTTCTTCATGAGACAAGCCAATTGAATAATGTTTCGAAGACCTAAGAGGAAACTATGTTGGACATAAACTCAAGACATTGGCTAGATGCTGTAAAATTAGAAATTGACTCCACGTACTCTAATAAAGTATAAACTTTGGTAAATCCATTGAAGGGAATAGTTTCCATTAGTTGCAAGTGGATCTATAATCGCAAGCTAGAAGTCAATGGAGAGGTGATGACCTTTAAGGCATGACTAGTAGCAAAAGATTATACTCAAATACCAAGTATTAATTTCAAGAAAACCTTTACACCGATCATAATACCTAAGTCTATTTAGATTTTACTTTCCATATTCACATATTATAACTATGAGATGTGGAAAATGGATGTAAAAACCATTTTCCTCAATAGAAATACTAAAGAAAAAAATTATATGAAGCAACCACAAGATTTTACATCTAAAGAGATTGAGCAAAAGGTTTGCAAACTCGACAGATACATTTATGAACTCAAATTAGCATCCCAAACTAGGAACATACATTTTTGATAAGATAATCAAATCATTTAGCTTTGTTAAAAATGGTTATGAACCTTGTGTATACAAAAGGCTAGTGGGAGTAGTATATACTTTATTGTGCTTTATGTCAATGACATTATTCTCATTGAGAATGGAAAAGAAATGTTAGAGTGTACTAAAACACAATTATCTACGCAATTCTCTATGAAAGATTTAAGAACAGCATCCTACATATTGGGGATACATATCTATAGAGATAGATCGAGGAGGATGCTGGGGGTCTTTCCCAAATATCATACATTGACGATATAATAAAGAGGTTTAGTACAAAAAAATCCCAGAGGGGATTTCTCTCTTTAGGACATGGCCTTCATCTCTCCAAGTCCATGGCCTATTAGACTGACAATGAGAGGCATAGAATATCCCATATACCATATGTGTCCATTATAGCAAGGATATTATATGCCATTCAATGTACAAAACTGAATTTGGCACATACTCTAAGTATTATGAGTTGTTTCCAATTCGATCCCAGTAAATGTCACTGGATCAGCGTTAAAATAATCCTTGAGTACTTGAGAAGCACTAAGGACTTTTTTTTGGTATACAACAATGGAGAATTAAAACTTATGAAGTTTTCAAACTCTAGTTTCCAATCTAATGTAGTTGACCTAAAATCCACTTTAGAATTCATATTTTGCCTTAATGGTGGCATAGTGAGTTAGAAGAGTTCCAACAAGATACCATGGCTAATATTACCACTCAATTGAAACATATTGTGGTCTTGGAAACCACAAATAAAGGTATTTAGATAAAAACTTCATCCAAAAATTGGATGTAATGCCTTTCATACATGAGTCGATGATAGTCTATCAAAGATAATTTAGGACTTAAGGTAAGATCTCATCAGTGATCCGAACACAGTAAATGTGTTATCATTTGATATTTGATATCAATTGATAGAGGTGACAATTGAGAGGATAAAGTTGCCTAAGAAAAGAAAACAACAGAACTATTATCTAAATCCCTAAATACTAACAGTCTTTTAAGGACATCTTGAGAAAATTAGCCTTAAGGCTATGGGGAAGTAGCTTTACAACAAGTGGGAGATTGTTAGAATAGTTCCCCACAATCCAATTAGATAGCCTTGTAAACTATTTCACTTATGATATAATCATGATTGAATGATATTCATAATGTGACCATCTCCATCTTAAGCACATTATTACTTCACTAGCATTTGAATAAAGCCCTTAGATCACACAAGACTATAGGACTTGGTCATGCATTAAGTGGTGACCATGGAATAAGTCTTACACGATCATGATCTTAATCTTCCAAGTTATAGGATCGTACAAGAAATGGTATCTAAAATCTAGATGAACTTGCACAAAAAATGCGTAAATCTAAAAATTGGATATTACTCCATTCCATGAGCAAGGCCATGTGAAATATAGGTACATGTGAGTGGGTGCTTGTTAGAGAACAAGGTACTGAAGCCCCACCTGAAGAATCCACTAAATAGCTATAGTAGCAAATCAATAGTGATAAATTCTCTAGCATACAATAATGCATACAATTAGTCCTTTAACTTGAGGATCCATGGTAATCTTATGTTTGGTCTTCATGCTTTCACTCCACTTTGGTCACTTGGCACACCGTTCAAGTGGTGATTGGGCATTAACTACTAGATCTGGAGATTTTTGAGATCTAAGATAGAATCTAACTCCTCATCTTTATGAAGGGCAAGTACATTTCCTATGTATTCAATAATGATCAATTCTAAGAAGTCCTTATGCAAGGTAATATGAGAATTTGAAAAATGACTTTTCCAAAAATAAGGTCATAAATTGGAATTGAACATTAGGACTAGAAACATAGTATCGATGCTATTAGAAAGTTGGCAAATATCTTGCCCTAGGCCTCTTTCAGAGGATAGGAAACAAAAGGACCATCTGTGCAAGGTACGCATAGAGCTATAATGTTTCTCCAAAAGCATTTATTTTGGCCAATTAGTTGTGCTTCACAGGCTTGAGGTTAGACATTGACCATGGAGATTAGGTACTCTTCTATTAATAAATTAATTAAATTAAGTCAATTAGTTTAAAAATATTTTAAAATAAAATGAATATAAAATATTCAAAAGTTACAAGGAGTTGTGAGCCCATGTCCAATGAATGGTAGAACCTATTGGATCACACACAAAATCTAATTAGCTTTCTATTTGGTGGTAGAATGTTTCTAAGAGTTAGGATATCCACTCTTAATTGACTGATTGTGAGGTGATCAATTTGAGCTCAATTTTAGCTCGATTAATTTAAGTGTTAAATTAATCAAATAATTTAAGAAGTTAAATTAGACCAATAATTAAATAGTTAATTATTTCATACCATTTGATCTTCAATTGATCAAACTTAACTTAAAGAGTTAAGTTAACAAAATTAATCTTAAGAGTTAAACTTGTTGACTTAAGAGCTAAGTCAAAGGTTGATTAATTAAATTAAAGTATTTAATTTAATTAATGAGAAAAATATATTTTGGAAGAAAGATTCAAATGAAGAGTTCATTTGAGTTGGCATTTAAATTAATTTGAAAATGGATTCCAAAATAGATTGAAATGCACATGAAATTCAAATAAGATTTGAATTTACATTTGTCAACTTGGTATACAAGTTGGCTGACCACCTTGAGGAAGATGTGATGTCAACTTGGCATCACACCATCCTCCTTCTATATATAGATATAGAGGTGGCATATATTCAACACTTGCATTTCGGTGTGAAGATTGAAACCTTTCACATTTTCCCTCCATAAACTCTTTCAAAGCAAAGTCTCTTATGTTGAAACTTTGCTCTCTATTCTTCTCCTACTTAGAATCAGCCTCCACCATAGCTTTTCTCCTCTCTTTCTCCAACTACAAGTGAGGAGAAATTAGAAGGTCAATTAGTATATGGATCATTACAATAGAGGCAAAACATCTGATTTGCTTGCCCTTGGAGATCCATTTGTAGAGCAGTAGTGTTGATGAAATTTTTCAGGAGATCCAAAATATGTTTTGCTCCAAAAGTTCTGTAGTGTTTTCATCAAGCTAATGAGAAGATACAGTAATGTTTTTATGATTTTTGGAAAAGTTTGAATGAGGTTAAAGTTTCTCTTCTAGCTATGCTGGTTTTTGGCATATTCTGGATTAGTGAAAGGTTCACCATTTTCTCCTTGGAAATTTTCTCATCAAGGTAATTCTCTACCTAAATTTGAATCATTAGCATGTTTAGATCCTTGTTAGCTTGTGTATCCTAGTTAATTTTTGTTTTTGAAGTTTTGATTATTAGATCCTAGTGCTACATTAGCCTTCAATTGAATGAAGAAATCATCATTCATCGATAATAGATGAGGATGGTTGAAACCTGCATGAGATTCTGCCTAGCATTATTGGAGTTTTTGGGAAAACTTGAAATATTCTTTAAGAGCATCATGTAGCTTGCTTCCAAGGACTTGTATCCATACTATAAATTCTAGGAAGAATTGAATTCCAATAAGCTTCTTGTTGATTAGGGATAACTTGAATCTCTAACCGTCTACAGCTAAGAAGTACTCATAATGAGGTTTCCAAGCTTCTTCTAGGAAAACTTATAGATTGATCATGGTTTATGTTGCACTTGTATCTATTAATCTAATTACCTTGATATGCCTATCATATTTGAAAGGTAGAATATGCTTTGTAACATGGGGAGATGGAATGCTTTCTGGAAGGACAAATCTAGCTTGGAGCAAAAACATAGGCAGATATTGTTTAGGGTCAAATTCTTCAATATGGGATGCCTCTTCCTCATTTGAGGATGAATCTTGGATGGTAAACACTATTTCTTCTATCGTACCTCTTGTTCAAAGTACAAGGATTCAACATTTGTATCAGATAAAGTTGAACCTAAACATTGTAAGACTTGAGACATCATGCTAGTAGACTTGTTTCTTTTGGTAGGGCAATTTTTTGCAAGTGCCCCTTCCTCCCACAAAGATAGCAACACTTAGTGTTCTTTTTCCTATAGGGTTTTCTTTTAAAGAACTTTAAATGCTTCTTCTTCTTTTTGAAATTTTTGCGTATTGGCCTTTTGAAGGAAAAATAAGGACACTATTCTTTGCCTTTGCACATTATCTCCAAGTAGGATATATTCCAGGCTCTCTTCAAGATAAATCTACTATCTTGAAGTTCTTTGAAAATGTTCTGTTGCTCATAGAGCTTGTCAAGAGTTGCAAGCGTTATTTGATAAATTTCTCCAAGACCGATGTGTGACATATCCCTTCTTGCAGCAAGAGTCATCCTTTGGAGCTTAAGCTAGATTTCCTTTGGAAGTGATACGAAGAAGATATGTTTTAGGTTTAGATCATTAAATCTATTCAACATATAGAATAGCTAGGATATCTTTTGAAAATGGAAGTTAAGATCTTTCTTCTTGAGAGAACAACAACTCATAGAGAAATAATCTTGCTTTGCCATTTTGCTTATGCAAGAGATCTCTCCAATGAATTCTTTATGAATTTCTCCTAGGGCATTCACTGGATTGTTGACTTGGTAGAATTGCATTCGTCTATATTCACCAAGACTCTAGAACTAATCTCTAAGAGTACATGTAAACCTAGATACTAACTCTCTTAGAGTAGTCTACAAGTTGGCTTCTTCTCTTGTGAGCTATAGATCAATCTAAATGGCAAAGAAATAGAGCCTATCTCTCCTTTTGGACATAGGAATGTCATCTAAGATGAACCATAAACCATTTGCTAGTTTAGAGAAAGAAATTGATTGTGCTATAACATTTGTGGTTTGCTAGTTGAGGTCTTCTTTTTCCTGTGAGAGGGTTTATCCTTCTGTCACTATCAATTTCTATCAACTATACTTAAGGCTTTGATGAAGTATAGCCAAAATTGTTGGTTTGTCTCTCGAGTGATATGAAGAGCTCATAATGAAACATCAAGCATGATTGAATTAATGGAGAGGGAATGAGGGTACTTCTTGAGGCTTGCATTCAGCACATGGCATTTCATTCTCTACGTATATATGTAAAGCCTTTTTTCATAACAAGACAATGGTTAAGGTCATGGTGGCTCATTATCTGGATCTTCAGGCTCTTGAGGACGATAAGAGTTTCTCCTGAAGATTTTATTCTTTTTCTTCCATTATCTATAATGGCAATTGTAGTCTTCAACTTCATCATCAGAGTCCCATTCATCACAAAAGCATCCTAGATCACACTTTGAGGGATCCATATCCAAATAAAGTGTCCATTAATTTTGTCAGTATAAACGAACCTTCTACTTGAGAAAAAACTACCCACAGTGGAATAAGGTTCTTTTGCCTGTATGGGTGTCGGCACAACCATTATCTATTAGAAAATGATACTTAATTGTTCTTTATCTATCTAAACATCAAGTATGGTGTCCACACATCCACCACTAAGTCTTTAGAATTAGAAATTAAAAGATCTCACTATCTCATGAGTCTAATGTAATGACTCATAGTTGGTGACCCATTCTATAGGCATGAGCTTCTCAAGCTCCTTCATTTCAAGCTACTTAGGGAATTGGACAATGGTAGGAACGTCTAGTCCTAAATCACAAAAAACTATTAGAGCATCATGTGTTCTCTAATTTTGCAAATCAAGGCCGTAGTTTTGTAACCTGTACACAATCTAATGATAAAGAGTTGCCATAATAGCAAAGGTATTTTGCTCGACACCTAAGACTTGAACCTATACCTTGAGTGATGTTGGAAGGTAGGGATCGTCTAGGGATATGGTGTAGTTTGGGAAAAACGTTACCATAACAGTTCCATCATTGCAAGTTGTCACCACATTACCAATAACAATGTTTTGGTACCCAATGAAATAGGTGTCTAGGAGTGCTACTATTTCTGAGACTAGCATTCCTTTACTTCTATTGTGCGAAAAAATGAGACAAATGGCTCCATGGTAAAGATGAATGTAATCTTTCCTTTTCTAACTGGATATAAACTCCATTAGGATAGAAAGGTCACGTATTGTTCTCCTTTAGAGGATTTAAGCACACACTGGCCCATCTTAGAAGACTACATGTATTCCTTTATGTAAGGTTGAGATTTGATGAGGGATTTAAAGATTTTAATACCCTAAAGGAAAGACCCTCTTTGTATATAGATATTATAAAAGCTTACAATAAGTGAGACTATTTTTTCTACCATGGCATTTTCAGGGACGGCAGAACGTTCTACAAGATTTTATATTCTATCAGTTGATCATTTAAGTAAAGAACTTTGCAAGATAAAGGAAAAGATTATTCCTTGCAAAATCCTTAATGCCATTAAGGGTTTCAAATGCTTCGCTAGATATAAGAATGGCCAAAAATATATTTGTAGGTTTGTTTGATGAGGATAAGGCCATTAAGATAATGGGAATATTTTTTGTGATGGAGATGAGATGGATGAATTTTGGTCTACCACAAAAACCATCCCATTATCCTAATGGCCTCGTCCTCAAAAAACAAATCTACAAATACTTTTTTGGCCACTCTTATATCCAATGAAACATTCGACAGCATTAAGGATTTCACAAGGAATAATATTTTTCTTTATCTTGCAAAGTTAGCTTGCTTTTATCCATTCCCTTTTTATGTTTTCCAATAACATCCTCCATCATTCATTTACCAGAAAAGGATTACAGTATCTTTGATATAGGACAATTCTATATTACTTTTTAGCACAAGACGGTCCAATTCTTACATGATAAGCAAAACAAATTATCCTTGCTATGGATTTTCCTACTATAGTTTGATTTAATAGAAAATTGTATATAGTTATTTCACAAAGCTATTCAGGAACAAGCAGGATCAGAAACACAAATCATCATTATATTTCACAACCCATATTACATAGGATGAGTTGCTAAGCCACCGCCTTTACTCTACTACTACTTGTGGAAAACTCTCCCAAGATCACTTGATCGTGACCCTACAAAGAGAATGGCATTGTACAAACATCTCTATTGCATGAACAACTTACTAGCATATTCGCCTAAGCCATCGCTCATCAACACTTCATGTGGCATTAATCTCTTCAAGATGATGAGTTCAGATGGATACCAGAACCAGATCTAGGACCAAGTCGAGACATTGGAATCAACTTGGAAAGATGTGGACTTTTCTAGATAATCTCTTAGTCCCAAGATTATCTTCACTACCAAACTCCTGGAGATAATCTTAAAGTGATATCAAGCCCAGCAATATAGAAATCTATCTATCCAAAGCCATCAAGTGATATGTGTCCTCCTATTTTAATAGGTGTCCCTGAGTTGTAATAAGGCTAGCAAGTTATGTGGCATGTGTCCTTGCATTTTATACTAGTCAACTAAGCATGTATCCTTGTATTTAACTAGGTGCCTGTGGTATGACATGTACACTAGGTTAAGTGACATGTGTCCATGAGTTGTAAAATACATATCACGAGTAGATGACAGATGTCCCTAGAAATTGATAGCTATCTCAGACTCCAAAGGACTATTCCATTATGGTCTAAGTCCCTTTGAGTTCCATGGCTATAAATAGGGATCTTGTCTACTTCGTGATCAAGCTTAGTTGAATAAAAACCCCTCCACTTTATGCATATACATGGCCTTTTAAATTTCTTCAAAGTTCCTCCATTGTCTTTCCAAGGCCTTAGTTTACATATTTTCTGATCTTCTATTAGTCTTCTCATCCTAAGTCTAAAGTAATCTTTGCACTTGCCTCCATGCACTACAAGAGAATATGTTTTTTGCTTTAATATTTTATACTTCACTAAAAATAACATAGTAAAAAAGGACTATTTGCTATGATTTTATTATTGTAGTATAAAATTCCAAATGTGTAGTAAAAACTCATATTAAATACTACACTTCATCTTATCATAGGAAAAAATATATATTTATTTACTATAATTTTTGTGCAAGATGAATAATATGTTATATTTTTACTACAATTTTATATAAATAGTGGCAAAAGGTTGATGTATTAACCACACCTTTCATTACTGAAGTAAAAACAACTAAACTTGGAAAAAATGGTGGCAAAGATTAAGATTTCAAATCAAATTTTTTCAATAAAAAAGAAGATAAAAATATATTGAAAACACTGTTTAATAAATAATATTCAAGGTAAATCAAAAAATTGCTTTCAATTTTTATTATTAAAATATTATTTAAATAATTATTTGAATCCTAAATTGACAAATAAAACCTCCCAAAAAACTTAATTTGTTAATTAATTGAATTATAATTTGACAAATAAAACTTCCCAAAAAATTCTTAACTTTCATTGTTTTCATTAATAAAATTAGAGGTAAAATAAAAATATTGCCTCTAATTTTTATTGTTAAAACATATATATGTAATTAATTAAATACATGATTTAGCTAGTTAGCAAAGTCCCTCAAAATAGTAAACTCTAAATTTTGGAGGCAAAATAATACTTGCCTCCAATAATTTGTATGATTAAAAAAAAGTTGATTAATGAATCAAATATATTTAAATTAGCTAAAATAATAACAAAATGGCCATTGGCTTAATGGTGTCATCTTCACACACATAAGTGCATGGTCAAGAGTTTGAATTCTATTAAGCTCTTGGTATGCGTGTGTATAAATAAGTAAAATAGATAATTAGTAAAATTCCTCAAAATCCCCCAAATTATAATAGGTTTACTACATTTAATTGTGATGAAAAATAATTTAAATATTCACTACATTTTTTGAAGCGTGGCCATTAACTACTATATCCTACAATGTTTTAGTTTTGGTAAAAGATAATAGTGTATTTAATAGCTTTTTACCACACATTAAATTTATAGTAATTGAATATAATTTCATAGCAAAAGTCAATTGCCATAATTAAAAAAGTGTAGCTAAGCATTTACTTCGCTTGCAATGCCTACGGCTAGAAAAGTGTAGCACAAGCATAGTTAATAACTTTTTACTATACTTAATTACTATTTATGGCACATAATTAGTGGTAGTAACAAGTTTAATTTTTTGTAGTGATGTGAGGATCCTATGCATAAAAAATGGACTGAAGAAAAAAATGGATTTGATCTTTATGCTATCGTCCTCTCAGTTGATGTCAAAAATCTAGCAAGCCTTTCTTTAATAGGCTAAATGAGAGAAAGTCCAACTGAGCCTACCTAATAGCTTAATATCCTCGTATGAAGTTAGATAGGGCTTTAGCTGGGCTGTGAGGATTCCTCTCTCTTAAGCATATTAATAAATGCACTTGCTTGCTCCTTTAACAACCCGTGAGCAAAAGCTTAGAACACTCTCACTTGATAGGAAAAATTATCTGAGTTAGATAATTAAAGTGATCAAGTTTGGCAGAGAGAAACCAAGTTGACTAATTATTAATTAATTACTATGGCTTAATTAATTTAAGTGTTAAATTAATCAAAATGATTTAAAAAGTTAAATTAGGCCAATTTAATTAAAAAGTTAATTTAATTAGTGCCACATGACAATATAATTAGTCAAAATCAAATTAAAGAGTTAAGCTGATTTAATTAACTTAAGAAGTTAAGTTAATCTAATTAAATTATGGAGTTAATTTAATTAGTAGGAGAATCTAATTTTGGAGGGAAAATTAAATGGAAGAATCCATTTTACAATTAGTGAGTTTGCATTTTAATTTGAGAAATTAAAAATAAAACTTGACTAGAAAATTAACATCCAAGTTAGCAAAGTGAGGAGTGTGTGATGGAAGCTTCCAATAGCTCCCACTTCACACTATATATACTCCCCACATACCTCATATAGCTGGCCACTTATGCTCATTTTCCAGCTGCCATTTTCCCACCATGTTCTGGTGATCTCATGTGCTGAGAGAAACTACCTACAAGATTCTTTCCAGCAACCTTTTCTCTCCAAACCTTTCTCACACCTTTCTTCTTCCTCCTCTAATTTGTAGCTAATTGAGAGAATATTGAGAGTGTTTCTAGGTCCGTGAATTTCCTTTAGAGGCACAACATTTGGTGTGCTTGAGTTGGTGATTGAAGATCTTTCGAGATTGAAGGTGATTTTTGGACTTTTCACTTGACAGGATTTTTGGAAGCTTTGTTATTGTTTTGCATTCTCTTCTTCTTCATCTTGGAGGAGTTTAGGACAGCAATAGTTGCTGGAATTGCTTACCATTGATGTGGAGTAGGATATTCTTGGAGAGAGAAAACTGTTGATCTTGCTTGGAGAGAATTCCATTGGAAGATCTAACTAGTTACCTTTGAATCTTTCATTTAAGGTGACATTCTCTGGCCTTTAAATCCACTATTATGGCATACAATTAGATCCTTTCGTTGTGGATGTGTAAGTTTATTTTTTCCTAATTTTTGCAATTATTTTAGATCCTTACACCTCCCTTTGTTTCACCTCTAGTCTGTCCTCCAAATATTATTGAGATGACTCCTGCTGTAGGAGATTATCAGGGTTGCAGTGGCGCTAATGCTCCTTGGGGCCTAGGCAATCATCTAGTCTTTTCCTGTGACTTTCACTCTATTCCACTATGAGCCCTTCTTCAAGCTAGACATCTTTTAGGCCATGTACTCCTTAAGGTATACTCTTTGAATTAATTTATGATTTTATCTTTCAAGTGGCAACATTCGTCCATGGTATGTTCACTAATGCAATAAAAGTGACACTATTTGTCTAGCTTTAGCTTTTTAGGGTCCATTAGGGTTTTCTATGGTAGTCATTAGATAAGGCTGCATTGTAGTGCTATCATCAAAATTTATGCTTGGGACACAAAAAGGGGTATGTATATAGCAAACATATAAGGAAGGCTGTGTGTTTGGTCTCCTTACTTCTTATTACTATTAGTCCCCTCATCAAGCATCCTTAATTTATGTGCTTATTGTGGAATTACAGTTTCTTCTATATAAATGTACTTCTCAACATGCATGAGTAGTTACTCTATCGTGGCAAGGGGTTTCTAGCAATCAACTCTCAAAATTTAAAGTGCTGCTAATTCTGCTAAATGATGTAGGGAATAAGCTCTTGGTTGACATGAGGGATTTCATGAAAAACTTGATCGAAATGGTTGAGTTAAATCTTTAGAGATTTTCCATCCTATTGCTTAATAGTGATAGATAGGCTGCTGTTTTGGGTTATTTGTAGTTAATGGAGAAATTCTAGAGAAAAATCTACCAGCACTTCCCATCTAATAATGGATTTTGTCTGCATCTGAGTTGAACCGTGTTATGGTATGCTTGGTGAGTGTGGTGCGAAAGAGCTTGCAACATGCATTCTCACTTAGGTTATGAAAGCCCATTCTCACGAGAAAGTTGTCCGGTGCTCTTGGGGACTATAGTATCATCAAACTTCTATAGTTGGGCCATTTTTCTTCCATATGGAAGTATTTCTACTAGGATCATCCAATAAAATAGACTATTCCTTGGGAGAGCAATAGCTAAAATGTGGTATTGACTCCCTGTTTCTCCATATGGGTATGGTACTAAGGAATGTGTTCGAACTCTAATATCTATTAGCACATGTAGGACCGAATGCACTTTGGGTGAAGATGTTATTCTTCTTCATAAGGTAAAGGAAACGGAACAGCATTATGCGTAGAATCAGCTCATTGTTCGAATCTCTCCAAGAAAAATAAAGCCAGTTAGCTCCTTTGAGAGAATTTATGTGGTTCTCGAAGTTAGCACTCCTCCACATATTGGGTGACTACTTTAATTGCTACTTAGGTAGTAGCATTTTCCAATACTCTTTAATGCATCCTAAGTAATAGCTAAGATGGTTTCTCTCTAGGGAAGAGCTTATTGCTTAGGCACCTCTTCTAATACAAGTTGTATGTTAAACGTGGCCTTTGGCACTAGACTAAGTGGTACTTCCTGTTAGAAACTCTCCACATTCTCTCAAAAATAGCTCCAAAATGATGCTACACATAATAGAACAGGGTCATTTCTAAACGATAACAATGTGCTAGTTCATTTTATCTAAAACACATGAAAAGAGATATTTGATTCTTAAAAGTTCTCTAAGTTTGTGGTTTTTGCCGAATAATTTCTTGTGCCCCAGTTCTCCTTAGGATTTGGTATTTATAAACTTTAGTTTTAATGTGCTTAAGCCCATTAGGGTTTTTTTGTCCCTCTTTATGAGCTTAGCATATCTTTTAAATTCTCCACCTATTTACTTAGTTAATAAATTTTAGTTTTGATATTAGTTTTAATTAATTTATTGAATTACTTTTACAGCCAATTTTAGCAATATCAACAAAAAAAGAGATGTGATAGGCTATATACGTAACTTGAATTATATAAAAGGACAAAGATATTACCTTAAATTTTTTGTAAACCATGTAAGCGGTGAAATATGTTTCCACAAGTTGCGAGTAGTAAATGAGATACAATGCTCATGTTTTAAAGGAGCAACATAAAAAAGAGATTATTAGAATCTTAATAGAGTGTTTCTAAATGTCTAGAAGAAGCCATCAATTTTCAAACACCTCATGAATTAAAAGATTATTTTTAGTTATGTGGGTTCATTACGCTCCAACAGATGCAAGAAATCTTTAGGATACATACTCTAAATTAAGCACTCAATTAAAGCTACAAGTTTTAGAAATTGTGCAAAGTTTGAAGTTTTCTTAGAAAGCGTGAGGAAAAAAATCTATTTATATGATTTTCCTAACATTCCAATTGATACTAATAGTTTGTGTGTGGCAATCTACCATGAGAGATACAAGATAAGATGTTAGTAGAAATACATTTGAATGATTATGAAGCTCAATTAAAGTTGAATTATAGATAGTATAGTACTATGCACAATAATCCTTGGAGTGCATAGAAAAAGGTAGCATGATTTCACAAATGGACTAGGGGAACTAGGAAAACATTCTTAGATTGTACATTGTTTGATCATTTTATATTTGAAAAACAAATGGCAACTGCAACAACAATATTTAGAGTTGCAATCATAGTAATAACAAGTGGAAGAACAACACATGGCGGCATGTTTTAAAATACCAATAAATGCAAATGAGTCGAGTAACTACACTATATTTAAGCAAATTGGAGTTTCACAACTATTATGTAAAGTAAAATTGTTGATATGAGATGAAGCCCCAATGACACAAAGGTAAGCAATTAAAAAATGTACGTTATTTCCTTAAAGTTATAATAGAAAATAATGAATAACATGATCACAAAGTGATTCCTTAAAGACACAATGGAAAACAATGAATTGATTAGTGACAAAATGATGGTTTTTATTGAGATTTTAAGTGTTACCAATTTGTTCTAAGGGCTACTAATTATCAAATAATTTCAGCGAACTTCATGAGATCAAGTCTATTGAGTAAAATGACAAAAATTACTTTATCAAAAAATATGTGGGCCAAAAACAATTGCAAATTTAATGATTTCTTACTTAGAGTTAGAAAGAAAGATCACTTAATTGATCTTGAAGTTAACACCATTTACTCTTAGTTCTATATTTCTTGGAGATGCAAGGACATTTAGTAAATTTGATAAAGCTTATGATATTGGAAATTGTCATAATTATTATGAAGAGGAATTTTTAACTTTTTGACATCAAATAGTTTACCTCTTTATAGGTTGGGACCAAAGGAAGATTTCCAGTAACCATCATGAGAAATTTGGATCCATCAAATGAACTATGTAATAGTACGAGAGTGGTATAGAAAGATTTCAAGAAAAATATAATTGATGCAAAAGATTGTAGTTTCTCAACACACCAATATGAACGCACTACAATTTTTCCCATCAAAAAACTTAAGGTTACCCATTCAAATTCAAATGTAGGCAATTCCTTATTGAACTTTGCTTTGCCATGATAATTAATAAAGTCCAAACAATTTGAAATATAGGAGTATATCTACTGCAGTCAAACTACTCTCATGGCTAATTATATGTGGTTCTTTCTCCCAAGAAACTTCACTATTTACAAGAAAAGTGTTAATCTAATTAGATACTATCAAAACTAAAGTAAAAAATTGCAAAAGAAAAAAAATTGATGTTTAGAAAAAAGTTTTAAATGCAACTATTAAAATTACTTTGGCAAAATATTATTGGATTCTCTCACATGGTAAGTATATTTTGGAGCCATTAATGAAGGTTGAATAATCTCCTTGCATAGAAAAATGCCATTCTAACATGGTAAGTTACTGTTATAGTTTATCTATGGAAAATTACTATTGGAACTTCCTAAAGGAACAAGAATCATTATTCAATTAAAAGAGATGTATTCATAAGAACAAGCATTTTACTTATAGAAATATTCAATTCTTATTATTAGCTTTCTTGAAGTACCTTATTGAAGAAAAGAAAACAGTGCACTGTTTTGCTTCCAGCTAGAACTACCGTCAACCATGCAATCATTTGTGTTAGGGACTTTGGAATATTCCTTCCCTTCTATTTTATTGATTTGTTTAATATAGTTTTAGTTGGTTTGAATTGCTTATTGATATTTATTGAACTTGTTTGTTCTAATTCTCTTGGGAATAATTACTGAAATTTGTAGATTAAAATCCTAAGTGAAAGCTTAGTTAATTTTTTACTACTATAAATAATGGACTAGGCTTGCCAAACTACTATAAATCCATGTGTGCTTCTTTTATTATTTACTAGCTTTTTATTCTATTTAGAACTTTCAGTTTTCTCTAGAACTTCTAAGCCTCTGCTGTACGAATATAATTTTTTCCTCAATTCTGATTCATCCCCTCTTAGGGCCATATTTTCTAACACCATTTGTTATTGCAAAGCTAAAGAAGGGTAGATGACAAAATCATCTAAATTCTCCACTATTTTGTAGATCAACTAAGCAATATATTTTGTGGATTCATCTCCTCTTGAGGCCTTATTTCCTAAGATGTGATACTAGAGCTAGGTGTTCCTTTATAGGTTCTAACCAACCAAAGTTTAAATATCATAATAGCTTCTTTGAGTTTTGATATTTATGTAGAAGGACAGTCTCACACTCGTCCTTATTTGATGGAACGCGCTATGCAACTTGAAAAAATAGAATTGAAGAATTTTTCATCACACTGGATTATGACCTCTGGAGCATTATGATTGATAGGCCACAAATTCCTATGAATGAAAATGTGACTCCAAAAGGGAGAAAAGAGTTTACCATTGCAAATAAGAAAATAATATTTATGAACGCCAAGGCTAAAAACACCCTATCATCTGCCTTGATTAAGGAGGAGTACAATCATGTTAGCATATGTTCCTCAGCAAAAGAAATGTGGACCATGCTTCAAATTACTCACGAAGGAACATCGCAAGTAAAACAAAAAAGAATCGCATTGCTAACCCATCAATATGAATTATTTTCCATGAAAATATGAGAATCCACAAGCAAAATGTATGCTCGATTCATGGAAATCATCAACCCAATGATTACACTTGGAAAGAAGATATCAGAAAATGAGCAAGTGTGGAAGATCCTACCTTCACTACCCAAACAATAGATGCCTATTGTGACTGCAATTTAGGAATCAAAAGATTTGGAAACTCTTGCCATGGGAGAGCTGATGGGCTCTCTTATTTCTGATGACTTGACTCTTTCAACAAAGAAAGAAAGCTCGAGCAACAAAGGAAAGAGACAGATTGCCTTCTCTTCTAATCATATGGAACCTTTTGAAGATAATGAAGACCTCAGTGAGAAATCCATAAGTGATGAAATTACAAAGAGCCCCAGATAGATAAGATAGCTTACACTAGCAAAAAATTGTTCCATACATAGTTCTAGAGGAAATACCAAACAAAATAATTTCAAGCATCAAAGGTCAGAACAAATTATCTACCATAAATGCCAAGAAATTGGGCATACAAGGCTTGATTGTCCAAATTTGCAAAAGAGTGTTAAAACAAAACGAGGAACAAAGCAAAAGACAATGACAATAATTGGGGATGACTCAAACTCTAGGTAATACAACAATCAAGACAACCGCCTCATGGCAGATCAGCCTTCTTTTCACTTTGAAATTCATCCCAGTGATTTTGACTATGAATATGAAAGTCCATGTTCATCAAGTTTGCATGAAAAATATCATAATGAAATTCTTGCATTACATAACGAGATTAGTTTCCTTAAAGATCAACTTCATACAATTGTTAATGAAAAGATTGAACTTGTTGAAAGCTATAACAATATCATAAAAAAGGGTATTGATGATAAGAATAGATTAGTTGAGAAAAATCAAGAGTTAGAAAAGAAAAACACTACCCTTTTAAAAGAAAACTACAATTTAAAAAAATCTCTCAAAGGAAAGAATAAAGTGATCAACTCTCAAGTACACCAAAAAACAAAATCATCTGTCAAAAATAAACATTTTGGGAAAACATGTCATACATGTGGTGGGGTTGGACATATATCATGCAAATATCCTTTAAAAAAGAGATGTTGAAGCTAAATTTATTTATATTCCAAAAGCTAATCAAGAAAGACCCAACAAACTATGGGTATCAAAGGTCACCAAACCTTGTTTTGTAGGATGCAACCAAGAAAATACTTCTCAAGAAGAAGTGGTACATGACCACAAATGTTCCAGATGCATGATGGGAGACAAATCAATATTTTTAAAAAATGCAGCAGAATGAAAGGAATGTTCTCTTTGCTAACAATACCAAAGGAAAAATGGTTAGGAAAAGGATAATTGGCAAGGGAACTGGAACTTTCATTGGTGATGTCCAAAATCTGAAAATGTTAGTTCTACAAGTATGGATCATATTGTTCAAGTTGTTCGGAAATGAAAATCATTAGAAATAAAGAACTATCCAAAGATATTAGATAAACAAGTCAATACATCTTCCAACAATTGTTGAAATCCCCAAGCCAGAATTGCTATGCAACGATAGGTAAAAGAATTTAATATGATTAACTCTAACCTTATTTTGCTTTCTCTATTTGCATCAAATTTATTAATTGACTTTAACCTTATTTTTCTTTCTCTTGTTGCATCAAATTTATTAATATTTGTATCATTAGAATAATTTCATTTTTTCAAGAAACAAACTTGGAACTCTTCTTTGCAACTATAGTATTCTTTACCAACCTATTATTTTGATGATGAAGGGGGAGAATAAATCATGGACTCTGGTATAAAGCTTAAATATTTTCTAAACCTAGTCAAATGTTGCAAAGAATACTTGATTGATGTTCACATATTCAAGGGGATATTAATTAGATTTTGATTAGTGTTTACATTGACTATCTACTGTGGAATTGTGGAACTTCCATGCTAAAATTAGATAATTACTCTCAAATTCAATGGAAGTTTGATAAGTTTTTGCTTACTAATTTACCTCTCTAAAATTTCCATACTTTAATGTCTATTTGCAGTTTGTTTTCTTTCTTTCCATCTAGTACAAAAATTAGGGGGAGTCCTTAATCAAAATAATTGCCATCATCAAAAAGGGGGAGATTGTTAGGTTTCTTTAATTATATGTTTTAATGGATGACATGTTTAAAGAAAATCATGGTTCATTTGTATATTAAATCTAGTGCATTACTTTGGCAAGTTATTATTGGATTCTGTCACATGGTAAGTATATTTTGGAGCCATTAATGAAGGCTTAATAATCTCTATGCATTGAAGAATGTCATTCCAACATGGTAAGTTACTATTATAGTTTATTTATGAAAAGTTATGGTTGGAACTTCCTACAAGAATGAGACTCATTATTTAATCCAAAGAGATATATTCAGAAGAACAAGCATTTTGCTTACAGAAATATGAAGTTCTTATTATTAGCTTTCTTGAAGTACCTTATTGAAGAAAAGAAAGCAGCGTGTTGTTTATTTCTAGTTGAAACTACCATTAGCCATGTAGCCCTTTGTGCTAAGGAACTTAGGAATATTTCTTCTCTTTTGCTCACTACTAAAAAAAATGATGTTTTGCGATGGAAAATATCCGTTGCAAAATCATAATCAAGCACAAAATTCATAAAATATAAATTCAAATCCTAATCAAATATATAATTCACAACATATAAATCTAAAAAATTTAACAAATAATTCAATTTAATGCATAATCTAACACATGTAAATCTAACTTATTATTCAATATAACCAAATATACATATTATAAACCAACATAAAATTTAATATAAGTTCAACATATAACTTAAATCCTAATCACACGTATAATTAATAAAATCTAACACATAATTCAATATAAATGCATAATCCAAACACATATAAATCTAATACATAATTTAAGGAAATCAAACACACATCCAACATAAATCAATGTATAATTTAATATAAGTACAACATATAACTCAAATACTAACCAAACATATAATTCACAAAATATAAATCAACAAAATCTAACACATAATTCGAAGTAAATGCATAATCTTAACACATATAAATCTAATACATAAATCAATATAATCAAACATGCATCTCATCATAAACCAACATATAATTTAATATAAGTTTCATTTATAACTTAAATCCTAATCGCATATATAATTCACAACAAATAAATCCAACAAAATCTAAAATTTGACATATAATTCAATACAAATGCATAATCTAAAAATTTATAAATCTAATGCATAATTCAATATAATTAAACATACATCCAACATAAACCATCATCATCATGTAAGCAATTACAAATCAATTAGCAACAAATGAGAAAGCTCCACCCCTTCTCCCAACAACCCATCCTCCTTCACATTGCTACCAATTCTAAATATTTTTAATATATTGTACTAAAAAAATATATAAAATCAAAATAAGGTATGCAAATTTAC
>JACGDI010005475.1:3636919-3682667 GCA_014898725.1 Jacaranda copaia | reverse complement strand
ATAAAATATATTTAAATTTATTATGTATAATTTAAATAATATTAAAATTACATTCTTGTGGTATGAAAAATATTATAAATAAGGCCAAGGGTAATTTTGTCTTATAAATAACCATAACAACAATTAAGGAGCATTTTCAAATTTTCATGTAAAAATTTTGATGACATCAACAATTTTTTTGGATGAAGACTAACGGAATTTTACAAATATAAAACAGAGCAAAACCTCACAAAATATTTATAATTTTATCAAATTTTTAAATTTATTTATAAATAAGTCAAACCTCAGGGATACGTGTAATTAACCCTTAATAAAATAGAAACACTTAGATTGTGCTACTGAACATGTGAAGAGACTCTAATATCTAGGGAATCATTCAGTCCCCCTATTCTATTCTAGTAACTTGATAGGTTTTAGTCAGGAGATGTCTTTCCTATCCCAACAACAGCTGCCAGGTAATATAAATAATAATCCAACTAATAAAAATGAAATTCCAATCAAATAAAAGAATAATGAACTTAGTATCAGCCTGAGCGATAGTACTTCAAGAAGAAACTGTAATGGCCTTATTCCCAATCGAGTAATGTTTCCAGCTGCCTATGACTTCCATCCAGTTGATTTCTTTCCTTTTCAGTTGCGTTGGTCAATCTGTTCAAATATAACAGAGAAAAACAAATCGGTCAGGAAAACTTAGAATAACAAACCCATGATATGGCCTGTGTCTTACATTTTGGAGAAATGGCTTCCACAGGAGTTTCCATACCAGGATACTTTCAACTCCATTTTCTCAAGTCACAGGAATGATTCACAAAATCGTAGTTAACTTTTGGATTACGAAGCAGTCTTCCCAACAAATAGTACTCAATCCTCTCGGTTTTCCGACTCCACCCTCACTAAGCCTGAGATGATCCCCAGTAGGGATACCTGCTGATTTGATGGAAGAAATAAAACAGACTGTTTCTGTTAAGGAAGCAGAAAACAGAGATTTTCCTTCATAAAACGAATCATGCTTTTCCCTGTTGTGTCATTGCAGCAAGGCCTACATCAACCAATCAAGCTTGCAAGTTTTTGGTCCAAGCCCTTGACAGATTCTGATTCAAACCTAATTGTTCCAGTCAAAATCAAATTCAGTTCCATGAAGTGAAGACCAAAAATCTCCATTGTCCACCAAAAATATGTTAAGCGGGTTCAAATAAAATTTTGTACATTGGTGAAAATTTTAGCATGTTCCCACCGAAAGTACATTTCATACAACAAGCACAAACTGGTGTAATACATTTACAAAGGCTCTTCAACAAGAGCTCATTGTAGACATGCTATATCGTTCTAATCTAGAGAAATATATCTGGTTTTTTTCTTTCTTTTTCAGTTAGGGCAATTCTAAGATACACAGGCTACTTCTCCACATCAGAATACTACAAACATAAAATTAAAATTCAGTAACCAGTTTGACTGGAAAAAGGAAGTTATTGACTCAAAAACCAAGTTGTAATAATGCTTAAATTTGACTCACATCAGCATCACAACAACATAAGCTTTCAGAATCATCTACAATTCTTAAAAATCACCATATCTGTATTTACAACCTCAAACCTGCCACAGAAAAATTAAAAAAAGAATCCTCTCAGCCCTCTTCCATATGCAAAACATCACTGATAGAACTCAAAAGTCACCTTGTATTCAGAAGATCTTGATTCAATTATCTTTACCTGAAAGAATTTGCTGTTATCGATTATAATCTTTCTTATTACAATTTCATTTAAAATCTTAAATTAATGGGTTCTGAATATTCTAATATCAGAAACAGCAGCTATGAGTTCCTGCAAATTAAGGAATAATATTTTCTCCAACTAAAAGAGGAGATTTTGTACTTCAAATAATCCATAAGATGGTTTCATACTAATACAACGAAAATATGCTTTTACGAATCCTCTATTCCTTCGTTACATCAGAAATTGGCACATCAATTCCAAACCATCAGACCAGAAGCAAGTATTGAGGTCAGATTAGCATTCAAAAGTAAGGGATTGTAAATTTCTACCATATGTCATGACCTGAAAATCAAAATAAAGCAGACAATTCACTTGGACATGTTAGAATGTGAAAGCTAAAATAAGCATATACCGCAAAAACCTATAGCGTGCAACATAAGAATTCATCCTCTAATCAGATGTGTAAATGAAAACCCAGTCCGCTGAGAGAGGAAACTCTTCATAGATAAGACTGCAATTACCTAATCCTATCCAATTGCCAGAGATGGACACGGAGGAGAGAATTTCATATCCCATGATTTCCTATTTTAAGTCACCAATCGAATATCCTACGACAGAACTGGAAGCTGCAGAAGAATGTTACTTGAATAAGTACAACGAGATCATTAATCCCTATAGACATAAGGAAAACAATTGGAAAAGAGATGAAGTGATTCTAAGCCTCGAAATTCCCAACTTTAAGTCACCAATCGAATATCCTATGACAGAACTGGAAGCTGCAGAAGAATGTCACTTGAATAAGTACAACAAGATCATTAATCCCTATGGATATACGGAAAAGTATTGGAAAAAACATGAAGTGATTCTAAGCCTCGAAATTCCCAAATTTCCAGGGAGATGCTTACGTTTTGTATTCAGATAGACAGCAACCAACATACTTGAGTAAATCAAGATATCGCTAAAGCCTCTATATTTTATCCAGTGCAGTGAAAGACCATTAAATTTGACTGCTGAAGAAGTGAGTCCTAGTCATAGGGAGAATGGCAACCAGATAGTAAGATCTTTGCGTCCAATGTGTCACAATTTAAGAAGTAGCACTTGGTTATCCTTGTCTTCCAATATGTGGAGAATTGTATAGATCTTTGATCTGTTTATCCAGGTGACTCAAAATGCTGTAAATGAGGCTCCTTTTTGGATGAGAATAATCTCCTGCAACAAATATATTTTTACTCCTTCCCACTTCAATCCAACTACAACCAGCTGGCTTTTTCAGGTCTCTCATCTTCATCAGCCTTCTCATCTCCAACACCCCATTCCATCTAGCATCCGCAGCATATAGATTCGACAAAACTACATAATTTCCAATGTCGCTAGTTTCAATTTTTAAAAGGTGATTGGCCACAACATGACCAGTATCCACATCATGGTGGGTTTTGCAAGCAGCAAGAAGTGTACCCCATATACTGGCACTAGCTGCAATAGGCATTTGATTTAGAAAGGAAAATGCTTCCTTAATCCGCCCTCCTCGACCAAGGAGATCTACCACGCAAGCATATTGCTCCATGCTTGGTTTCAAATGATGCACCTGATCTATTGAACTAAAAATCACCAAACCTTCATTAATAAGACCAGCATGACAGCAAGCAGATAAAATGGCAGTTATTACAACGTGATCTGGTTTGATACCACAATCAAGCATATATTCGAAGACCCTAATAGCTTCTTTGCCCATTCCATGCATTGCAAATCCTCCAACCATAGCCGTGAACACAACAAGGTCTTTCTTAGGAGTTGATTGGTAGAGCTTATACGCACTACTTATGCTTCCACATTTTGAATACACATCCAAGAGAGCTGCCTTTAAATGAGCATCCTCAAAACAAGCCCTAACTACATATCCATGACACTGTCTCAGCAAATGAACTGAAGCCATTTGACCACAAACAGGAAGTATACTCATAATAGTCATGGCATCAGGTCTGATTCCATGATACTGTAACTCATGAAACAAATTGAGAGCCTCACTAGGAGATTCATTTTGAGCATAACCCCGCACCATGAGATTCCAAGTAGTAAGATCCCTCTCAGACATATTCTGGAATATCATATTTGCATCATAATGTGAACCACACATTAAATATCCTGAAATCATTGAATTGCTTGTAACCACATTCCTCTTTCCAGATAAATTCTCAAACATTTTTGATGCATACTCCATATTTCGACATTTGGCATATGCATCAAGCAATGCATTTCCAAGAGTGGGTTCAATATCACTGAGTAAAATACTAGATCTCAATGAAAACCCATGAGTTTCTTTAACATTTTTTATTCTGGAAAGGGAAGAACAGAACTGCAGCACAGTTAAGATAGTAACTGCATCAGGTTTTATTCCATCCACAAACATCCAATATAAGAGGTCAGCAAACTGAGTTTCAAGTAGATTTACTCCAAATGCATCCAGCATTGTATTCCATGATATTAAATCCTTTTGAGGAATAAGTAAAAATGTATGAAATGCTGATTCTGTGCAGCAACACTTTGCATAAAAGTTTATCAGTGCATTTCCAATGGATGTATCCTCATGTAGGGCAGGATGCCGCAAAACATACCCATGTATCTCCTTTCCCACTTGCAGATTACATAACTGGGCACAAACAGGAAGAATACTGATCACAGTGACAGAGTCCGGTTGAATAATCTTCATATCAACAAACTCACAGAAAGTTTCTAACGCTTTCAACCATTGACCATTTGAAGCATACCCAGCAATAATCGAATTCCAGGTGACCAAATCTCTGAATCTCATTCTTCCAAATAAAAATTGTGCTTCTCTCATTTGCCCAATTCTCAAATAGAAGCTTAAAAGAGCATTAACTACCATAATTTCATATTCAAACTCAGTACGGTGCAACATGTAACAATGTACTTCTTTCCCCAGTATGTGGCCAATGGTATTTCCCAAAGCAGCACAGATACGCAGAATATTTGCAATCGTAGCATAATTGGGCATTACCGGCCCTCTATTCATCTCACGAAAGAGTTGAAGCGCATTTTGCAGAAGCTTATTCTCAGCCAAACCTGAAATTACTGCATTGTGTGAAACAACATCTTTGTTAGCAATTCCATGGAAAACAGCAGATGCATCTAAGACAAGTCCGCATTTTGCATACATTGACACTAAAGCATTTCCTACCAGTGTCTGTGATTCCATTCCAGACTTTATCGCATACCCATGCATACTCTTTCCAGCAGTCTGATTGCTGAAGCGCGTGCAGACAGGAAGAACAATAGCAAGAGTGACAGGGCTCGGTTTACAATCCCGTGCAGCATGGAGCATATTAAACAACCCCATCACCTTATGATCATGATACCTTGAACCAGCAAACCCAGATAAGAGAATGTTCCAAGTGACAGTATCACGACTATTCATTTCATCAAACAGTTTCTGGCAATCTTTAAGAGCTTTGCATTTAGTATACATGTTGAGCAAAGCTTTTAAAATCAATGGACACGAATTATGCCCTTGTTTAATAACATGACCATGCAAAAACTTGCCCAAGTAGGTGTCTGATATTGCGGCACATGATCTAAGAACATCAGCAAAAACTAGAGAACTAGATTTATAACTTGTCAGATAATGCTTCCTTTGAAGTGTGAGGGAAAAGGCTTCCCTCGTTGTACCCATAGTTGTCCAAGGCGAGCAGCCCGAGCACCTAGGCAAAGGCCTTGCCTAGACATGCCTCGTGCGACTTTGACGGCTGATCCAAACGGTACCACAAAGGGGCGCCTTGTTAAGAAACCTAATTTTCATGTCGGGGCTATTAAAATATCAGCATATACCAACGGCTAAGCCCTTCTAGGCGGCCGCTGATAGCACCTTGTTTTTGTCTTTCCTTTTTTCTCCGGTGTTAATGGAAGTGAAGAAACCACAGCTTCAGGGATTTTGAAAATACCTTTCTTTTTCCCATCAACAAGGACCAAACGATGACGTTCCAGAAAAACGCGCGGGAGGGTTTTGGAATCAACAAGGTTAAGAAAATGACAGGATGAACGACGCCATTCAAATTAATAGAGCGACGACGTTTTAAGCTGGAGACTATAGTTAGGAGTTTAATTAAGTAGTCTAATTCGGGTAATTAGGCATCAAATGCCATTAGTTAGGATTAGTTACAGATTAATTTTCTTCTTTTGTCTTTTCCATAGGCTTAAGTACTGTACCAGAGGCAAATTGTAATCAATTTTTGGACACAGAAACAGGGCTGTCAAATTCAAATCCAATCCGATAATTCGATAATGACCCATTTAAAAAAAATTAGGCTTAGGTTTGGATCAAATTGAGTCAAACTCAAAATTGACCCATGAAAAAAAATAAGGTTGGGTTAGTATCAGGTCAATCCGCATAACCTAAAAATAAATAAATAGGTGACCCAATAACCAAATAAACCTAACCCAACTCGACCTACCTAAAAATTTCAACTAATTAAAATAAAATAAAATAAAAATAATATATATTCAAAAATCTAAATTTTAAAAATTCAATTACAATTTACAAATTACAATAATATTATTAACAAAGAAGTAATAACACTTTTATTCTTTAAATTCAAAGACAATTGACCAAATCACCTAACACAATTCTCACACCTCCTACTAAAAAAAACAAAGAAAGCCCAATTTTCTTTATCACTGTGTGACATGTAATTACCAAACATAAACCTTCTCACCTCCTGCTCCAAAAAAACAAAGAAACCCTAGCCTCCTCTATTGTCGTGCACCCCCGTCGCACTACTGTCATCTACCATGTGTCTCCTTAATTATTGTGCCAAATTTTTCTCAATTATTATTTTGGAATTTATAAATATAAAAAATAAAATAAATAGATTAGGTTGGATTAGGTCGGGTTTATTAAGTTGTTGGGTGACTTGACTAAAAATCAAGTTAATCCGAACTCGATACGAAATTTTGTGAGTCAAGTTATGATTGAGCCTTTTGGGTTTAACGTCGAATTGGATTAGGTTTGATATTTTTATGTTATATCCCTATTTCAACCTAACCCGAACCCACCCAACCCGCACAAATTGACACCCCTACATAGAAATCAATCACTATTTTCTATTTTTGTCTTTTCTCAATTCTTTGTCAACTCATCTCCTTCTTTATTTTTTGCCCAGCAATTCACCTGCACACACTTCACTTACTACTTGGATTAGGTTTTGATTCATTGTGGTTTGGCAATTTATTCTAAAAATTCTGTAGTGAGATAACATCTAGTTATTTTTTGTGTTTTTCCTGTTGTGTTTCACTTACTTTTCTTCACTTTTCCTCTCTATTTTCACAACAAATGAGCTATTATAGATGTTCAATTAGAAAATAATTTCATTTTTTTTGGTAAGGAACACCACTTGAATTGGTAGTGAGGAAAAGCCATCTAAGTTCCAATGAAGGTAATGCAAAGCAACAAATGTTTCTTCTTGATGTTTGGTTTGAATGTCAACATATAGGGGCTTGCACTTTCAATTACAAAGTATTTGGACTCCACAGTCTATACTAGGATAAAGTTTTCAATTTTTTAATATTTATGCTCTATTGTCTCACTTTTCATTTATTTAATAATAGAAAAAGTGTTCGAATTCAAGTTCGAGTAAAATTTATACAAGGCTCGAACTAAACTCGAACCAAATAATTTTTATTTGTAAGTTTACGACCTATATTTTTTTTAAAAAAAATAATATTTACCTACAAAAATTATATTAATATATTAATTTTTTTATATATTATAAAATTATTTCATGTTTCGAGCTCAAGCTGAAAAATGGTTAAACATCAACTCAACTCATTTGTATCCCTGCACCTTCCTCCCATCAAATTCATTACACTTTTAAACCTTAAGAAAATTCCTCTTTAAAATATCTTCAAAAATTCTTTACCCATTTTATTTTGATCAACGTGGTTCTACAATTACTTTCATTGTGTAGTAAAACTTGCTTTAGGAAGGGGTTCTAGAATATTTTCTTCCAAAACTCGCAATTGAACAAGAATAAAAACTTCTTTACAGTTTGTATTTTTTAATCTCATTATTAAATTTTTTAATTCCAACTGTTAGTTAGTTTAATTACTTTATTAGTTCTTTTAAAGTCTCAAAACTCCATTTGAAGTTTTTTATTATTAAATGAAGTATAATGTCTATTTTAGATGGGACATGGAGATCTGAAATGGGTTTGGTCCATTTTGTGGGGTTTTTTTTTTTTTTATCATGTAGTTATTGTTATCTTGATTTTTTTTTTTTTTTGTCTAATTTTATTATTAAACTCTTTCATTTTTCTTATTTTCTTTTGTTGTTGTCTTTGAATTTTTTTTTTCTTGATTTGGTTACTGTAGGTAAAAGTAGTTCATTTTTTATAGTAAGGTTGCACCATAGGGGACAACTAATATTTAAACAAATGGAGATGATGTTGTGCTTGTTAGGGATGTCAAATAAGGAGGTTTTGAAGAGAAAACTGTTGCGATTTAGAGTGCTTCTCCAAGTAGTGTGAGGTGGAAGCTCAAGCAAAAAAGCATAAGTTGAACCTGTAACCAAAGGGAGTGTATGTTAGGCTTATTAAGATGGCCTTAACTAAGATCCTCCTATAATTATGTTAGAAAAAAAAATCACAATTTTGCCTAGAGAATGTTAGTAAAGAGTGTGTACTTGAGTTCAGTGGTGAAAGCTAGAATTTATAAAGTTAGCTTCCAGGGTTGAAATTGCTATATAACCCTTATAAAATTTAAGTAGCATCTTGGAGTTATAGGGTCATTATAGTTCTTTTGATGATCAAGTGGATGGAAAGGGGTAGCCACTACCTAAAAATAGTACAAAAGCACTCTTTTTTACTAGAAAGTAACTGGCTAAGTGCATTTAATGCAGAGTAAATGGGTTGATGGATGTAATTAATTAGAAGTAAGAATGTTAGAAAACCTACTAAGCATTTCATGTGGCCATCCAAGCAAGTGGTCAACCTCTGATGGTAGGTCCATCTGAGGGTGATTGGCCCCTAATAATAGAGTTAGCCTTTTTAAGGATCCAAGTGTTGCGAGACCTATCAACATGAAAGCGATCAACCCTCCCATCATAGTACTTAACCTCTGAGCTGCTTTAATCAACCCGTGGTGAGTTTCTTGACATTGGCTAGTTCATAGTACTTAACCCCTGAGTTGCTTAATCAACTCACAGTAAGTTTCTCGACATTAGCTAGTTTAACTTACTTTCCCACATAAAGATTGTCTTAATCTCCCATATCATGCATCCCCCAATTTCTCAATTCAAGTGATGAGCTTCTTAACAAATCAATCAAAAAGTTAAGTTAAGAAGTAGTTTGTTCAACAACCTACATTTTTCAACTTAAAGGACAAATGCCCACTATTGACCATTACCTTTTTTATAATAAGTTGTTATGTTCTAGGCGCAAAACTAGTATGCAACTAGGTATTACAAATGCCCACTATAATAAGTTGTTATGTTCTAGGTATTACAATATAAAGTGCATGTCCTAAATGGGCATGTGTTATTATAAAAAGGATGTTGCTTGGGGACGCCACTCATCACTCGCTAATTTGTTTCTATAAAAAGGCTCTCAAACCATTCACCTTCAATATCACAATCCAAATTTTAGAGCAAATTTCTCAAGAAAATTCAATTCTTTGAGTTCGAAAAACTTTGAAGAATCATCCATGGATCCTACTTCAAGTGTTTTTTAAGAAATCTACTTTTGTTCCCTAATTTTAAGTTAGTCTAGTACTCTCTTTTTACCTTCCTTGCTTTCTCTTCTTCTTTTTCTTTTTCTTTTTTTTTTTTTGTGAGACACAAGCTCTAAAGCTTTCCCCTCTTTCTTGGCTAGTATGTTCTTTTTAGAAATAATGAGTTCCCAATCCACTTCATGTGATTAAAATTAGTCTTAGGGATATTTTGATAATTTGACTAAAAATAATGAATCAACTGTAAAATTGATTAACTGAGTAAATAGACCCAAGGGCCCGAAGGACAAGCCACAACCCATAAAGAGGGAAAAAAAACCCTAATAGGCCAAAGACTATTAAAACTAAAACCTACAAATACCAAGTCATGTAGAGAAACGGGACATAAAGATCTTTATGTGCACATTCTTGAGAAGGCAAACCAATACTGCTGTTTTCTAGAAAAAAAACCTCATTCTACTTCTAAGAAACATCATTTTGGTGCCATCTATGGCAAACTTAAAGGAAGAAAAAGGAACATTGAGGATGCAGTAGAGATCATAAGGAGAGTCAAAAGCACTCACACGACCTCATAGCATGGGAAGAGGAAAGATGACCACCAAGATACTTACTTGCAAAAAATGAGGAAAGAGAGCACTAGTATGAAAGACCTGGAAACCATCAAATCTCCAAGCATAAAGATAAAAGCTGAAGAATGAGAATTTGAAGCACAAAAGGAACTCAAAAGTGTGGAAACTTATCCTAGAGATCCTGTTAGAATGAGCTGGTGTGCTCCCTAAGAGACAATCACAATGTATTTCACTTAGAGTGTAATGGACCTACTGGGCTCCCCAGATATCATTATGTAACACCTCAAAGTAGACCAAAATGTGTAACTAATGCAATAGAAGAAAAGCTACTTTGGGGCGACCAAAATTAAATAATCAAGAAAGAGGTGAGCAAGTTGTTGCAAGTGATATACATTCGACTTGTCCAATACCTAAAGTAGATGGCTAATGTAGAGTTGGTATCCAAACCTAATGGAAAGTAGAGAATGTGCATTGACTTTACAACCTCAACAAGGCTTTTCCAAAGGACTCATTCCCAATTTCACATATTGATACTTAAGTAAATTCCACCATGGAGTGCGAAATGCTAAGTTTCTTGGATACCTATCAAGCTTACAACTAGATCCAATGGGCCCTCAAGAGACCAGGAAAAGATGAGTTTCATCACCACTCATGGAGTTTACTGCTAAAATGTGATGCTATTTGGGCTTAAAAATATGGGTGCAACCTATTAAAGGTTGGTCAAACATATGCTTGAAGGAATGATTGAAAAGAACATGAAAGTATGTACTGATGATATGCTAGTCAATAGTCAATGAGTAGAAAAACCACCCCTAAAGCTTAGATGAGTGCTTGAAGATCTTAAGTGATTCCACTTGTGGCTCAACTTATCCAATTGTGCCTTTAGAGTACATGGAGGTAAGTTTCTAAGATACATGGTCACAAAATGTAAGAATGAGATCAATCTCGATAAGATCGAGGTAATACTAAAGATACCAGCTCTAAACAATATCAAAGAGGTGCAGATGCTTAGATGCAGTAAATCACTTTATTTCCTAATTATTGGGAAGGGACTACCCTTCTTCTAAATACTACAAGGAGTTAAAGCATTCAAGAGGACCAATAATTTTGACAGATCATTCTTGCAGCTAAAGGAGTACTTGAAATCCCTACCACAGTTGAGGAAGCCAAGAACAAGTGAGACCTTATATTTGTTCTTAGTCATAATAGATATTGCAGTCGAGGCAGCACTAGTGTGTTAGTGTGGAAGAGAACACCAACCAGTGTATTACATTAGTCATCTACTACAAGGCCCTAAAACAAGACATAACTCCATCAAAAAGCTAGCTTTAGCAATAGTAATTGCTATTAAAAGCTGTGACTATACTTGCAGGCTTACCTAATTGTGGTATTCACTAATTAACCTCTAAAGAAATACTTAGTAACCCCCAAGCTTTAGGATGACTCAACAAATGGCAGTGGAGCTAAGCTAATATGTGATCAAATACCGCACTTGACCTACTATCAAAGCACAAGTCCTGACAAATTTCTAGTGGAAGAGGGTCGAAGAAAATATGGGAAGTCCTTTTCCTATTTCGATACTTTATGCTAATAGGTCAACCACATGCGTAGGCAATGGAGTAGGAGTAGTCCCAGAAAGTCCCTATGGTAAAAAGATGAAATATGCAGTAACACTCACATTTTTTGCATCAAATAATGAAGTAAAATACAAAGTATTTATCATAGAAATAAGGTTAGTTTATGCAACTGTGGCATAACGCTTGACTGCATATAAAGACTCCCAATTAGTGGTGAACTAGGTTACTAAAAACTACGAGGCCAAAGAATGGAGCATGGCTAGTACCTAAGTAAGTAAAGGAGATGTAGAAAATGTTTGAAGAGTTCATCCTCATGCAAATTTCCCACGAGGAAAAGGAAGATACTGATTGATTAACCAAACTCGCCAACTTGATGATCGCCATAAGGCATAGGTAAATCATATTCTTAACTTTGGATGCTATAGAACAACATATTATAGAAAGAGATGAGCTTAATGCTAACATATATATGTGGATGCCAATAGTGACATGTGGATGACTCATATTATGAAAAACTTGCAAGATGGCATCCTACCCAGTGACTTGAAGGAGGTATGCCAAGTAAAGGTCTATATGATTAATAGATGGAGACTTGTATAAAAAGGCTTTTCATAGCCTTACTTGAAGTATCGACCACCCAGAAGAACAGAACATTTACTTAAGGAGATCCATGAGGGTTTGTGTAGAAATCCCTCAAGAGCTAGGTCATTGGCATCCAAGATCTTACAATAAGGGTACTTTTGGCCGACCATGCTGAAAGGATGCCCACGGTTTGGTAAGAAGTTATAAACTGTGATAGGACCATGCTTTCTTGAATAACTAGCCCAACATACTTTTATAACCTATCATCAACCTTTGGCCTATTGCTCAAATGTAAATGGACATCATGGGGCCATTTCCTCAAGCCTTAGGTTAAAGAAAGTTCCTCATTATGGTAGTAGACTACTTCTCCAAATTGGTAGAAATAAAACCTTTGGCTTGTATATATGAGAATGAAGTGATACAATTCCTATAGAGAAATATCCTTTGCAAATTCAAGGTACCTTGAGCGTTAGTCTCCATCAATGGTACTTAATTTACAAGAGCAAAGCTTATAGAGTAGTTCTAAGAGTTCTTCATCAAATGATTCTTCAAACCAGTCACCAATCTTAGATCTAATGGGCAGGTGGAAGTTAACACTAGAACTATCTTGCAACACCTTAAGGTGCATCTTGAAAAAGCAAAAAGAGAATGGATAGATGAACTTTTTATAGTGCTATGGGTATACAGAACTACCTCTCAAGCCTCCACTGATGAACTTAGTGTACAAGACAATAGTAATCACTCCAATGAAAAGGGAGAAGTCAGCTAAAGAGTCCAAAACTATAATGCCACCACAAACTCAAAGTAGTTAAGGACTAATCTTGATCTACTGCCCAAAAAGAGAGAAGTTGCACATATTCAAATTAAAAGGTCCCAAGCGAGGCTGGTTAAAGCTTATAATGCTTGATGCACTCTATGAACTTCTAAGTCGATGACTTGGTAATAAGGATGGCAGCAGCATAGTAGGCCTTTATAAGGTGACTAATATCATTAACATAGGAGCATATAGACTATAGATAATAGAAGATAGAAAGGTACATGGGTAACCCATGAAGGTTTTACACCTAACGAATGATGGCCATCTCCTATACCACTTGAATTCATCACCTATGGCACCACTTGAGTAATATTAATTTTCTTATAACTTGAATTTTGAATTTACTTATCTATTATGAACTTCATCTATCAATGCACTTCTATTTGCTTTTGGCTTCTACTTAGCTAATCTATAATTTCTATGCCCTCCATATTACACCACCTCTTCCATGACTTTAAACTTTGCAATACTTATAAAGGAGTATTTTGATAGCAACATTAGACATAAGTGCACTATAAGGTACTTCAAGGAGTGTAAAGAGTACGTAGCAATCACTAGATGTGATCCTACTATAAGGGCCCCCAAGGTACATGATAGTCACTCTTTAAAAAAGTCTACTATTAGCTTTCTTCTAAAGTACATGGTATCCTCTGAAAAAGTTCACTATAAGCTCCCTTCGAGAGTACATACATCATTTAAAAAGGTCTACTATTGGCTTCCTTTGGAAATACGTGGCATACTCTAAAATAGTCCACTATCGACTTTCTTTCAAAGTACGTAACATCCTCTAAAAGCTTACTATTGGCTTCTTTTGAGAGTATGTGGCAACTGTTTTGGAGAAACTTTCTAAGGAACATCTTAGAAGACACTTATGCCATCTAGTAAAGAAAACCTACCTTGAATCCTCACGAAGAGGAAGGTGGCAATGTCTTGATACTTAATAGATATTCAAAGAAAAATATCTAAGTCTGGTGGCTCCACACATCATTGCGCACTTATTGTGAAGCCTTTCAGAAGACTCCTAAGTATGCTCGAACTCAACTTAACTATTACTCTATGCTCAACTTGAGCACAAAAATAACCTTCATCCCTTAGAGGTCCCCACTTTACACAAGCCAAATAATGAAAATACTCAAAGTAGGGCTCTATGCCACCCTAAGATATTTCATCACACGCCATACTTATAGTTATTCTAACTTCGCAAACATGCTAAAGTACCCATGATCCTTTATCGCTTAAAATTCTCCAAATCTCTAAGTGATAATTAAGGGCATTAGCCATTAGCATACTTGATAAAAAAAAATGCAAATGGGAGCAACTCATAAAAAAAGAGAAAAATGAGAAAAGAAAACTGTCTCAACATTGGGCGCTCGCACATAAGAGGGCGCCTCATGGATGCATCAACATCAAGTGCCTAGCGAGTAGCCCGACATGATGCCCTTACCTTGCATAGGCACCTAAGCTTAGCACTTCAAGTAGGTGCCCAGATCCAGTGCCTTTCATGAGGTATTTGTTTTCCAACACTCAGGATGACATCTTTATGTCTCTTACCCCTCAACTCTCCTAAAAAAAGTGAGCAAAGATAGTAATCACTTAATAGACTAAGTGCTCTCTTGAATGCAAAATAAACAACACTTACTTGGACAACATCATTTGTACTTACCTCATTCAACTTAAACGAAAAGAAAAGTAAGTCCAACTTCTTTTGATAATACTTGTTAACTATACCTTGCATGGGATAAAAACTAAAAACTACCTCACCCACTCTATGGTAAAACTCCACTCCACATTCATGGTACAAACATTGATAGGGAAGTCCATTACCTCATCAGCACTAAAAGATCAAGCTCCACATAGATAAAAACCACTTAATGTATATATTTCCTCATGAATTCAGAAAGTCTATGCCACCAGAAGTTGTAGACAATGTGCCTCAACAACTTGGCGGTTTTGAAATGATTCCATATGAGCAACATCCCTATACATCACTTTCACAAAAATAACTTTTGGGTATTTCTCTCTTCGCCTTCCTAAATGTGAAAACAACATCGTGAACTCTAGAGAACATTGAAGGACGCTTTACATAACTCTACCAATAACCTTAATGGTCATCGTAAGTTAGAATGTCATGAGCATTAAGTTCTATATAAAATGAAAGATGCGATATGTCTCTATCCCACTGCAATGCACAAATATATACATCTATTTCAAACACACACATAGTTTGCGCAAGACTTTAAAGCTCGTAGGAGTAGAGTCAGTGTAACTCGAAGTCCTCTTTTGAGCATGAGAACTTAACCTACCATTCTAGAAAATTTCTAAAGCAGAGAAATTTTACGACAAAGCTTAAGTTTCGTATGGATATAAATCCCAAAATAAACATCCTGCACTAGTACCCAATGGATGTTCAATAGTGGACAACTGAACAGCAAGCTCCTGACATCGATCTTTTTGTTTTATCTATTTTCTTAAAGTTAGATCTAACCTCAATTGCAATTTGAAACAAATCATCCTTCTCAAGGTCTCAATTCTTAAGAATCAACTTGAAATTTTGCTAAGTCCTAAGATAAATACCACACAATATTTTTCTAAGTCTACTTATGATGTCACACTTTCCCTTATTGTAAACGTGACTAACTGCCACCTTAAGGAAACTTCTATAGGATACTTGCATTTTTTCTCGTGCAAACACTAGCACATCTCTCTAAGGAAGCTCACCTTAAAACATATACTATCATGTGCCTCCTCAACACAACAAATTGTTGCTTTTGCTAAAAAACCCAAAATATTTTGATTCTTTAGTTGGCTACAACATGAGATCTCCTTAATACTTGTCTAAGTCCTTAGACTCAGTGCTACCAAAAATTTCCACTACATTTCCTAACAGCATCATTGGTTTTTTTTGCAATAATCAATAAAGTTGATAATATTATAGATTAATATGAGATAATAATCAAACTAAAACTTCATGTTATATTTTTAATATGAAAATAAAAAAATTTCTATTGAAAATAGGGAGGCTTAATGATGTGACAAAAGTTGGACTCAAGGGCATTTTGGTAATTTGACTAAAAATAATGAATCAACCTAAAATTGATTAGCCAAGTAAATTGGCCCATGAGCCCAAAAAATAAGCCAAGTCGTAAAGAGGGTAGGAGAACCCTAATGGGCTTAAATCTATCGAGACTAAAATTTACGAATACCAAGTCTCATAGAAAATGAGGTACAAGAAATTATTTGTAAAATTTCTCAAAGTGGAAGAACTCTTGAGGAAAGCATATCTCTCTATACATGTTCATGAGAAGACAAGCTAAAACTTTAGTATTTTTCAAAAATGACCTTGCTCCATTTTTGAGCAACATTACACTGAGAGTGAGAGGTATAACGATAAGGGGGATTTGAGGTCAACCTCATATGAAAGAACAGAGACTAATAGTGACACCTCAGTTAAGGTGCAAACCCAGGCTCAAGTTATGAGGGTTCAAGAGGCTAGGCTTCTGAGTTCTATGGGGTACCTTTACACTTTGGACTATTACATGGATGTTAGGATTGGCAACAAAATTGACGGACTTATAGCTATTAGGGGCACCTTCTTACTGTTGGAATAGTTCCTCAGAACGAATGAGATTGGCATGTAAACTATTTCACTTGAAATACAATCTTGATTAAATAATATTCATTATAAATGACCATTTTCATCTTATGCTTATTTTACTTTGCTAACATTTGGTTAAAACCTTAGATCACACATGCTTATAGGACTTGGTCATGTATTAGGTGATGATCATGAAACAAGTCTTACATGATAGTGATCTTAAATGTTTCAAATTATAGAATTATATGAGATAAGGTATATAAGATCCGGACAAACTTGGACTAATGATGCATAAATGCAAGAGTTGGATATTACTTTATTTCATGAGCAATCCATATGAGATATATGTGTATGTTAGTGGGTACTTATTAGAGAACAAGTTCGCTGAATGCCCATTTAGAGAATCACTAGATAGCCATAGTGGCAAGTTGGTAATGGCAAGTTCTTTAGCTTATGTTAGTGCATATTATTAGTCTTTTGACCTAAAGATGTATAGTAACCTTATGTTTAGGTTCTCATGCTTTGACTCTTTCTTGACCACTTAATGGGTCTTTTCAGTTGAGATTGGGTATAAGCTATTTAGACATAAAGGTTTGTGAGATTCAAGATAGGATCCAACTCTTCGTCTTTGTGAAAGATGAGTGCATTTCCTATATATTATATAATGATCAATTCCATGAAATTTTCACACAAAGTAGTATGATAATTTGAAAAGAGAGTTTTCCAAAGATGAGGTCATAAAAGGAATAAAAAATTGAAATAGAGGTACGGTATTAAAGCTATTAGAGAATTAAAAATTATCTTACCCAAGGCTAATTTTGGAAAATAAGAACAGAAAGATCTATTTGCATGGTAAGCATACAGCTAAAAAGGTTCTCCAAAAGCATTCAATTCGGCCAATTAGTTGGGCTCCATGAGCTTGAGATTGGACACCGACCATGAAGATTGAATACTCTTTAATTAATGGGATTAATTAAATTGAGTCATTAGTTTAAAGGAGTTTACACTAATGTGAATATTTGATATTCTATAAATCACAAGAGTTGTGAACTCATGTCTAATGAACTGTAGAACCTAATGGATTACACACAAAAGCCAATTGAAAATCTTACTTGATGAAGGAGAATCTTTTGACAGTTAGAAAGGTTCCACCTTGATTGATTTTAAGGAGATAGATGGTTGACTAAATTGTTGGTCATCTTAGCTTGATCAATTTAATTGTTAAATTGATTTAATTAATTTAAGGAGTTAAATTAGACCAATTAAATTAATGAGTTAATTTAATTGATTCCATACGACTATCGATTGATCAAGTTAACTTAAGGAGTTAAGTTAACAACAACTAGTTTAAAGAGTTAATTTACTTGACTTAAGAATTAAGTCAAAGATTAATTAATTAAATTAAAGTGATTAATTTAATTAAAATAAAGAATTAATTTTGGAGGAAAAATTTAAATGAACAGTTTATTTGAATTACATTAGAATTTATTTAGATGACATTTCATTAGATGAAATGAAAATTTCAAATGAAATTTAAATGCATATGAAATTCAAATGTAACTTGCTAGCAAGTTGGCAAGCAAGTGGCTCCAACCTTGAGGATGATGTGATGCCACCTAAGCATCATATAGATATAGAGGGTTGGTTGGGCACGACATGTGAATGCAAGCAATTTTAGATCTAATTATTAGATTCTCATGTTTCCCTCCATTTTTGCATATGTTACCTCATGTGTTGAAGCTTCACATTTTCCTTCATCTCCTACCTGCAAAATCAGCCTTTATCCTTGATTTTCTCTCCTTTGTTTTCCAACTAACATTAGAGAGAATTGTATTGTCCATTGGAGTATGGATTTTATCATTAGAGGCAAAAACAATTGGATTGCTAGCCTTTTGGAGATTCTCTGTTTAAGCAGAATTTGGAGGCATTTCTAGAGTGGCTTTTGATTTTCTGATTTTGCTAAATTATTTATTGAAGGTTCATCAAGGTATTGGTGATCTCCTATTTAAATTTCAACTGATTCCAATTTGATTTGGTTGTGCAAAACTAGTCATGAACCTGCTGCACTACTAGAAGACAGATTCAAGGTGTTGAAGTGTTCCTCCTACTTTCCTTGGATTTTGAGCATTCAAGGTATTCGTTATACCAAATCTAAATTTAAAGCATGATTAGATCCTTGGTTTCACATGTAGCCTAGTTATTTTGGCATTTTTATACTTTGATTATTAGATTCTTTGCTTTATTCCCCAAGAATACTAGCTAATTGCCCTAGTCTATATGATAATGGGTAGACCTCTATCTACTTTCTTTTCATTCATATTCTGGCCTTATTCTATGGTCTTAGGTTCACTATTGCTAGGGAAGTGATGGAAATTCTTAAGGAATAAGATTTCTATCCCACTCATCTTCTTCCCAATTATTCTTTAATCTAATTATGAGGAATTTTGATCAACCCCACTCCCTTGCCTTCATAAATTTTTACCAGCTGTTCCATTACCAAAACTCTTGCACGTTAGTCAATTCTTCAAACATTAGATTCTACTAACTCACTAGTTAACCTTATAGGACATTCCGTGAAATCTTTTCCTTTTCCTATAGCAAGGATTCAAAGAGGATATTCATTTATGCACAACTCCCCAAGGGCCAAATGTTTGACCTTAGGAGGTAATAGAAGTTGGACAACATAAACCTATTGACTTGGGGACCTCCGACTAGGGGAAGGAACTTCTTACATGGTTTCAAGGGGTCTAAATGAATATTAAATAGATCAAATATGCTGTTTTTATATTCGTATTTGATTAACTTTTATTATAATCATATTCGTATTCGTGTCCAATGAATATTAAGATAATGATATATATATATATCCAAATTTATATCCAATGGATATTAAACAAATCTGAATATATCCATATCCAATCACAATAATTCATGTCCAAATTCAAATATTATTTTTTGTACATCCATACTCTGAAGGAAGAAGTATTGCAAGGATCTAAAATAATTGCAAAATAAACCAAAATTAACTTACAATTCCTCTAACAAAGGATCTTATTTCATACCATAATTAAGGATTTAAAAGCGAGAGAAGTTAACTTGAAAGAGAGTTTGAAGACAACAAGAAAATCTTCCACTAGAACACTTTCTGTGCAAGATCTACCTCTTTTTTCTCTTGGATCTACGTCTCCACACCAAAAATCAACAAGGTCAGAAGCTTTTGTTCACTTTATCACCTTCAAAATTACACAAAAATGGTATCGAAACCATGCAAAAGGCACCAAGGTAGCCAGTTAAGGAAATCCTTCAAAAACCATCTTAGATTGAAAGAATGAATTCACCAACACTTGAGCATCCCATTTGTTGTGCCTCTAAAGGTAATCCATACATCTAGATGTACTCTTAATCCTCACTCAATATTCTAGAATATGGAGGAGGATGAATCGAGAAAAGGTGTGAGAAAGTTGGACGAGAGAGAAGATTGTTAGAGAGAATATAGTTAGGTGGTTTTTCTCAACACATGAGTTCTCCACCTTGGGAGGGAAAAAGGGCAGAAAAATTGAGTATAAGTGATCAGCCCATGTGAGGTATACATGATGTATTTATAGGGTGTTTAGGAAGCTCTTAGAATCTTTCATTACACTCTTCTCACATTGCCAACTTGCATGCCTATTAGCAAGCATTGTTGAATTTTAATTTCTAAAATTAAAATGTCAACTCATCAATTTTAAATAGAGTCTTCCATTTTAATTTTTCATTCAAAATTGGATTCTCTTAATAATTAAATTAACTCCTTAACTTAATTATATTTAATTAACTCTTTAAGTTAATTAAACCAACCTAACTCCTTAAGTTGACTTGACTAATTAAATTGCCACATGGCACCAATTAAATTAACTCCTTAATTTAATTGGTCTAATTTAATTCTTAAATTATTTTTGATTAATTTAATACTTAAATTAATCAAATTATTGTAAACAATTCTTAATTAGTCAAATTGGTCTCTCTTCCAAACTTGACCACTTTAACTATCTAACTCTTTAGATAATTTCTCCAATCTAATTAGAGTGTTTTAGGCTTTTGTGTGTGGCCCATTAGGTTCACTGGTTAATTAGACATTGGCTCACAATGCTTTGTGACTTATTGAATATCTAATATTTCGATTAGTTTAAGCTCTTTTAAACTAATTACTCTATCAATTAATCTCTATTAATTAAGGAGAACCCAATCTCCCTAGTTAATGTCTAGCACAAGCATATGAAGATCAATTAATTGGATGAATTGATTTGATGGTAAACCATTATTTTACGATTACCATAAAAATATGGTCCTTCTATTTTTTATCTCTCGAAAACGGCCTAAGATAAGATATTTGCCAATTTCCTAATAGCCTCGATAACTATATATCTATTCTTGATGTTTGATCCCTCATTATCACCTCAACTTTGGAAAACTCCTCTTTCGAGCTATCATATCACCTTGCACTAGGATTTTTTAAGATTGATAATCTTAGAATACATAGGAGATTAACCTGTTCTTCATAGATGAGCGAGACAAATCCCATCTTGGAATTTATCAACCTCTATACTTAGGTAGCCTATGTCCAACATAAGCCTCAGGCGACCTACTACATTGTTGGAGCAAAATCAAAGTACAAGAACCTAAATACCAGATTACTATGGAACCTCAAGTGAAAGGACTAATTATATGCATTATCATATGTTAGAGAATTTGCCATTACTGATGTGCCACTTCGACTACCTTGTGGTTTCTCTAAGTGAGTTTTTAGTGAATTTGTTCTTTAACAAGCACCCACTAATATGCATCCATGCCTAATATGGATTGGCAATGAAATGGGACAATATTCAACTCCTTAGAGTATACATCATTAGTGCAAGTTCATCTGATTCTTAGTGTCCCATCTCATAAGATTCTATGACTTGGAATATTTAAAATTATGACCATAGAGAGTTGTTTCATGATCACTATCATTTGCATAACCAAGTCCCGTAATCTTTTTATGATTTAAGGGTTTCAAACAAATGCATGTAAAAAAATCATAAACGCATAAGATAAAGATGTCCATTTTATTGAATATCATTCATTAACGATTGTGTCACAAGTGGAGTAGTTTTACACGCCAAACTAATTGGCTTGTGAGACATTATTCCAACACAGTCAATTATAGCTATTCACATATTCATTAAACAAATAATTGAATATCTAACTTCATTGACTGATAACCAAATAAAAAATAATATTAATAATATTAAATTATAAAAAATAAAAATGTAAACATTATTAAAACCATGGTCATGTAATTTCAAGGTTATTTCCTTGTGCAAGCATGATTAAACAAAGAATCAAGCATTAAATTTATAAGACATGAACAACATTAAATTTGATGAAGTAGCCAATGGTACTATATCAATTGGGCAATCCAATGGTGAAATATAAAATATTATATGTGACGAAGTTTAGTCAAACTCTTTTATATCACATATGCAATACAAGAATGAGCCTTTTAATTTCCCACTTCCAAAATTTTCGAGCCTAAAATATTTCTCAAACAACAAGTAAAAATTTTCAACAAATCTTCGAAATTTTTAGAATCTTTTTCATTAATTAATATTTTAACACTAATTAATATTAAAATAAAAATAACTAGGTATAGAAATTTAAAGTCCACAAACAATTAGTTTATACTGATTAACTTTGTCCTACATACATTTATTTTTCAATTTTTTCTTGATATTAATATAATTTTCAAATTTATTATTTTCTTCTTCCCAATTCTTTAATTATGTTTATATATTATGAGATTTTATATTAAAAATTATAAATAATATAAATGTATAATAATATAATATATGTGCAAAATAATTTCTTAAATATTATTTATTATGTTTAAGATACATGAAAATTAAAATATGATATATATACACAATAATTCTTTAATATTATTATCAAATATACAAACAAATTTATCTGACAATATATTTCTTGAGTGAATATTAAATGAATCCACATGAAATTATTCTATTTATATTTATTTACAATCAAATATCTACTAATGAAATGTAAGTAATATCCACTTTAAACAGATTGAATAATATTTTCTATAAACGAATTTAAATGCAAAACAATAGTTGAATTCTCGAATATCCATTGATAGCCATAATGGTTTCCTAAGTCAAGAGTTGAAATTTTGCATCTTTCTTGAAGATGAGGTCTTTGTCCTCATAGGTTATCCCTACTCATCTTAGGGTCGATTGCAATACACGGTTGGATTCTTCTATATTTGTTGCTAACCTATTCTCTTTCTTTCCTACTTATCAATCCCTTCTCATGTCTAACAACAACAAGAACTGGCTAAAGGCTACAAGTAAGAAGTCAATCTCAAGTGGGGAGTCAAGCTCTTAAACCTCATCAATTGCTTCAACCCCCTCTTCGAATTCAAGTCACTTTCGTCTTGTTCTTTCCTCTAGTGCCATCATAGTCAAAGGGCAAATAGTCTATTGAGGCCGATGTTGGAATGGTGGCCCGTAGCCAATTAGAATGGCATGTAAAACTACTCCTTTTGTGATACAATCTTAATTGAATGATATTCTATAAAATGATCATCTTCATTTTATGCAATTTATAATATTCTTAACATGCATTTGATTGAAGCCCTAAAATCATAAAAAAACTATGGGACTTGGTCATACGTATAAGATGGAGATCATGAAATAAATCTCTATGGTCATAATTTTAAATATTCTAAGCCATAGAATTTTAGAGATAGGGAATCTAAAATTCGGATAGACTTTCACTAACAATGCATATTCCAAAGGGTTAGATATTATTCCATTTCAAAAAAAATCTATGTATGACATGAGGGCACATAAATGGGTGTTTGTTAGAGAACAAGTTCACTAAAGACTCGCTTATAAAATCCACAAGATAGCAAGAGCGACTTGTTGGTAGTGGAAAAATCTCTAGCCTACAATAGTACATATAATTAGTGAAGAGCAAGTTGATTTCCTATGTATTCTAAGATGATTGGTTCCAAGAAAATCCTTGCGCAAGGTGGCATGACAATTTGAAAAATGAGTTTTCTAAAGTTGATGTTATAAATTGGAACCACATATCAAAAATAGATATATAGTTATTGAGGCTATCAGGGAATCGACAAATATATTGTCCTAAGCCTCTTTTAGGAGATAGAAAATGGAAAAACCATATTTGCATGGCAATCATAAATGAAAAGGCTCACTAGAATTAATTTATCTAATTAGTTGGGCTGCATAGGCTTGTGCTAAACGTTGACTATGAAGATTGGGCACTCTTCAATTAATGGAGATTAATTGATAGCGTGATTAGTTTAAAAGAGTTTACACTAATAAGAATATTTGATATTCAAATCACAAAGAGTTGTGAGCCTATGTGTAATTAATTGGTGACCTCAATGGGTTACACACAAAAGTCTTAGCTATTCTAATTGGAATTGGAGAAATTATCTAAGGAGCTATATAATTGGATTGGTCAAACTTGGAAAAGACCAAGTAGACTAATTAAGAATTAGTTATAATGGCTTGATTAATTTAAATGTTCTCCTTAAATCTAACTTTATGGTATAAAATGGATCCTTGGTACGTGGTGCTGTAAGTTATTTTCATATGATGAATTTTTAAATTTTATTGTGCAATTGGGTCCTTACTACACTACCATCTACCAATGCCAACAACAACTGCCATCTCTATTGTAGTCAAGCAGAGCTATCGTCTCTATTGCCCACCGAAGTCATCGCCTCCTTCCACAAAAGAGCAAGGAGCATGAATATGTCTACTCTTTCTTTATCTCTTCTTGAGATATAAGAGGTCAACTGCATGCATAAAACTCAAATGATAAAGAGGTGATGGTTAGAGAAATTGTTTTCTTCTTCTTCTTCTAGTGTTTTGCCTATGTCTATTAGTTAACTATTATCAAGTGGCAAAAGACAAGTAGGATGAGAAAAAATATTTTGGATCCTTTCTCTCTAGTTTGGGTTGAACATATCCTCCTAATCCTCATGCTATACTAGTAGTACCTCCATCTCATAAAAAATTTGTTTTAAGCATTAGCTTGTTCTTTTCCTTCTACTCACCGCTTATGCGCCTTGTAAGCAAAAGGAAAAGTAAATAATAACAAAGAAAGGAACAAGCGTTAAAAAAAAAAAGGGTCTAATCAGGTCTGGACACAATCTAAAAATATTGGGTCTAAAATCTAGACTCGATCTACAACCCAATGAGTATTGGATCCAAATGAAATCTATTTCTAACACTAATAGTTAACCCCCCTCCCCACGAAACGCAAAAAAGAAAAAGATGAGAGAAGAAAAAGAATTAGTTTATAATATAGTTATTTTGACACTGATTTATTCAAAGCTTTCGAGTTACGATTCGTTTCCCTTGCCTAAACCATAAAACCCAGAGTGTCCGTTGCTCGGCGCGAAATCGAACTCTCTCAACACCCCACCCCGCACCCACGCACAAAATTCAACACAGAGATTATGTAAATCAACTGAAAGATTTTCAGAAAGAAGGCAGGCAAAAAATCAAGAAGCGAAGATGGGGACTTCTCAACCCCAAGTATTTAGCGTTCGAATAGTTTCAATCGACTACTACATGGCGAGTCCTATTCCTGGCCTGGACATTTCTTATAGCACTTTCCATGGTAAATTCACTAGTATTTCATTTCCTGGCGTTATTCTGGAAATTGGAATTTTTTTTTTCTTTTTCCAACTGAAGGCCTTCTGCCTCTGTTACGGACGAAGCTAGAATTATAAGAGTTCACGAGAAAAACTAAGAGTTCAAAGCGAAGATGATGGATTTGAAAAGAATTTTGAAGGAAAGGAGAAACTGATTAGTTCAATTAGTCGAAACGAAATTTCCTCTAGTTGTCCTTTGGTATTTTATATAGCCAAATGAGGTGATTAATTGATTGGGCATCCCACGAACTGCTCATCCTAAAACTGATATAAACGGGAAAACCAACAGCCTGTTTAACAGCATGCTGTCCTGACAACCTCTGGATGCTGTGACAACTCCCTTTTGTGCCTACCTTTCTTTTTAAAGTTTTCAATAGCATGAGCTTGTGTACAATTACTAAATTCAGGTGGGAAGGTAAACGAGGTTCCAGTGATAAGAATTTACGGGGCAACTCCAGCTGGTCAGAAGACTTGTTTGCACATTCATGGAGTACGGATTTTCTGCTTCAACATTTGTTTGTTATTTCATTTTTTTTCCTTCCTAAAATCCCGTTAATACTTAAATCTGTAAGCATGCATCTGAAATTTTTCAAAATTATGTGCAAATGTTAGACGGTAGCTTTGATTTTTCTTTTCTTGTCATTTTTGAAGTATTAATGAAATGGATAATAGTTTGAAATTGCATTTAGAATTTCAAAATTGTCCAAGTTCAATCTTTCTTAATAAGTGTGTTTTTTCTTGCTATTCCTGTGCCAAGAATGTCATTTTCATCAATACTGATGACAATTAATATGCAATTTAAGGAGCCAATGGGTTAAACAATTTGGTGACAATTGATTCATTAGTTGGTGCCTTGACATTATAAGGATGTCAAAGGAGTTTAAAATTGTTCGTCTTGTGTTTTAAAGCTAAGATGGGAATATTGTTGGTTCTCTAGAGAAATTTCTGGGAGATACCGAAGCATGTTGAGTGGCTGAAGATCCAATTTCCTGATTTTGTCATGGTTCCTTCTAAGAATAAAGTTAGTCACTTGTATGGCTTTTAGTGGGTCAAGTTTTGTAGTTCATTTCTCTAATGGGTGCTACTGGTGTATATCTTTGTTTGAAGAGATTCGGAATATAAAAAGTAGTTATTTGGATCCTTGTAGAGGAAAAACATTTGAGAAGAGATTGGTAGCATATAGAATTAGCATATCTGTGTAAAGAATTGAGATGTTACTAGTCTAATGTCCTCTAACTTCGAAAGCTAATGTGCCTCTCATCCAATCCAGGTTTGTGCAATATATTTGAATAGCTTGCAAAGGAATGTCTAATCTAGTTGATAAAAAATTTCTTGTTTTTTAGCTGGAGTCCAACAATGATTAGAAATGAATTAGACGATATGCTTCTGATGGGATCATGATGACAATTCTAAGTGGAAGTATGGAAGTACTTCTGGAAATTGACATCCTGAGCAGCCTTATTGTGTCCAATGGTTTAATTTCTCGGACAGTTGTATTCTGGAGGAAGCTCCCAAGATATTGTTGGTTTTTGGTGTGGGGAATCACAATAGGGTCAGTTTTTTACTGGTATGTCTGTATGGCAAGTTGATGTTGAGAGGAAACTTGTTTTGATTACACCATATCAGTTGAAGGAAGCTATAGTTGCACAAACAGATGAGTCATGAAGGGATGTGGGATTGTTTATTCTATCTTTATATGGTGTTGGTGATGAGATTACAGTTCTTTCGGTGCTACTCATTAGAGGAAGCTAATGAAGGGAGAAGAGAATGGTCTGCTAGAAACTATATTCTGATAAGTTCTTTGTAGAATCTGATAAGAATATTGTAGTTTTCAGAATCTAGAGATCCTTTTCTGTGCACAAGATTCAGGGAAGCAAAATCATTCCGAAGGTTGTCTTCCTTATGTGAATAACGGCCACATAAACTATTATTACTAGTGGTTATCTTACGAAGAGGGTCAACATGCATACTTGTATTTTTATGTGGACAAAAAACGGAGTTCTGGGAAAGCATTCAAGATCTTAATAGTTTATTATCACATTTTCGAGATAGCTTTCGTCATGAAGTTTGTACGTCAGGGAATTAAATAAGCTATGCACTGTGATGTGCAGGACTTACACTAATGCTAAAACTTAATTAGGCAAGAGAGTTGTGGCATTGTAGTGTCATCATTAGTGATATGAAGAGAGAAATAGAATAGCATTTTTGGAGTTGAGAGAGGAGTTTGAAGAATTCAAGGATTTCCTTTTTCTCTCTCTCTCTCTCTCTTTTGGAACATGTACTTCTTACACAAGTTGCATTGTTTATATATTCCTTTTGTGACTTTTGTAACTTTCAGACTATGTGTTTGAATAAAGCTGTGAAGGTGGTCTCTATATACTTGCGGAATCTAGTAATATACAGGCATAGTTCTTGTGATTATGTGAAGTTGTCTAAGTCTAAAAGGAAAGTTATATGGATCCTTTAAAACGTTCGATTACATGCTTTTAGCGGTTTTCATGAATTGCACTTCTAAATGAAGCCCATGGTCATAGTGCTGGCTGCACCCTTTTTCAATTAAGCCTTGGATTCTTTGAGGTCTTTTATAAATTTATTGTCAGTTTGCTCTTTATAAATTGAAGGTTTGACATATTAAATGGTATATGTATATAAAATTCTCTCATGGAGAGTTTAAACTTCTATTTCTTAGATACTTGAAGAATATTGCATTGGATTTCCATGTATGTGCCTTGGTAATAAGATGCAACTGGAATATTTTGAGAATTGGCGATTAGTTCAAACCAAAGAGATTAACTTTTGTGTGGGAGTTAGTTGTGTCATTGAAGTTGACATAAGAGTGACACCATGTGCATAAGTTCCACTTTTAAGTTCTAAAAGTTAATAATCACTTTTTGTTGCAAGAAACTAAGGTTTCCCATGTGAGATTGTTTTTTTTCCAAAACAGTTATTGCACATGTAATCTAAGAAAAAGTTAAGATCTATTCACACTAACACATTAGCTGTGCCCAAAATACTAGATAGAGAGGTTATAAGAGTGTTTAGTGTTGTTCTATGTAATCATTAATTAGGGGTTGACATCATACTTTTTTTTTTTTTTAAACAATTCTCATTGAATTTTTGAATTTCTTTTTCTTAACACTCCTTGTTTCTTGAAATTTTTTTTTGGCTATTGTAATATTGTTGAAGATCTCTGTACCACCACTCTTTTTTCTTTTCTAAATCCTAAGTTAATGCCTTATTAGTTTAGTCAAGGTAAAAAAATGTACTATGGATTGTTTCATATGCTGGGGCAAGGTGGTGCTAGTCAAAAAGAAAAGTATAATCATAAAGTTATCTCACTTCTCAATCCTTATCAAGTTTATTATATCTTAATGCTCTTCCTGTTGTCTTCTTCTGTTTTTGTTTCTAGAGTAATGTTATTCGTTAGTGTTATTTAAAGCTGTAACTAGAATCATTGAAACTATGGGTTCTTTGTACCATATTATTTCAGCTTCATGCATGAGATTGTTGATGGCTTAACACTAATGAAAATTTGCTTTCTATGAGCTATAGCTTAAGATACCTTTGTTGTTTTCAGGTTTTACCTTATCTTTACATTCCCTGCTCTGATCTAGGCCCTATAACAAGTGATGAAGGTATCTCTTGGCTGGAGCTGTCATTGGTAGTATGGAAGCATTATCTTTGTCTTTATTATCGCTGTTGTGCCCCAACCTCCATATTGGGAGAATTGAATTGGTTAATTTCCTGCATTTAATCTTTCCCTCTGCAATCCGTTCTCAGTATAAGTTTTAGTAGGTTTGATATGCTTTTCATGTTTGGGTTAAGAATTGGTTGACGGAAGTCTTTTCTATATTCATTGTGTGTCAAGACTCAGATTGATCGAAGATAGCATCTTATCAGTCTGTAGACTGTTTGGTACTAGTCATTTTTCTACACAAAAAAGCTAATTAGGGGGATGTTCATCTATCTTTTTATAAAATAAGGCGGTACATCAAGATTAACAGAAAGAAGATTGGTCATGTAGGATTGTGGATAAGCTTTACGGTCCGTCTAGTTTGTCTAGAATTAGATATCTAAATAGTTGTCGTGATATGACCTTTTCAATTTGGAAGGTTTATGTTGATTATGATGAGAAAAGATGGGCCATCATTAAAACAACTAAAGTTAGTTGAAGTCAAAATTATTCTTAGTAAAACATAGAGATATGGATGTTGAATCAGGAGATGTTCTTGCATATTTCTAAGAGCCGAATAGTCGAATTAGTTGGATCATAAATAGTTCTTTAGCAGTGTGCTTGTATTTCATTTGTTCTTGAGACCTGGCAAAAGATCCTAGAAGTGGGGATAGTATATAGAGAATAGAGGACCACCACAGTGCTTGAACATAATTTTTATCATTCTACTGAAACTCCTAGTAAGTTGTGATTGTGGAGTAGCACGTTTGGTTTTCTGTACCACTGTTCATATCAAAAAGTTTCTTTGCTTATGAGGATTTGAGTGTAGTTGGAATCTCCCATGACCTTTGTGACAATTGAAAAAGAGACGTTTTGCAGCTTAGAAGTGATTCTTGGGTATATGTCCAACTTGTTGTTTTTTATCTGATGACAAATCTTATGTTATGTTAAAATGTACCACTTTCTATCTTAGATCCATTTGTTCACTTGACAATGTACCGCTTTCTATCTTAGAATTTCCCTTTTATTTTTGCTATGTTAACTATTTGATTACTGTATGAGCAAATTATCTATTTCGTCAGACAAAAATAATTAAGTATATTACAGAAATGAATTTTGTGAATTCTAGGTATGCTTGGTCACCTGGGAATTATCAGTGTTGAGTTCTGCTTTACTTGTCCTCCTTAGTATGCATTGCAATCGGTAATGCAAACCTAATCTTTCTTTATTCCTTCCTTTGTAATTGAGCAGTTGATTCACACAGACATTCTATATCTCTTGCCCTTGAGAAGGCTCTAAAGGTATCTCATTGCTTCTCGATTGCCTTTTCCCTTCTCTATCCTATGGCTTGCCACACTGGCAATACCATAAAATTTTGGTTTACTTTTGACAGTTTAAAGGTAATGCTGGCTCAAAACGTCAGCATGTATATGGTAGTGAGCTTGTCTGGGCAAAGAAGTTCTACGGCTATCATTCTTCAGATGAGCTATTTGTGAAAATTTATTTGTATCCTAGCACTTTAGTTTTGTTTCTTTGCCTTGTTAAGATGTTGTTTGAGATAATGGTGGTTATAACATTTTTATATAATTTAGATAGCATGAAAATAGTGAAGATGATATGAACTTTTAGCTCCGGAAGCTGAGGAGCTCTGGAAATTGTTCCCTAGTTTCCAAATTTGGCAAGTTCTTATTTTGCCAGTATGTCTTCTTTTCCTCTTAATAAAAATAAAACTCTTGAAGTCTAATATTGTAATCATTGAGATAAATGTCCGCATACTTTTTCTATTCCTCTTTTCATCCAATATGTCAGGAGATATTGTTTGTTGCCACATGTTGTGCTTTCATTTCAAATAATCTTGTTTTCTGTAACATGGACTCCCTGACCTACTTCTATGTATTGTTGTTGTTTCTTTAATTGATTCACTTATTGGTTTGGATTGAGTTCCTATGATTGCTTAAGTCACTATACTGATGAAATTTCTTATCGCTATGATAGGGAAAATGTAATGTGTGAGAACATTACGCTTATGGTAGTGCTTATCCATTCTCTATTATTTTACTTATTTGTCCATGCTGCTTTAGAAATGATATCTATGACCATTAGTCTAGTCTTCTCTTTGTCATTATTATTGTTGTCTATAGCCTTATTTATCATTTCACCTTTTCTTAAGATATCAGTGTTGCATATCCTCATTTGTATAATCTTCCTCACATTAAATGGAATTATGAATTGGCTATCCTTTCTTTCTCTTTTCTTTACCACCATTTTGGGGATTTCCATGAAAGACCTTGACAAAAAAATCAGCTATTATCCACAAGATGTTTCTCGTGCTGCAAATCTTCTTCTGGTAACACTTTTGAGCTTCTTGAATTTGGTAGTTATGTTACTTGATATTTTTGTTGTTTATGGGACTTTTTTCTTTTAGTGTATTGCATTGAGTATACAGTAAATATGTAGTAGAGCAGTTGAAATGTAGTAATTCATCACAAGTTTTGGTGTGAGAGTTGCAATATGCAAAGTTTTGGTATATATGTGATTCCTTTTCTTTTCTTTTCTTTTCTTTTTTTAATTCTTTTATTTTTTCTCCATTTTCTCCTTGCTCTCTCTCTCTCTCTCTATATATATATATATATTTATACACACACACATGTATATGTGTGTGTGTGTGTATTCCTCCCCCTCTCTTTTTGATATTTGATTGTCAGGTTTATCCTCAATCCAATACTTTTAGATATCTATTAGCACATGCCAATTTTATGTGTGTCCCCAAACTCATCATTGGTCGAGGAAAATGTTGTCCCAGTTGTGGCGTTTTGCCTAATAATTTGCTCTGCTTTCCAGCAAGAAAGATGATAAAAAGATCAAAGCTTGGAGGATGTCTAACCTTTTCTGTCTTTTGTGTAGGCTGGTGCAATATCAAATAAGATATTACAGCCATATGAATCACACATACCTTTTCTTCTCCAGTTCTTGGTATGTTTATGTTTGCATTTCTAAATGCACATATCACTATTCCTAGCTTAGCTTATCACATGACTCTCTCTATATGGCACTTGCATGCTAATTAGCTTGTCTCATGATTCTTGCTCTCATAGCACTTGCATGCTAGTTGCCCCTTATCTTAGGGTATTACTTGTTTGTGGACGCCACTCCATTTACCTCTCTTGGCAACTGATATTAAAAGTTTGTGGTTGCAACTTTTCTTCAGTCACAATTTATATTTATATGCCTTTTTGGATGCCCTTATCCTAGTTTGAGAAGTCAACAGGAAAGTTATGCTGAATAGATTAGTGTTTCAGAGTGCTAAGAAGTCATTTTTCATCTATATGCGTGTATCTGTATATGTGTATGTATATTCGTTTTCTGAAAAGAGGAGAGGAAAATAACAATGAATTGATCTTTTAATTGCTTTCTTTTGCTTGCTTGGGAAATGGAAGTGCAGAGAAAACTCAAGGTGCGGTTGAATTTTGGAGAGAAATTGCCTTGTACCAAATTTTAGTATATTCCTTTGAGTTTTTCATGTGAAGATAATTTATGCGACAAATAGAGAACTTTTATTTTCCTCCTCATTCTCGTTTTGTTGGAAAGAAAGGACAAAGGTGTACTTTCTTTCTCCCCTTCCTCTCTCCTAGTTGAGATGTGATTTTATGCTTCCTTCAACGAAAGGAACAAATGGGAGCTTGCTTGTCAAACTGCTTTGTTATGTGGATTTAGTTCGGGTGATTAGAAGTCTTGGAGCTGTTAATATTCTTTTTATGTGCTCTCACTTTGCAAACATTTAAGGTTGACATTGCATTTCTTTGAAGTGACTATGATCCACTTAGTGCTGGTTCCATGAAATTCTCTTCCCCTTAAATAAATAGAAATCACCTTTAGGGCCAGTTGTGTATAATATAAATAATTGCTGCTAATTTGGCATTCAACTAGTGATTTATCTCCTGTTAACAAAATTCTTTTCTAGAGGTGAAGCATAATGAAATGACTTTGTTTTCACCCGAAAATCCTCTAATTTTCAAAAATGTAAAACACATACACACAGAAGAAAGAAAGAGATTTGGACAAAAATGTAAGCAGTGTTTAACTTCATAAATATCTGACACATAAGGCAATTGTTTACTAATTTGAGGTGTGTATAGCGTGAAAAGATGGACATGATAATTACTGAGACGTAAGTCTACCTTCAATACTTGTAAACTCAAATTAAATATTTATGTTTTCACAAAAATAATTGTTTCTTACAAAAATGTATTCTTTTTTGTTTGGCTGAAAATAAAACTCTAGTATAACAAAAATCTAAGAGAATTCTAGTGGTAGTTTATTCCTGGCTATGCAATTCTGAAAACTTTTGGCAGTTGCCAGTCTTAGGTCAACAAAATGCTGGGCAAAAGTCATTCAAAGTTCCTCTACTTTTAATTTGTAGTGTTAGCTATGGCAGACACTTGATTCACGAGCTTAAACCTTTTCTACTAAAATCTCTTGGAGTAATATCTTTAGTTTTTCAGTACTGAGATTTCTAACAAATTCTTTTTGTTCCTTTTCTGAAAGTACCCTTTAGTAATAACACTACAAAAATTTAAAAGGCGGAGAATGGGAGAGGAGGGAGAGGAGGGAGAGGAGGTAGAGGAGGAGAGGAGGGAGAATCATGGAAAACATTTTAATTAATGGTAGTTGAATTCTATCCCTTAACATCATAATATAGAAGTTCTTTTGAGGTAATCTTTGGAAATTTCTGCATATTATTTCACTTATGAACTATGTTTTGCAGCACGTTAAAGCATAGGTTGGGAGGGAGGGAGGGTTTGGCAAAAATTTTAAACTAGTGGTAGGTGATCCCTTAACATCATAATACAGAAGGTTTTTTGGAGTAATTTTGGGAAAGTTGAGTGTAATTCTTCTTATCATTCACGTACAAACAATGTTATACACCAAGTTAAAGCGCAGGTTGTGGAGATGTGAAATATGTGAGCATCATTAGTTACTGAAATGCATTGGTTGTGGTGATCTGAAACACTCTACCATCTGTAGTTACTGAGATTCTATGTTTTGGTTTTCTGATATTCCATTTGGTTCCTGCAATCCACCACAGGATATATGGCCTTGGACTACTAAAAATGTGGAATTGATCATTCTCTATTGGTGTTGACACTTTCTTGGGTGTTACACACATCAGACTCCCCTAAAAAGACTGTAGTGACACCTAGCTCATTAGAGTGTATTTTAACTTTTCCATAATTTTCAGATTGACTACAATCTGTATGGAATGGGCCATTTACACGTTTCAAAGGTGAAATTTCGCTATCCTGTTCCTGATGTTTTCTCCCAGCGGAAAGTTAAGCACAATGGTAAGCTGAGACCATTGACGGATGACTCCACTTGCAAGGATTTTCAGGTTTCCATGGTGTTCTTTTCAGAGTTCTAATGAGTCAATTGAGATTAGGATTTGTTTCATGATAGTCTTTGTAATTTCTTATCTAGGCAGATTTAGATGATGATTTATGTTTGATTATGCCGATATGGATATCTTCTACAATCCCGGATGGGTGGATCTGGCAGTGTTCATCTCAGCCTGATTCTTCAACTAATGAAGACATTCCACTCTTCAGACGTCAGAGTACCTCTGAGCTTGAAGGGGATGCTGCTGTACATGGTTTGTTGGTTTATATGGTTGTCTGAAAGTCGATGCTGTCCTCTCCTTGGTCTTTAGATAATCATTTTTGTCATACATTGATATGCAGATATCATAAATCAGCAGGTTATATCTTGTACACCTCTCTCTCAAATCCATTCTGACGTGAAAATGGTTCAGTCACTAATTCCTATTTGGGAGGTTTGCTTTCAATTCATATGATCTCCATTGAATGCATATTTTAATTGAATGTTCATCACTAAGATGAGTTGTTTCTTTCTTATACTAGGAAGAATATGAGAGGAACGGGGTGCCTGAAGCCATACCTCCTGACTCTGAGAAACCACTTCCACAAGATGTATTGAGGATTCTGTCAGATGTGGTTGAGTTTGAAAAATTTATGGAAGCAAGAAATGATTTAGAAAACTGGCCATTTTTTATTCTGGAATCAATTGAATCTTCTACAGTTTCTGGAGATTTGGTTGACTCTGGGATTGCTAACGTTGAGAATAGCAATCATTTGCCTTCCAAATATTTGAAAGCATGTGATAGAATCGAATCTTTATTATCATTAAAATCACCATTTCAGAATGTTGATGCAGCAGAAACTAATGAGATTGATGCAGCTGATCAACAGCAAATATCTGTCACCATGGGACCATCAAGTGCAAAGGTAATGGTTTCAAGGTTTGATGAGTGGAAACGAGTTTGTGTGAGAGAGGGGTGGTGGGGGGAGGGAGATGTAGGGAGCAATGAGAGAGCATGCGTGCAAAATATAAATAAGTACAGAAAGGATATATCCTTGCCCTTCATTGACTTAGAATTTTGATTTTGTTTAATTTGATGCCATGCACAAAGTGCTATCCTTGTGTTAGTGTACTTCTTTGTAATTAGGGAAATGCAGGTTTAACTTAAGCACACAGCAGACAGAGAACTCCGCATTTGAATAGTTAGTCCTTGCAGATTAAGATCTTCCAGGATCCGTTATCCCATTTGGTTAAAGTATCTACTTCTTGAAGAATATGAATCGAATTATGCCATGCCATGGGTCTGTCTAGGAAGTTTTGCTAATACTATCTGCATCTGAGTTAATGAACATAAAATAAAAATCTTTGCAGGAAGATAACAAATAGTCAGATCCTTGTGGGGGCCACTAAGTGCTTGGTTAGGGGTGATAGACTAATTGAACTGTCTGGTAGCTGGTTTTGCTCTGAAATTTATCTGGACAGCTGGAGTCAAATACCTGTTCTATCATGTAAAGCTAATGATTAAAGGGCATTAGCCATGGCATGCTCTCGACCTATTCTCACTCTTTAAATATGTGGGATGGTGTGACTGCTTGGTTGAGCCTTGCCAGGGAATTGAGAACTCCAAGTGGACTATTTTTGGGAAGCAAAACTGTTGATTTAGTCAACACGTTTGTGTGGCACCAATTAAGTTGACCGTCTTATATCTTGTCTAAATTTCTGGCTTGTCCCTCTTATCACACACTTGATAGTGAACCTTTAGTTGTTCGTAACTGGTAAATGAGGGAAATGATTTTGGTTTTCAATTACATTGCTGGGGAGTGGGGGAGGAAAAAGTTCATTTTCTAATATAAACTATGGTGCATATCAAAATTTTGACGGATAAAAAATACAATGTGGTAGCTTCCAAAAATACATCAGCTCACAATTCCTCTTACCCAATCTGAATCACTTCCATTTGGTTGCATGGACTCAAACCAACCCAAAGATGTGATTATGCACACCACGTGTAATCCTACATACCCGCTGAAATGGTATTGCATTTGATTTATTGAATTGATATCAGTTATGCATGTGCGAGCAGTTGGGGGGGCTTGCTAGAACCTGGAATTCAAGACAAATATGGCAAATATGGCATAGTTGACATTATTATAAATGAATACTTCTAGAATTTGAAAACTGAAAAAAATAGCTATCATCGGTTTATCTTTCCAAGTTGTCAGGCTAAGAGGAATGTCTCGATCTGGAAAAACATCCTGCAAGTTTGCTTATATCATGGTTGGAAACATTAGTTCTCCTATATTATGTTAAATAACACTAAGTTGAAATCATCATAATGTCCATTGATTTGACCTTATTCACATGTGACACAATGTTTCCTTGGACTTTTTTTTTCTTTTCCTTTTAGATTTTGTGTTTATTTTAGTTCTTTGGGCTAAATTTGTACAGTTTTGTAATATTTATGCAACATGTTCATTAGGCAACAGATGAAGATGCCTTAAAACTTTTAAAATGGCTTGCATCCTCTCAAGCTGCTGAAGATATCAACTCTGATGATGAACTTGCTCGGGAGACAATTTTGAGTCCCTTACTACCTTCAAAAGATATTGACAAAGTGTTAGAGAGAGCCAACGTGGACTATGAAAGTGAATCTCAGAAAGAGTGTCAAGACATTCTTGATTCTATTGATATACTTAACTTTGAAGAATTGGATGGCAGAGCCTTTAACCACCCTGCAGATTCTAGCAGAGTTTTGTCGAATAAAATAATACCTCAAGTGGATGGCTCCAGTGATGATCTGCAGCCAATCCCCTGCGCTGATAAGGCGCTCAAAACAGACACTAGTGAAGCAAAGGCACGTATGGAAGTCCAAGCATGGCCTGAATTAGATTCAAACTTAATCTGTGCCCACAGGAGGAAAAGACCTCGATGGGGTTCTTTACCAATTTCCTGTCAGAGAAGAAGTGATGTTTCACATCCTGACACATTCTGCGTTTTGAATGGATCTGATGATGAGAAAAAAGAAGGTTTGGGAACTTCTTGCTTTGAGAATGAAGCAGAAGGACTTCCTATTGCAAAGGTTGATGAGAAGGATGTGAGTTATACAGAGCAAACTAGTGCAATAGTTGAATGCTCTACACGGGATTTGATGAGGAGAAAGAGATCTCATCAAATCGAATTCTCTGAGTGTAGTAGTCTGTTAGAATATTGGAACACAAAATTGTACTCTGATGCTGAGTATGGGAAAGGATATTTAGATTTTGACTCAAAATTATGGAGTGACATTGGAGACAGAAAGGCTCTTCACTCAACAATAGATAAACCTCCAGTTAAAAATGAGGGGACATATATTCATGAAAGGAACATAAATTTCACTGGAGACGCACGCAATGAGGCAATGCACGTTAAGCCCACCGGATACTGTTTTCCTATTTTAGGCAAATTGCCTATATCTTCCAGTAATGATAACATAGAGACAGGAAATCTGCTGCCAAATGGAAATCCAGGGTGTGTGGTTCAAGTTGATTGTGGTGATAGCTATTCTGGTGAATATTTACACAGCTATGTGGGTTATGATTCGAGCCTTCATGTCACGTCTTGCAAGCTTGAACATGCTCATGTTTCAAAGACTGAAATTACCAATGAGGATTTTGGCTGCAGGATGCTGCAAACAGGTGCTGTATGTCCTGTGCCTTCAAGTTCAGATGTAAGTGACATTGTATCCAAAACAGACTGTACAAGTCAAAGTGGACGTCAGACCTCAATCTCTATGTGCAGGTTGCCTGACATTCTAGCTGAGAATTTGAAGGGCATGGGAAGTGAAACGACACTTTTGCAGTTCAAAAATGCACAATGTAATGGAAGAAATCCAGGTTTATCCAAGCCCTATGATACATCAAAAAATGTAAACAAAGAAGCTGAAACTGTAAAACTAATTGGTATGACTGTCTCCAAGAAACCTCCAGTTATAGATTGGACAGAGCCTGAGAGTGAAGCTTCAGTGTTGCTTAAGAATGTGGACAGAAATGTAGGAATATCTCCTTGTGGAAGATTTGCGGATGCCTGCCTCCCTTTTTTCCCGATGAACTGCCTAGACGAAGAACTCCCGCATGTTAGCTCTAGAACTATTGATAACCAGGAATCAGTGGTAGGTGTTCCTATCCTTTATCAGAATGATGGGTCATCTTTATTCTTGCTGACCCCTGCAGTGCCACCTCCATCAAGGGATTCTGTTGATAGATGGCTGTCAGTTTATTGCACTGATATTTTGAGGCAAAAGATAGATGCACCATCACCATTTCTTCCAATATCTGAGGGATCCTCTGGTGATACAGTGGATTCACGGGATTCTCAGGCTGATGATAATACTTCCTCTTTACCTGAGCCTACTTCTTTGTCTGATCAGAAGCTTACTTCAGATCAGCTGCTGGACCAGAATCAAGAGAACTGCAGTATGGGAGTTAAGACTCTTAATGAAACCAAGAGAAAACTATCAACTGGCTGCTCGCTAGACACCTCTCAGATATCTGGTCCTGATAAAAAGACGAGGCTGACTCCATTGAGTCAAATTGGTTTTCGGGATCCAGCAAGTGTTGGTCAAGGGCAGCAGCTAACATTGCTGAGTGTAGAGGTCCAGGTTGAATCTAGAGGAGATTTAAGGCCTGACCCTCGATTTGATGCCATCAATGTCATTGTTCTTGTTCTTCAAGAGGATGATGAATCTACGGTTGACTCTCATGTGCTTCTGCGTTGTGATTCTGTTAATGCTGAAAAGGATCTTGATGCAGTTTCAGAGGCCAAGGTATTTGTCTTTACCGATGAATTACAATTGTTTAATCATCTTATAAAGGTCATTCGCACATCTGATCCTGATGTTCTAATGGGCTGGGATGTCCAAAGTGGTTCTCTTGGATTTTTGGCTGAAAGGGCTGCACATCTTGGCGTTGGTTTGCTAAATAATATATCAAGGACACCATCTCAAATAAATGCAGTGTCTGGAGATTCCAGAGCTTCTGGAAAAGAGATGGTGAAAGAAATATTTTCTGAATCTGTAACTGCTGAAGCAGTCCATCTTGAAAATACAATCATTGAGGATGAGTGGGGCAGAACACATGCTAGTGGTGTTCATGTAAGTGGCAGAATTGTGCTTAATATTTGGAGACTGATGCGGAATGAAGTCAAACTTAATATGTACACAGTTGAAGCTGTTGTGGAAACAGTTCTGAGGCGAAAAATTCCATATATCCCCTGGAAAGTACTGACGAAATGGTTTTCAAGTGGCCCTGGACGAGCAAGATATAGATCTATTGAATATACATTAGAGAGAGCGAAGTTGAATTTGCTGATTATGAATCAGCTTGATATGATAAACCGAACATCAGAACTTGCTCGAGTTTTTGGTATTGACTTTTTCTCAGTACTATCTCGAGGTTCACAGTATCGTGTTGAATCAATGTTTCTGCGATTAGCACATACGCAGAACTATCTTGCCATATCCCCTGGAAACCAGCAGGTTGCCAATCAACCAGCAATGGAGTGCTTACCGCTTGTTATGGAACCAGAATCTAGCTTTTATGCAGATCCTGTTATTGTTTTGGATTTTCAGTCTCTTTATCCGTCAATGGTGATTGCGTATAACCTTTGCTTTTGTACATGCTTAGGAAAGATTACACCTCCAAAGGCAAATACCTTTGGTGTCAGTTCATATTTACCTGATATAAATATTTTATGCAATTTGAAACGTGAATTACTGGTTACTCCCAATGGTGTTGTCTATGTTCCTTCCAGAGTTCGGAAAGGGATACTACCTAGGCTGTTAGAAGAGATATTATCAACCAGAATCATGGTGAAACAAGCAATGAAAAAATTGGCTCCGTCTCAGTTAGTTCTTCACAGGATATTAAATGCCCGACAGCTTGCCTTGAAGCTTATAGCAAATGTTACTTATGGTTATACAGCTGCTGGATTTAGTGGACGCATGCCTTGTGCTGAGCTTGCTGACAGTATTGTGCAGTGCGGCCGTAGAACACTGGAAACTGCAATTTCTTTTATAAATTCAAATGATAGGTGGAAAGCTAGAGTTATTTATGGTGACACGGATAGGTATGCACTTTTATACATCAGTTATTAAAAGTGTTGGTCTTCAATTCTTTAATGAGTCCATTGGAAATGGAAGAACAATTAATTGCACAAACCATTTTTGCTTGGCCTGCATCACCCACAACATTGTGTGATTATGAGAAAAAATCAGACTTGTAAGACATTTGTATCTAGTTTTTATGCAACTAATTATTCTGTTTCTCTTATTTGGTCCAGCATGTTTGTACTCCTTAAAGGGCGTTCCCTTAAAGAAGCCTTCACAGTTGGACGAGAAATTGCATCAGCAATAACTGAAATGAACCCAAGTCCTGTCACGTTAAAGATGGAAAAAGTTTACCACCCATGCTTCCTTCTCACAAAGAAGCGATATGTTGGTTATAGTTATGAGAGTCCTGATCAGAGCAAGCCAATCTTTGATGCTAAAGGTATCGAGACTGTTCGAAGAGATACATGTGGGGCTGTATCTAAAAGCATGGAGCAGTCATTAAGGATCTATTTTGAAAGTCAGGATATTGATAAGGTAAGGAATGCACTTTCTCTTTCCTCCCGAGTTCTTTTCTGAATCAGTTGATATGATAATGTGATTGATCAAGACAGCTTATATAAGATTTCTCACCAGATGGGGCATATGTGGGTGTGAGGAAGGCAAAATCTTCACTTTTAGCTTTTCAGGGAATCATTATTTACCTTCTTTGTGATGTTAAAGTCTACTTGGAAAGCGTTGTCCTTTTATTTTATCTGCATTAACCATTATGCAAGAAATATCCAAAGGCATGCATAAGTAGTTATTGTATCACATATCTATTGGTCAAAATGACTCTACTTATTTGTCAACTGCAGAAGTCACCTTCACTATCACAATAACTTGTTTGCGAAAAATATGCCCTCTTTATACCATTGTGGCCACAGAAGAAGAAAGAAAAAAAGAAAAGGCTACAGGATAGAGAACTACTAACTGAAGTAAATACACGAGGAAAAAAAAAGAAGAAAATTAATAATTGAAGTAATGATGGGCCAACTTGTGCTGGTTAGGTTATTTAAAAAATTATGTTTGAAGGCTGGATCATTTTACAAGCATCTGGACAGGAGCTTCTCAGTTTGTAAGGTGTCTTATCCTTGTAATCATCTGGGTTCATGATATTATCTTTCAGGTTAAATTAGACCCTGACATTCTTTGTTGATTCGCTTGTCTATGTATATGAATTCAAGATGATGTCAATTTTTAGGGCGATGTCTTGCGGAAAGTACTGAAAGCCATTCTATGGCTAGATAATGCTGATCATCTGAAATTATTAATACTCTTATCTACCAGGACTTTCTTTTATCTATAGATTGACATATTCTAAGATACGAGTGTTCATTTGTTCACATGTTTGTTGTGTGAAGCTCACTTCCTGGTGAACTGACCTTTTCTGGGCAACATAGGGCAGGACTTAAGTGTATGGAGGAAGATTTGATTGACCAACTGATGATTACTAAAAATATATGGAAACTTGATAACTTTAGTTGATTTCTTGATGTCCGGAGCCTTTTTTATTTTCCTTTGATCAGGTCAAAGCATATATGCTGCGTCAGTGGACAAGGATATTATCTGGCAGGGTCTCTCTTCAGGATTTTGTTTTTGCGAAGGAGGTTCGCTTGGGTACTTATAGTGCACATGCTTCTTCACTTCCTCCGGCTGCAATTGTGGCCACTAAATCAATGAGAGCTGACCCCCGTGCGGAACCTCGATATGCTGAGCGAATACCTTATGTAGTGGTTCATGGTGAGCCTGGGGCTCGTTTGGTTGATATGGTGGTGGATCCACTTGAACTTCTGGCCATTAATTCACCCTTGAGATTAAATGATATCTATTACATTAGGAAACAGATAATTCCAGCTCTACAGAGAGTATTTGGGCTTGTTGGAGCAGATCTGAACCAGTGGTTTCTAGACATGCCTCGGCCAGCACGAGAAGCTGTTGGAAAACGCCACTCTCTCTTGCTGTACCCACAGAGGACGAGAATTGATTATTATTATGTGTCGAAACATTGTATCCTCTGTGGTGACTTAGTACCGGGGTCAGCCCATCTCTGTCCCAATTGTTCAAAGGATGAAATTACGGTTGCCACAGCCTTGACGGGAAGAACTTCAAAACTGGAAAAGGATATCCAACACCTTGCTGCTGTAAGTATTACATTAAGAATGCAAATATACCTTCCTAATGTCTTAATGGTTTTCCATTTCTTCTTTGATAAGTCAGCTGTTATGTGCATCCTTGGTAGCTTTAGCTTCTGTCGAACTGGAAACTTGTGCTACTGCTACCTCACTATTGGCATCCGTAAGAAACGGTTTACGGATAGTCCTTTGCTCTTATAGTGATGTCCAAAGCTAATTATTTCAGTTTGCCTTCTGTGAGTGCTTTTGGCTTTCTTGGTTCTATATAATGTGCTAAGGTTAACAACTCTCTTAACTTTTAACAGTGAATGGATTTGTAGTGATATATGCAGGAGGATTTTTTTAACCTTTATTGTGGAGAATATAATGGGTGAGCTAATTGTTGTTTATTGTTGTGCAGATTTGTCGTCATTGTGGTGGTGGGGATTGGCGTATTGAAAGTGGAGTGAAATGCACATCAGTGGCATGCTCCGTTTTCTATGAGAGAATAAAGGTTCAGAAAGAATTGCAGTCACTCTCTCATGTTGCTGCCAAAGCCGGTTTTTATCCAAAATGTATGGTAGAGTGGTTCTAATTCCAAATTCGTTCTATAACCTTTCTATTCATAAGGGGACTGTGATCATAGTTTGCTACAAATATTTGTACCTGAATACATATTGTATATCTATATTATTAATAAAGTACCAACTCATTTTGATGTGCTTAAAAAGTTTTTATATTTAATTTTCAATTATGACAATTATAATTTATGCACAAAATAATAATTATTTACAACTTATCCACTAAACACCGATTGCTATCGTTTGCCTATAATTTTTTTATTTTTATTTATGTGAAAACTTAATGGTTAATTAGAAAAAAATCTCTAATCCTATTTTTATTTTAGTGTTCAATCCCTATCTGAATTTTTACACATTAAACTCTTCACTTTTCACAAAAATTAGGAAACACTCCTCATATCTCTTAGAAAGACCTATATACCCTCGTATTTGAGAAAAACAACAAAAATACTTAAGAAATGCGTTTTTATGATCAAGAAGAACGCTTTCCTCTTGTTTTTTTCCAGCCTGAAAATGACTTCTCGAGGTGCGAAAACAAAAGAGTGCGAAATTATTCTTCCTCCGCCATTGATGCGAGAACGAGAGAAGTGAAAAGAAAACAAAAAAAAAAGACACTAAAATTTGTCATTTTTCTATGACTATGGAGGAAAAACATTTGCGAAAAGAAGCCGAGTGCAAAATGAAGTGAGCAAAAGAAACATAGGTATGTTTTCTAAACTTGCATTTTCAAATGTTAGTAATTTTTCAGTGTTTAGGATTTTTATTCATTTTTTAGTCGTTAAACACTTGAACCGATTTGATATACATATGATTTTTGTTATGAGATGAGAAGTTTCTGATTTGTACTTGAAGGGTATGAAAGTTGGGTTTCACCTTTTTGGGGTTTATACTTCTTTCTACCTAAAATTATATCATGATAAAATTATACGGTAAAACTATCTGAAAGCGTTAGTGTATTATCTGTAGAAAAGAATATCCAAGCTTGCAATATACATTAGGCAAAAGTGTAGTATATGATCTGTGTAACTGCAGTACAGTTTAGAAATAAATGTAGTATAAAACATTTAATCTTGCGATACACATTAGAGAAAAATCTAGTATATAACCTGTAGTACATTTTAGAAGCAAATGTAGTATAAAACATTCAAGCTTACAGTACACAATATAAAAAAGTCTAGTATATAACATGCAGTATATTTTAGAAGCAAATGTAGTATAAGTATTTAAGCTTGGAGTATACATTAGGCAAAAGTGTAGTATATAATTAGTGTAACTGTAGTACATTTTAGGAGCATGCTTAGTACAAAAATATTTAAGCCTACAGTATACATTAAATGAAAGTGTAATATATAATCTGTATATTTGCAGTATATTTTAAAAGCAACTATAGTATAAAACATTCAAGCCTAAAGTATATACTAACTAAAAGTGTAGTATAATATATTATGTGTTTCTGAAGTATATTTTATAAACTTTTGTAGTATAAAACATTCAATCCTAAAGTATATCCTAACTGAAAGTGTAGTATAATATTTTATATGTTTTTGAAGTACATTTAGAAGCATCTGTAGTATAAAACATTTAAGTTGTCAGTACACATTATCTAAAAGGATTACTTTATTATCTATTTATATACTAATTTTTCTTTATTTGATTGCAGCCAAGCCAAGACATTATGAGGTATGCTTTTGTTGCTCCCCCCAATTTTTTCAGAGTAAATTGGATATTATATCAAAACATTTTTATGCATTGAAGAAGACCCTTTTTTATATATACATGGATATGCCCAAGTTAAGTTCAAGCTTTATTCGGCTTGAAGCTATAATAAGGAGGTTTGACCCAAAAAGGCTGTCATTACATTTTTCAGAGGGGGTTGAAGTTTCTTTTTCTACAGCTGAATTTTCTTTGGTTTTAGGGTTGCTATATGTGGGGCAATCTGTGAATATAACATTGAAGATAAAGTCTTCAACCTTTGACAGCCTTTTTTCTAGAAAGTAATAGAATATTACTAGATCTGAAATAGCTAAAAAGTTTGAGGAGTATGTATATAAGGATAGTAAGGAGGACTTGAATAATTTTTGTAGGTTGTACATACTTTTTGTTTTTAATTATTTTCTGTTTCCAATATCAAATTATTGGACTCCACGATTTTTCCTATCATATTTGGACAATTTGTCTAGAGTTGGTCTGTATGCATGGGGCATAGCTGCATACAATTTTTTTGTCCAAGATATGAAGAACCATAGAGAAGTAGGTGGAGAAAAAACCAAGAAACACATTGATGGTGCACAATTGGTTTGATGGTAAGTGTTTGCTTCATTTTTCTAACAACATTGATTATATTTATATTCAAGTGAGTATAATTTTTTGATTTATGAATGGCAGGCATGGATTTATGAACGCATCTCTTCATTGGCTTCACCAGTGAGTTTGTTTGAGTTTTCACGCTTTACTGATGGAAGAATAGCAAACTCCCACATAATGTGGAGGGAGCAGAGAAAAAATTAAAATAAATTACAGCAAAAATGATAATAATTGTAATAATTCATTGTTAGCTTTTTGTATAAGAATT